>OZ010787.1:521334120-521880120 GCA_963932465.1 Maratus speciosus | reverse complement strand
TTTAATAATATGAAATTCGCATAATTAGGAAATCTTTTTGTGTCGCTGATGAATTAATTACATTTTATGTTATATGAAAATAAAAAGTTTTGGTTAGAGGCACAGAGGCAACTTGGACAACGGTTTAAAAAAAATTTAAATCCGGCAGAAAAATATTTTTTACAGTAAATAACATGTTTTTAATAATTTTTGTAATTTTTTAAAGTTTTCTAAGAAGTTCACATCTCAGTCACAATGTGACATCACTGAGTGGTGGCATTTTGGTCACAGATGTGACGTGACCGCAGTGACTTACAGTGACGTCCCAATGACGTCACTGTGACCATGCATGCTATGAGGGAAGCACGAATTTTGTCAAAGAATCGCGAAAAAAACCCCACAAAATTCTTCAAAGGATTGCGAAAAAAACACAAAAATTTTCAAAGGATCGTGAAAGAAAAACACACATTTTGTAAAAAAAAAAAAAAAAAAAAAAATTAAAAATTATCAAAAGATCACGAAAAAATGTGAATTTCTTCCAAGGATCACGTAAAAAACACAAATTTCGTCAAAGAATCGCGAAAAAAACACAAAATTCTTCAAAGGATCATGAAAAAAAAAAACACAATTTTTCAAAGGATCATAAAAAAACACAAATTTCGTAAAAAAAAAAAAACGCAAAAAAATTTTGTCAAAAGATCACAGAAAAATCGCATATCTCCAAAGAATGGTGAAAAGACACAATTTTCGTCAACAGATCACGAAAAAAAGCAGATTTCGACTGCTTTCCGCTTTAACTGATTTCCGTTTTAGCAGGTACATAATTTATTATTGCTTTCTTTTCACTAGAACCATAAAATTTTGCTTTTAAACCAGAATTTCATTATAGGCATATTTCGTTTTCACAGTATTTACTGTATTTGAAAATTGTTTCATTAAAAAATCATCTATAAGGAGTTATGACCTCCCCTCCTCCCTAAACGATGGGCTGGATCCGCCCCTGAGAGAAAGACTATCTAATCTTTCAATAATTTCCATTGAAAATGTCATGGCATTTTCTGTAGATTATACTGATTCAATAATTGACTTTGTGGCAGCTAAGCCTAGAAAAGTTAAGTTTTTAACATTTTATAATTTTCATATAATATTTCAATATAATCCCAGAAAGGTAGTATTTATTTTAGAAAAATTAATAATTAACATTTTATAATTTCCTCTATTTAAACTACAGTATAGTGCCCATTTTCTGGAAGGACCCAAAATCCGAAAAAAAAAAAAAATTATTTGAAAATTTTGTACATTTTTATTAAAGTTTTACAACTTCTGAAATTTTTAAAAAATTTTACAGATTCCTAATTTTTTTTCAGTCTATTGTTTCAGTGTGTAACAACTAAAATATGTTACTTCAGTGGCAGGGGAACATACAGCCCCCACTCCAAAAAAAAATTAGAAAACAAATAATTTTTCAGTCAAATTTTAATTTAAAATTTATATTACGATTCGTTGAAAAAAAAAATCGTCAGATATTTTGCCCCCTCCCCCTCACTCTGGAAAAATGTTATGGCTATGCCATTGTGTTACTTGAATACACATTTAATATCAGATTTCTATTTATTTGTTTGTGCCTTCCATCTTTTTTTCTGCATTCCAGAACGATCTGATCACGGTTTCCAGATTTTTTTTTAATAGTGCAAGAATTTTTGTTTAAATAATTTAAAAAAAACTCAAAAGATAAGTTTTATTCATATTATACATGGGATTGTTTAAATTTTGTTATTTTTATGTTTTTGAAAAAATTCAGGGAAAACCTTTTTAAAGGGGACCCAAAATCCAGAAAGTCTTTGGTCCCGAGGATTCCGGATAATAAGTCCTGTACTGTATTGTATATTGCATACAGTGATATAAACAAATGTATACAGTGAAACTCGTTTAAGATACGCCCGCTTAAGATACGATCCCGCTTAAGATACGAATTTCTTCCGGTCCCTTGAAAAATGCCTATTAAACCTGTGTAAAATTACCCGCTTAATATACGTACGGATAAGATACGATCCCGCTTAAGATACGAAGAAAATTTGTATGTTCATGTCAAAAACCCGCTTTATATACGAAAAGGTGTTTGTGCAGTCCGTTTACTACGTGTCTTTAGGCCAAAAGGGAAGAAGAGCAAAGGATTTCCTCACCAAATAATTATTCTTACATACATCTAGTTTGTCGTTTTAAAAATAATTACGGAAATTTATTATTTTTCCTCTGAGTGTGTAATATTTAAATTTCTGTTTTCCAAAGATTAACATGAATTTTGTTTTATTATCTTTTATTTAATTTGGTAGAGAGTATTGAATAAAGACACTTTTGTTTTGTTACTGTACAAACAGTAACACAATAAAATTTAGAAAGTGAAAAAAATGCCATTCTTTATTTCAAAAGTGAAAAAAAAAAAAAAAAAAAAAAAGGTTGTTCTTTATTTCAAAATCTTAAACTCATATTTTCTAGACTATCTAAAAATTGTTAGAAAGAATTAAAATAAGAGTTACAAACAGTTAAAACATGTTGATAATAATGTGTACTGGCTGCGTATGCATTACTATTCAGGAATCTGTGAAATCCGGATAAGATACGATCCCGCTTAAGATACGAAATGCCCTCGGCCCCTTGATTCGTATCTTAAACGAGTTTCACTGTATTTAATTATTAAATCTCATTAATGGGTATTAAGTATTAAACATAATTCAAATAGTCCGTAGGTATTGTGCTCAAATGTAATTATAATTTTATGAAAATTTCGAATTTATCTATGCAATTCCTTAAATATAAGGCAATAATATCTCCAAGTTGTTACTGTAAAATAGAAAATGCATTCAAACTTTAAAAATCAATCCCCATGTTGCTGTTTTCATTGTTTTAAAAAATACATTTAATATGTACTTCAGCACATGTATGCATCAGAAAAAAAACGATTATACTATATTTTCATGTATCCCTCTTTTAGGTTGCTTCCGTTGCAAAAAGTAAGAAGCTACCTATTGCATACATTTTAAAGAAAGCAATTTCGATATGTTTTCACTGATCATAACCCCCAGTCCTCAAAACCACCCCTGTTCAAATGTTTATTTATCTACACCTGGCCATCCAAAATGCAACACCATGAAGGGATCAACCAAACAGAATGAAATTTACATCATATATACACCTTGGTAGGATATGCAAATGATTACGATTTCGGCACTCCCACACATCGTGGGCGACTGCAGCGCCGCTTACAATCTGTTTATGAAGAGAAGAAAGATTGTTGTTTTTAGGAATGTGAATTGTTTTCTCGTGCGATTTTTTGTGTGTACAGATTCAGTATGCCTTGTAGAAAAACACGAGCACCATTCGAGCACTTTTCTGATATCGACCGCGGCAGAATAGTTGCATGCAGAGATTGCGGATTATCCTTCCAAGAAATTGGTCATTGTATCGGGCATAGTCAAGCAACAGTCATGAGTGCAGGAGGGAACAACAAACCGACAGGAGCGATTGCAACCGCCTCGTCCCATAGCTCCACAGGAAGACAGGCATGTTGTACATACGACACTGTTGGAACGCACTGTCACATCTACAACCATAACACAACGAATGCAGTCTCTAACACAACAATCGATGTCCGCTCGAACAGTCTGACGTCGTTTGCAGTACAGTGGAATGTCAGCTAGGCGTCAATTGCTTCACATACCTTTGACACTAAACCACAGGCATTTGCGTTTACAATGGTGCACTGAATGGCAGAGATGGACATCCAAATGGCATAACATTGTATTTTCGGATGAATCATGCTTCTGCCTGCAGTATCACGATTGCCGAATTAAGAGTTTGCAGACACCGTGGGGAGAGGCTGCTCAACTGCTGTATTATGCATCGTCCCACTGGTCCTGCACCCGGTGCTATGGTGCGAGGTGGTATTGGATTCGACTCCCGCACTCCTCTAGTACGCACTAATGGTACACTTAACAGCCAGCGTTATACCTCTGAGGTTTTGCAGCCTTTTCTCCTACCTTACCTTCAAGGCTTGCCTGCAGCCTTGTTTCAACAGGAAAATGCATGACCACATGTTGCACGCAATGTTCAAGCTTTCTTCTGAGCTCACAATATTCCATTGTTACTCTGGTCTGCCTGGTCTATCACCCATCGAGCATGTCTGGTCAATGATTGGAGAACGCTAACCCGGAATGCCGCACCTGCGAGTACACCAGATGAACTTTGGCTACATGTAGAGACAGTGTGGGATGCCATTCCCGAACAACACATTCAAAGCCTCTTTCACTCTATGCCGCCGCGTGTAGCAGCTGTTATTGACAGACATGGAGGTAACAATTCTTACTGATTTTCCCGTCTACCTCATTTCAAAGAAGGTTGTCTTTGGAATCAATTAACACTGATACTATGTGCAATCTCTAAAATAAATTTAATTTGACTTTCATAGCTCTTGTCTTTCTTGGTGTTGCATTTTGAATGGCCAGCAGTGTATATGATTTTTGTCATGTGATAGCACTTGTATTTATAAACCGATTTGGATGTGATTGAGTATATGTTAAGGGTTTAATAAGATCTCAACTGAGTTCGTTGGCCAGCTTGATCTGCTATCTCATTTCAAAATGGCGACTCCTTAAAGATTTCACACTAAAAAAATATGCAAAAAATTAGAAATACAAATTTATTTTTTGCATAATCCTTGATATAACAATTCCAGAGCATATTTTGTTTCTCCTCTATCACAAAAACTGATGAGATGTAGCAATTTGAATTTCTAGGGTGGCTGCTATTTTGAAGCAAGACAGCATTTTTTTTTTCCATAATCAGGTTTAATTTATGAGTTTTAGAAACGTGGTTTACATAGTCACATCCACTAACATCAAGTTTTTGCCAATATTTGTGATACAGTAGGTTCCTTTAAATTCACATATTTTTTCAGATGTAAACAGTGAAACTTACACTAAGTTGCAGGAAGAAAATTCGAGATGGCACTGAAGTCATTGACAATCACAATGTTTTTTTTTTACCAGATTTTTTGTTAATCATTCACTTTTGGCTATTACAGCTGATTTATTACTAAATAAAATTACGTTACTTTTGATTTTGATGAGAATTAATGTATCTATTGTAGGTCCTGCACAATATTCGCAAGTGTGAACTGTAGCCAAATTGTTTGTTTATTTTTCTTGCATCCGCTTTGCATCATCTCTCAATATTTATTTATATTTTTTCAATATTACATACACATTTTAATATGTAATTCTGATTAATATGACTGAACACAAGCTTTTTCATGAAGAAAATATGAATTTAATGAAATAAAATAAAAATGACAGATGCTTTTTCAGAGAAACAAAAATATAGTCCAAATCTCTTAAAAGTGTTTTACGATCCTCTAAAAATCAGTTTGAAAGGAAATTGAATTGTTATTGATGGGATATAAAGAGAAATATTCCATCTGATTCTGAAGCCTTAGCACGGTCAGTCAGTGTTGGCAACATAAAGAAAGAAGACATGGGATATCCCTTGTCTATCCTCTCTAAGTTAGAAGTCATTTTACAGAATTGCAGGAAAATATAACTTGTGTCTTTCTTCCATTATTGTATAATGATATTTTAAAAGAGTAGCAATTGTGACTGCTAGATATCTATGAGAGGTTGAGTATAAATAACAAATTTGCTATTTCAAACAGATTTTCAGGGATATGAAAATCACAAATATCATCATGGGTGTGTATTTAGGATTAGCAGTTATTTCTATGTAAGAGATTTTAAAATGAGAAAATAAATCTTGAAACAATTTTAAAATGTTACTAATAATTTTCTACTGTGTAATTTCAGTATCAGGCTCTGATGACACAAAATTTTCAGTCAGATAGTTACTCATGACATTAGATTCTACACTAGGGAATTTCTAATCTTATGCTGTATGTTTTAAAAATAATTCGTAGCAGTGTTGAATATGAAAAACTATTGAGTATGTAATACTAAAACAATGTTTGAGATTTTCTGATTATAAATTTGTATCTTTCTGTCTCAAAAAATGATTACTAATAGAAACAAGACTTTATCATAGTTACAACAACTTTTTTTAAAATTAATTTTTTATGACATTTTTATTTTTTTTTTATTTTTGAAATTTTGTGGCAATTTTTCTGCATCAGTAAAAGGAATCTGGTTTTAATCTTTTAGCCCAGTATAGTAAATGTCAATCTATTTTCCCTAAAGTTTATTTAGAATTCATAGAGCGATTTTTGAATTTTTCGTGAATTTGTTGATGCAATTTTTAGAGTTTTTTCTTTGCTTCTCATATCGATTTTTTGACATACATAAAAAGAATTTGGTTTCATTCTTTTAGTCTATTATAGTAAGTTGTGTCCTGTGCAATCTTTGGATGTTTAACTTTTTTTTTTTTCTGGCGAAATAATTCAGGTTACAATGTTTTTAACCCACTATAATAAATGTTGTCCTTTGCAATTTTAAAACTTTTTTCTTTTCACGGCGATTTTTTCACATTAGTTAAAGGAATCGGGTTTTAATCTTCTAGTCTAATATTGTAAATGGTGTCCATTTTTCAATAAAGTTTCTTCAGAATTTGTACAGCAATTTTTTTAATTTTTTGACAATTTTTAGAATTTTTTTTTTTTTAACTTTAAATGGTGATTAGGGGAACGTCCAGATTTGAGACTTTGTACTGTATGATATTTTGTGCATAAATAAGTGCTATAGAGCATATACAATGTTACAAAACAATCTGTAAGCATTAGTGATGTATAAGTGCAAATTGCCTAAATGTAGTCCTTAATTGAGTTATCCATTTTCAAGCTGAATTTTTTCAATATACTAAGGTATATTTGTAGAATATAAATAAAATCTGCAAAAAAGTGCACACAAAGAAATAACAATGGATAAATCCATATTCTACAGAGAACATGTTTTAGTCTACTTAAGGTCTACCAGGAATGATAATTTTTGGAAATACAATTTCAGTAGTTTTAAATGTGTTTGAGTATGAATTAAGTTTTAGCTTAATATGTGGTTATTATAAAAAACTGTAGGTAATATACAGGGCTGTACAAAACACATCAAGTATGTTTCTGTCTATTAATAGAAATTGCTGAACATGAATTTTTAACCAATTATGTGTATTATTACTAAACTAAATTTTAGAAAACTATGTAGAATATATACAAATCTAAAGATCAAATAAAACAGGGCTGCACAAAAAATTTGGAGTTCTTTTCTGGCTGTAGACGGTAATTGCTGAAATCTGGTTTTCAAATGTGTTATGCATTTTCTAAAATGTTTACTTATGTATCTTATTTACCTTATTAACCACTTCACCAGTGACATGTATAGGGAAATAGTGCTTTTACCCTCGACTTATCTCGGGGCTAACGTTGAAATGGTTAATCGCGAAGTTTTGTTAAAGTATTCTGGAAGTGTTGGAAATGGTTTCATAATCTATGCTTGCCGCATGATTTTTCTTTCTTGTTCGATATGTTTACACACTTATAAATTTGTGAAAAATTTTCTGTATCAAATTGTAATTAATCCAATCTCTTTGAAAATTTGCCCATATATTTATCAGAAATTCAAAATTAATTGTTATAATGTTTTAAGAAAATGTATGCATCTGTTCAAAAAATATAAAACATTTTACTTTCTCATTTTTTTTACAAATTTTAAAATGCATTACATTTTATTTAATCATTAATGGGATATTGAAAATCCTATTCATGAGAAAAAGGAAATGAGAACTGCAGGTGTGGTAAACAAAATGCTTACCGATTTTTTTCCTGATAAAGCCAAACTGAAACTAGGTTATCAATGTACTAACCATAACCACACTCTCAAAAACTGCACTGCACTTGATTGGCATTAAAGCCAGGAGTCATTTCTCCAGAGGAGCACAGTAATTACATTTTGCTTATCTATAATTGGTTATAATGGCATGTCCAAAACAATTATTGTAATTAAATACTATTTTGATATGCTTTGAACCTGTTATAAGTAGCCACCTAACATTCAATCCATATTTAAGGATTCATTATGCATCTTAGTTTCATCTTACTTCCTTTTTTTTTTCTTTTAGTGACATTTGTCCTTAATTGCATACTACTTACATAATCATTACATACTATTTACATAATAATTACATACTATTTTGATATGCTTTGAACTCTTAGAGATAGGCACCAACAAGCCAACATTGAATTAATATTTAAGAGTTCACTATATGTCTGATATTTATCTTAATTCCTTTTTTTTCTTTTATTTATTTTAAAAAATTCTCAAATACATTTTAGCAACATTTGTCATTAATTCAAAAACTATCTGCTGCAAAATAATAATTCACCAAATACAATAACCATCAACCAAAATTGAATTGTTATTGCCGACTTATTAATGTGGGCCTTGCATATAAAATCACATAAAATATTACTATATATTTATTGCATATTTTACTGTGCATTAAATGCATACTTTTTTATTTTCTTTTTTTGTTAATTAATTCTTTACTTCTTCTTTTCAGATATTCATTTATCAAATTGATTCTTAAAAATTTATTCTGGAGAAAAGGCCTATTTCATTTGTAGGATTTTAAAGCAAATCATCTAAACAAAAGAGTAGCCTGTTCTTATATGACTTAAACCTGTGTTTCAACAGTACAAGAAATAAGAAAAAAGAAAAGAAAAAACACTTGTCTGAAAATAGCAAGTGGTCTTAATGATCCCTGTGATGCTCTAATTAAAGAAAAAAATTATTCACGTTAAATTTGTAAGCAAATATTTCCTAAGAAGTATATATGGTAGAGCATTATCGTATCCACATGGTCAAATACATCAAAAAAATATAACTTAAAAAAATACACTTGATGATCATAAATATAATCATGGAAAAAAAAACACTTTAATATGTAAAATATGTCAAAAAATGTTTCACTAGAAGTACCGCTCTCAAAAATCATCAAACTATACACACAGGAGAGAAGCTCTTTTCATGTACGATTTGTAAGAAAACATTCAGACAAAACAATATACTAAAAACTCATTCTCTTATCCATTCCTGTGATACTGTAATGGAAGATAAAAGCTATTTATGTGAAATTTGTAAGCAAGCATTTCCTAAAGAAGGGCATCTGGTGGAGGCATTATCATATCCACATGGGACAATCCAGAAAAATTAACTTCAAAAAATACACTTGATGATCATAAAAGTAGAAAAGCAGGAGAGAAACTCTTTACATGCTCTCTGTAGAGAGCATTGCCATGTCATTTCTATTCATTTAGCATCTGGCAGTTTTTCATTTGCTCTGTTGTAATTCTGTTTATTATTTATATTGTTATATTTAAGGTAAGAATTAAGTTAAATTATGAGTAAAAATATAAAACATAAACTGGATTGTCAAAGAAACAACGTTAACATGACGTTCATATACCAACAATTTATAGATCAACATAATATGAAGGTAAAATGAAGGTAGATACCGCGCCCTCCAAATACTTGATTTCCCACATCATTTTTATTTATTTAGCATCTGGCAATACCTCGTTCTGTTTTGTTTTTCATTTGCTTTGTCTTGTCATTCTATTTGTTATTTATACTGGTTGAAATTGAACTATCCATTGATATATTTAAGGTAAGAATTAAGTTCAATTATGAGTCAAAGTAAAAAAGTTTGCAAACGTCAACAATTGCAAAATTTAAATAGAATCGTTGACAATCAAATGTCGATCATTAATGATTCTAGCAATTCGATTGTTGGTACTGATGACAACAGACATGCAAATTACATTGATGGCTGTAATTATGATGCTAATGCACATGATCAGCTAATCACAGATTCATGTAATTCAAATGAATCTAAAAGTAGTATGTCAGACGAGTGCGATTTTGATAATTTAACAAATCCAGTTTTCTCTATTTCTAATGAACTCGCTCAGTGGGCAGGCGAAGTGAATATTCCACATGAGCATTTAAGTAAATTACTTAAAGTTCTACCCAAGCATCACTGTTTTAATATACTGCCCAAAGATGCTCGAACATTATGTGGAACTCCAAGGCATACTATAACTAGACCTGTTTCTCCAGGTCTTTACTGTCATTTTGGTTTAGCCTCTGGTTTAGAAAGAAATCTTAAAAATGCCAATATATATCATTTTCTCCCGAATTAGAACTTTTGATAAATGTAGATGGTTTGCCTTTGGCTAAAAGTTCAGGGATCCAGTTGTGGCCAACTGTTTGTTCGAAGTTGTTGTATTTCCAATTGGTGCTTTCCATGCTCTGGCAAAGCCTGATAATGTCAATGAATTTTTGTTGGACTTTGTTGATCAATTCAAAGTCTTACAACAAAATGGGATAGCAGCTAATGGTAAAAATTATACTGTAAAAATTACAGGAATTATTTGTGATGCACCAGCTAGACCCTTTGTAGCCTGTATCAAAGGCCACACTGGCTATTTTAGCTGTAGAAAATGTACTCAGGAAGGGAATTTCATAAAAAACAGAATGAGTTTTCCTGATGTTAATTGTCCTAAACAAACGGATGTTTCATTTAAAAATAGAGTCCAGGAAGACCATCATATTGGCACATCAATTTTAGGGCAGCTGGATATTGGTATGGTATCATAAATACCATATGAGTATATGCACCTTGTATGCCTTGGAGGTATGAGAAAGCTTTTAAACTTATGGTTAAAAGGTAATTTAAAATACCGCATACCTCAAAGCATTGTTACAGAAATTTCTGGTGTATTAATTGAGCTTCGCCCTGCTATCCCTAAAGAATTCTGTAAAAGAAGGCCTAGATCCTTAAAATATCTTGATCGATGGAAGGCCACAGAATTCAGACAGTTACTTTTATATACAGACTCACTGGTTTTAAAGTCATTACCACATAATATGTATGACCATTTTATGAGTTTACATGTAGCAATTTCATTCTTGTGCATGCCTGAAATTTATAATTGTGATTCATTGTGCAATTATGCATATCAATTACTTGAGAATTTTGTGGTAAACTTCGCTATTCTATATGAAAAAGAAAGTATTTTGTATAATATCCATGGATTATTACATTTAGTAGAAGATGTGAAAGTTTTTGGTTCGCTGGATAGTTATAGTTCTTTTCGCTTTGAAAATCATATGCAGAAATTGTAAGAAAATATCAGGAAATCTGAAAAATCTCTCCAACAAATAAATTTACGAGTAGCAGAAAGCAACCGTTTAGCGATAACAAACATGCCTAAGAAAAAAAAAATGTTCTTTCAAATGAACATTCTAATGGCCCCATTCTTTTTCCTTTTGGAACACAATATCAGAATGCTAAATTTTCTAATTTTCTTCTATCTATACAGTCTCCCAATAATGCATGCACCTTAACAGATGGAAGTATAATTATTATTTCTAATTTTATTGCATTAACACAAGACGATAATAATGAAGAAATTTTTATTGGGAAAAAATTTCTGGATGTTTCTGATTTGTATGTAAAACCTTGTAAATCATCATTATTGAGCATTTATAAAGCTTCTGTACTTAGCCCTCTTTTATCATGATCTTTGAGTTGCATAAAAAATAAATGAATTACTTTTTCTAAAAATAATGTCTATGAAATATTTCCTCTCCTCCATACAAAAGACAGACCAACCCTTTAACTGCATATTGGAAATTTATAGTGATTGTTTATTACAAATGCAAAACTATTATTTTTCCATTTTTTTTTTTTTTCAAATACTTCAGATTTTTTTCTTCTTTAGTTTAAATCATCAGTGTTGGCATTTATTTGCATTTTACTTAAACATGAATCACAAGTTGATCCCCTTCATTCCATAGTAAATGAAATGCTCTTTTAAATATATCAATGCTATTGTCTGTTCTTCTATCCCAAATTTATTCCTTTTATGACTCTTTTCTTTACTAGCAATAAAAGCAATTGAGAAATGTTTGATTATTTTACTTACAGAATTACAATAGAATAATTTTCCCACAATGCAGATTAAAATCTATTCTTTCAATTTTCATATTTAAAAAAATTTGACTCATATGACATTTCACCGTCCATGGTTTATTTACTGTGTAACCTTATCTACCAGTAAAGTAGATCCTTGAAATCCGCAACCTTAAAATCTGCACATCATCACAAATGTAAACAATGAAACTTTCAGTTTAGATGTAGGGGCAAAATTACAGAATTTTTTGTTTTTATATATCTGTATGTATTTTAGAATAAAATTTTTCGATAATATAACTGAACTCATGATTTTTCATGAAAGAAGCATAAATTTATTTCTGAAAAAAAAAAGAAAAAATCAAGATATTGCTGATATCACTGGTAATCACAATCTTTTTCCCAAATATATTTATGTATTAATCAAGCTTTTTCGGTTATTAAGACTGGCTAAACCTGAAATAAAACTCTCACTTTATGATTTTTATGGGAATTATTTGTAGGGTACCTTTATGAGGAAAATTTCATTGAATAATTCAAGGAAAATACATCTTATCTTTATTAAGCATATTTAATTATAAATTATTATTTACTTGACTTTTACTTTTAATCATTATTTTATATTACTTAATTATTTTAATATTTTAGTATATTGTAAGCATTCATTATAATTTTGATTGTATTGTTACACTCTTTAAAAAATGTAAACAAAGCAATGATCGGAAAGCCACATATTTGCTGAAATTTGCACAACCCATGGTCCCAAGCTGTGCGGATTTGAGAGAGTCTACTGTATCTCTATTTATGAATGGAAACGTGTCAAAAGTATAATATTTTAGTTTTTAGTAAAATAATAATTTATTTATGGCAATAAATAAATAATAGTAAATAAATAGTAGTTCTGCAAGTCTCCAATTATAGCAGTCAGTAATATACTTGCTGTGCAACATGTTAATGTTCTAATAAATATTTAATGAACTTTTAGGTGGTGCAATAATTTTTCTGCTCTATAGAATAATATGTAATGTATAATTATATCTCTGTGGTGAAAATTATGATAATAACACAGAGACAATTTTTGTTTTCATGTTGTGCTAGATTTGTAGAAATAAGTCATATTCAATTTAAAGAACATTTCATGCATACTATTGAAGTACTCATTTTGAAAATGTTAGTATTAAGTTGTTGGGAAATATGTAATTTTGCTTGCTACTGACAAGTGGATTTTTTGACAGGGCGAATGTATTGTTAGTCAGTTTTTGAAAAACTGCTTATTATTGAAATAGACCAAAAAAAGTTTTTTACTAGTTCACAATAATTTTGGAAGTTGTATAATATAGTTAACTAAAAGTGGCATTCAGTTTTATATTATACTAAGTTTTCCTCTGTTGTATATATTTCTTAATTTTATATAAAAAAAATTATAGTACTCCATTGTAGTGCCAACTTATATGGCCTGTGGGGCATGAGCCCATCCAATAATTTTATCTCTCTGCCCAGACAATTGACATTGATTTATTTCGTTATTTATTTAATCTCTAAAATAAAATTTAGTTTCATTGAGCGTCTCAAAATAATTTAGTTTGAAAAATAGTAAGGACATCAATTAGACTAAAGGGTGTATTCCAATCCAAACTGCTTATTTTCTGATTCAGTTTTGTTCTGAAACGCATCCAATTAGCAGATTCCCTTATTCAGAATTATAGTGTGCCATGCTTGTCAATTTTTTGTTAAAGGCCGAATATATTGCAGAAAACACTGTCAAAGTGGGCATTTTGAACTGAATTTCCTGAAGCGGGAGAGCTGGGGATGAAAATAAGGGTCACACTGAGAAAAAAATTCTTTATAAGTCTAGCTCTAATGAATTGAGCAAAAAATGAAAACACACGGCCATTTATTTAATAAGATAAAAAATCATGTAATTTTTGCCACTTAATTATACCAAAACAAAATTTCATGAAATTTACAGATGATTATTGTAGACAAAAAATAATTGCACATTGAATTTTGTTCTTAGCTGTTTAATGCATGAAAGCGATTTATTCTATTAACTTGTGTTTTGTATAAAGAGCAAAATTGTGTTTTTTTTCTAATACTGGCGGTTGATCTTCTCGGTGTTTCTGTGATAACAAGTTCTGACTCTCCCAAATTAGTTGCTTTTTTCAGACTACATTTGAGTTTGTGAGCAAATGTGAATCAAGAATGAAAAGAGTGGGAAAAATGAGTTATCTGGAATTTCCATGGAAACTAGTGACAGTGACTATGAAGGCCAACCACCAGTTGAAAAAAAAAAATAACTATAGTGTAGGGCATTAAATGAAAACAGTGGCTATTAAAAAATTATTTACCAACAGCCACCTTTTTGTACTAAAAGGGGGTACAATTTTCTTACATGAATTTAACAATTCCATTCTTGCCAATATTAACATATCTGTTTGAGAACTATTTTATTTTAAATGAATATTAATAAAAATTTCAACACAAGTTTAAGATTTTTTAAGTAAAGTCAAAGTGGCTAACAAAATTGTTACTGCTAGTCACTAATGAATACTAGTTTTGCCCTTTATAAAAGTCTATGATGCAGTATATATTTCTTTTAAATAAAAGTTTGGCTATTGCAATGTGTATATTTTTGAATATTTAGTATGCATACATAAGATTAATCATCCCTGCTCTAGATCAGTGAAAATAGAGCAACATGTTAAGTTTTATCTTTTATATTTTAGATGGCTTGTGCAATTGTTAAATTCCCATCTACACAAGAAGTAGCAGTCATACCAATTAATTGGATTCGAGGCAACATGTGCCTTTGGCCTCCAAAGAATATGCGATCCACACTTTCTGGTCTAATTGAAAAAGGTACGCCAGTAACTGCATCAGAGGTTTGGGATGCATTCCCCATTGAATGTATGGTAACATCTATGGTAATTTAATTTTCTTTTGAATTTTAGCCTTAATATTAAAAAAAATAATAACAGTAGAAGACCACTAATCCACACAGCTTGGTTACAAGCCTTTTGTGGATTAGAGACTTTTTCCACATTATAGGTCATGTGTATTTAATATTTATTTACCCTTATTTTATTCATATTTTGGACAAATTTAGATTGTTAATGCTTAAAATAAAAAAAAAATTATACACATTAACTCATGAACTGAGTAAGAGCCATTTAAAAAATTGACCAATAAATTTAAAAAATGTATTGGTTTTATATTTGGTTTATGTTTTTATATTGTATCTTGTAGTCTTCTACAAATAGCCATACTTACCCCAGTAGCAAGAGATATCGGCTAAATTTCGGCCTAATATCAGAATTGTCAGTAAATGATGAGTAGTCGAATGGAGAGCTTCACATAATATCGTCTGAACAAAATCTAGCGATTTATCTATATAATGTCGTGGGAAAATGTTCAAGTCAAACGTGCAAGTCAATTAATCAGAAAAATATTCTTATGCATGCAATCGGAAAGTAATGAAAAATGAATCTTTTTACTGAGGTGTTATTATTTGTTTCCACTGTATAGATACCCCCGGCAGTGATGATAGGGGGATATGGGTCACGTGAAAAAAACTGTCCAATGTCCTGCAATATCTTATCTACCTCTCGTTTAAATACTTTTTCACGTTTCAAGGACATCGTTTGTAAATGGATAGTCAAAGGAATATAAGGGAAAAAATACTTTCCAAGAAATCTTCTTTGGTGAGAATACATTATTATTTGCAAATCAGTAAACTTAAATCTCTTAAAAACTTACACATAACAAGTCAATTAGTGTAAAAGTAAACTAACAATTTAAAAGCGTTTGTTTGTTTATTTTGTTTTTCAATAATTACTTATAGACATTCATACTTAAAATTATACTTAATAAAATGGTTAGAGATATTTGCTGTTTTTTTTATTTAGATAAATAAATTTAAAATTATAAGATCTGAAATTAGATTATATCAGGATAATATCTGAAATTTAGACTATTACAACAACAAACTATTTGCTCTAAATATATTTTCTTAGTTGTGAATTAGAAATTTCTGATTTGAAAATTAATTTATTTAAAAATAATTCAGATAATGTTATTGTATAAATTATAATAAAGTTGATCATCTTTTTCTTTCCCCAAATAGTGATAAATTTAATTGTATACATTTTTAAAAGTTAAAAAAATGACTGAACAATTTTTGTAATTAAAACAATTATTGGATAAATAAATTGAAAATTATAAGATCTGAAATTTAGATTATATCAGAATAATACCCAAAATTTAGACTACTACAGCAACAAAATATGTGCTCTAAATGTATTTTCTTAGTTACGAATTAGAAATTTCTGATATTTATTTGGAAAAAAACTCAGATAATGTTTTTGTATAAATTATACAGAAGTTGATCCTCCTTTTTTTTTTTTTTTTTTTTTTTTCTTTTCTCCAGATAGTGAAAAATTTCATTTTATAACTTTTAAAAGTAAAAAAAAAAAAAAAAAAGACTGATTTTTTTTTTTTTAAATTAAAATAAATATTTATATATTGAAAAAAAGAAAAGAATTTTTTTCTATACATAACCAAAATTTTTGAGACGCTTTAAATGATAGAATTTTCACAGCTAGTGCACAATGTTAAATGAGAATATTTTACATTGTAAGATGCAAAAATTATTGAATTAAGATGTATCAAAGTTCATTTTAATTCAAACAGTAAATATTGTTAGACGGATATATTTTCTGCTATAAAATACAAAAATGTTTTCATATCGATGGCGTGATTAATTAAATGGTAAGACATTTTGTTTAATTTAAATTCTAAATATTGCTGATCTTGGGATGAAAATTACAGTTAATTATTCTTTGTAAGATGCAATAATATTTGTATATCAACAATGTGAGTTACTTATAAGCAAAAATATAATTTTTTAATTAAATGTAATTTTATTTGTATCTTACAATAGAAAATTAATTTTAATTTTCATTGTAAAATTATTTAACAGCAATATTTTGACTTTAAACAAAACAAGATTTATTATATTTCAATTACTTATCCTCAATATGAAAATATTTTTGCATCTTATAGTGGAAAATATTCCCAATTAACAGTATTTATTTTTTGAATTAAAACGAATTTTTTTACATTTTAAGTACTATTTTTGCATCGTACAAATTCTTCCATTCGATATGATTAGCTAATCGGCAAAAGATCATATGATATTGCAATGTACTCAGCAAAAGATTACCAAGTGAACAAATTATCAAAAACTAATACACAAAGGCCTCAAAACCGATTCAATTGCAGTCGGGAGGTGATGCTCGAAAGGTTATCTGCCTTGCGGACAAGAAGTCATATCTGCCGACCCCGGAAAATGAGATAGCCAGGACGAAATATAGTTGAGTTAGGACTTTCGGCAGAAGTTCGGCCAGGAATTATTTGCTGTTTGGGTAGTTGCTTAAACCAAAAAATCTTGTTTTTATAAATTTATTTATATTTATTAATATTGATTATGGAATTAATTTGCTTGGTTTTTGTATAAACTGTTTTATCTTCAATTCCATAAATTGTAATTATTTCTAAATGAGAAAGTAAATTTATTTATTTACCATATAAATGATTAAGTAAATGTTATTTTTTTCTTTTTCATAACTATCATTTTAAATTGTAAAAAGTTGTTTCCATTGAAAAATTATTCTTTAAGAGTTAAAGCTCTTTGTTCACATTCATTCATACAGTGTGGATTAGCAAACTTTACTCTATATTTGTGGGTACTTTCCTGTTATAGGGGCTTTATAGCAATTCAGGTTTAAGAAAGTGAAATTTTTTTACCAAATGACATAAACAACTGTGAAGAAAACAAAATTAGTGAAGTCTTATGTTTGTTTATGCATGAAAAAAAAATGCTGTTAAATCAAATCATTGATTAAGTCAAATAATTTTAATTTTAATCAATTAATTAAAAAGTATTTTTTCCCTGGGCTTTAAATATGATGAAAATTAATCAACCTCACTAGAAAATCAACTTGCCACAGTGGCAAGTAGATTGGTGTAATTGTCCACACATTTTTGAGGATCTTATTTTGATAGTTGTACTATTTTTGTAAAAAGCATTTGAAGTTGATTTTTTTCTACACATTATTAATAAAATGTTCATTTAATATCAAAATTTAAAAATATGTCAATTAATAGCTGTAAAGAAGTATTATGAATAAACAAGACTAGCTAATATTAATATTCTGTAACAACCTACAAGGAAGCTCGTGTTTTTTGCCTAAAGCATGGCAGAAATCGGACATAAATACAACAGATTCAGAAGATCAGGCAAAAGAAACAAAATCAAAAGGAAACTATCAACCTCATCAATAGAATCCAAAGAGATGCTTAGAAATGGTACTAATTCATCCCAACTTTAGAAAAAGCACTTCATCCATCCCAACTATACAAACAAGCACCTGATCCATCCCACCTGTACAAACCAGCACCTATTCACCCCAATTTTATGAACAAGCACCTGATCCACTCGAACTGTATGAACAAGAACCTGAGCCTGAATGCTCATTTACTCTATCTACAGAAAAAACTCTAGTAAAGTTAAATTGCAATTTTTTGTATTATTATTCATTCCTTTAATTAATCCTCATTTTTAAGATAATAAATATAGTGCAATTTGTGTAATCTGGACATTTCAGAACATGTGTTCCTTTTTTTCCTGTTTCTTTTGAATTAAAAATCATAGATATTTTAATTTACCACTTTTATTCGATTAAAAAAATGTAAGAACCTTCTGAGTTATATGTAAATATTATAGATATGTTTTTTCTTTAATATTGAATTGTATCAATTTAAAATTAATACTAAATTTTAACATTACTTTATCTTAAGGTTCAACATATGGTGCCAAAACTACTGCAAATCAAATTTCATTTTTCCTCTTTCTTTGAAGTTTTCAGTTAGTCAGAATAGGATGTTACACAGCATTATTTATTTTATTTTCCATAATTTTAGCCTTGTTAATGTAGCCTGTTGTTGTTAAAATGATAATGATATTTGATTTAATGATATTAATTTTTCCAATTCTAAAATAAATTGTAATAATTTGCTTTTGATGAAATTTATAATTTTTCATGATGCTAATTAACTTGTGTATTAATTACCATTGTTAAGTATAAAGTTATAGTAATAATAAAAATGTATAGTTTTTTTTCTTTTTTTCTTTCTTCAAAGTTAAGATGTGTAGTGTCAAAACAATGCAAAATCTGATTTATTATTATTATTTTAAGTTCTGAATTTAATATTTCAAAAATAATAAAATATTTCCATAATCGGCATGATCCTTATGGTTTTTGAATAAACTATACTGTAATCAGGAGTCAATGCAGGCAAAATTTTGGGCCCATCTAGGGATCCTTCACAAAAAGCATTTCAATAAAACATACTCCTTCACAAAATTCCTTTTATCCTCTTTGTTACTGAGTATTAATGCAGTATTACTAATTATTACTGATTTATTTCTTCGCCCATATGACTTCAGAGCAAGATTTTTATTTGCATTAGTTCGAATCTTAGACTTTGAAACATATCATTCTAATATCGAAATTGTAATTATGTTCAAGTATCATTAATAAAATGGGACAAAACAGAGGTCCACATATGTGGACCCAGGAAGCAAAGAGCTTCATAAAACAGGCTTCTTCACAAAATTCCTTTTAATAAAACAGGCCCCTTCACAAAATTCTATTTAGTAAAAGTGATGAGTGTGTAATCTTCAGTAATTATTTTTATATTGTTAGGTATTAAAATGTATAAATTGCAAAGAAAACAAGTTCACCAAAAGGTTAAACTTTAGCAGGACTTAAAGAAGTTATTAATAAATGCTTGTTTTGAATTTCAGTAACAGAATTTTATATTTTGTTAAAAAAAGTTACTTTTCAGAAAATGGGACCCAGGAAAAAATCCCTGCATCAACCCTGCAATGAGAATAATTGATCGTTAAGTGGTTATGTACATTTGCTGGATTATTTTAATATAAATATGATAATATTATGATCGTTAAAGAAATAATGAAATAAAAATAATCTTACTTTGCATGTAGACAGTGAAGAGACAACTTTGAAGAAATAAACAACGCCTTTATTTTCAGTCATTAGTAAAAAAAGGTTAATACGTAATCTTGCTTCTGGTAGCAATGTAGAAATAAAAAAATGGATTCTCTTATAAAAAGAGGAATGTAAAAAAGTTGAATTATTCCATGGGATTTTTAGATTAGAGCAGCACAACTTTAGTTAAATTAATTTTTAGCATGACAAAAAGCATCCACAAATATACGATCCATAGTATGGACGTATTCTTTCAGCAAACTATTTTAGCGGCATTCAAACGACAGGCACAAACCTGCATTCTGATAAATGTTCTTCAGAAAACTACATATTTTCAATACAACATCAAACCCAATTCTGATTTGAAAAATAACGGGCTTTAGCTTTTAAACAATGAATACGGGTTTGTGAAAAATATTGCCAGGCAAAAACAGACTAGCACCACAGTGCAACCGATAAAAGATAAACATTGCAGCTGACTGAATTTAAATAGACATCGATGCTAAAATATAGCTAAAAAGGAATAAAAATAACTAAATTTAAATACTATGAGAAGTATTCTCACAAACCCCTGGTAATATATCTGTACCTTGGAACAAAAAGGGCCAATGTCCATTTTTCTCAAATGGCATGAAACCCAATTTAAGTTTGAAGAATTTTAAGAATCTTGCTACGATTTCTGCACTATTATTTTTCAAAGTTGCACCTTTCAATTCAGTAATATTTTTCTCACTGCAATCTAATGTTATATTGATTTAGTTTTTTTTTCCATTTTAAATTGGCCATTTTTACATTAACAGTAAATAACATTGGCCTCAACGAAATAATTTGTTTTCAATGATCTAATATTGGGAGGGCTCTGGCCCTTTTAACAATTACTTTATATCGCATTCTGAATTCATTCGTGCATTTAACTCAAACTTCTCAATTTTGGACATTGGCTCTTTTTGTTCCAAGGTGCAGATATATTTTTAAGTTATTGATTTTCACTTTTATTCACTAACATTTTATTAGCCTAAAGTGAAAATTTATTGAGTTTTGTGCTTTTATTTTTTCTTTAGAGTCCTTATTGAATGTTTCTACCCTCAAGCATGTTAAGTCTACTTCATCTAACGAAGGCAAGTACTTATTTCTTAATTGTTATATTCAACAAAGTTTATCTATAACAATATTGTTGATAGGCTTGAAAATTGAAATTTTTAGTAGACAGTAACAAGACCTTTTTATCTTAATACCAACTTTTTCATAATCCTAATTATTATTAAACTAAATTAAATATAGGTTATGGTAGTTTTTTGTTTTTATAAATTGCATCAATATGTTATCAGAACCATTGCAAAGAAAACATTTTTGTGCAGTTTTCATTAAATTTTGGATAATATATATATATTTATATATATATATAAAGTAGCATGTTTATTTTACATAGTTGTCTTTTTAAGTTTTCATGTAGCATGGTGACTGGATAATTTTAGGTCTGTAATTCTTTTAGAACTGGAAAAAATCGTTATTGTCATCAATTTAAAATAAGAGATTTATTGTATGTTAGTGTGACATTTACTTAATGTTTTAATTAATAATAAAAAAATTATTTGTAATAATACTTTTCAATAGTTTTATTTTTTAAATAAATATATAAGAATGTATGTAATTACCGTAATTTCCGGCCTATAATCCGCATCGGCGTATAATCCGCAGCCGTAATTTTTAGCCCTTATAAAAAAATTTCAGCAGATAATCCGCATCGGCGTATAATCCGCGGATTATACAAGAATTACTCATCGTTTTCAACATTCCAAAGTACTACTAATAAACCACCTCCCTATTTATTTAGTTGCTCTATTTAAATGTTAATTGTAATAAAATAACTGAAAAAAATAATAATAAAATATTTACAAGTTAAAAAATACAAATAATTTTTTTCATTGAATCTTATATCTGAAACGTTGAATGTCTTGTGAATACAGATAATTCTGTAATAATTGCTGTTTTTAAATCATTTTCCGCTTTTTAAATAACGTTCTGTTTAAATTCTGCAGTGTTAAATAACAGGCTTTCTCTTATACATTATTATAACTGTAAATGTGATATACCATCAAATACGTTTTGGTTCTCAATATAAATTACAAGGACATAATTGTATTTTATGATCCTATCCATAGAGGGCAGTAGTAGAATTATGAAACTACGATACGATAATGATTCATTCGATTAATGTGTGATGGATTGCCATTGGTTGCATCGTAATATCAATCATCGTAATCTGTAAAATTGCCGTAATTTTGGAAGGAGCTGTTTCATAAATGATTGAGATTGCAATTTTTGAAAGGGATGAGTTGAGAAACGTTTTGTTCTTCATAGAAACATGTTTCCAAAAGGCTAAAAATAAAATAAAATCACAATCGGAAGCCACTCCCACTAGCACGGGCACGTCATATGTAAACCAATCACAAGCAACTCCACGAACGGTTGATAGCAGACAATCGTTTGATAACTGTTTACATTTTTATTTCATGACTGCTGGTAGAAACTGGATGTCTGCCCTGAACTTCTGCTTAAAAAAATTTCAGCAGATAACCCGCACCGGTAGATAATCCGCATTTAAAAATTTTGAGGTTTTTTAACAGATAATCCGCGGATTATAGGCCGGAAATTACGGTAATAAACATTTTTTTCTTTAGCAACATCTGTAGAACATTTTATTGCATTTTTCATAATTCATTAAAAATAATTCATTCCGTTCATGTAAAATTAAGATAAATAAATTATATTTCTTTCAATCATAAATAGAAACTTTATACTACATTATAATAATTTGTACTTAAGTGTTTGAACATGATAGTGTGAACTATTGATAGAGTGTAAAAAAATCATGATTTAAAAAAAAAAAAAAGATTTTTTTAAAATTTAAATCCTATTTTTATGATTTTTTCCCCAGCGTTCAAATGCTGAATAGCTACCAAGAGTTTTAGGTTTCCAAAACAATTAAACCACTAATTGCTAACATAATCTATGTTTTTATACTTTAATTAATAAAATTATAATTATTAGTAATTACAAAAATTATAAAAACTGCAAATTAATAGTTTCATTACGTAGTATCATACGATAATGTCAGGGATCACTCTAGAACATAAAAAAGGGCAGGGCGCATATTACAAAAAAGGGCAATTTTTTTTTTGTAAAGGGCACATTATTTTAAAAAAGGGCATTTTTGTAATAACTGCATACTGTTTAGAAAACACATTAATATTACTTTTATATAATCACAGAAATAATACACTTTCATAACACGGGAGAAACGCAAATTTCGCTAAAGGATCGCGGAAAAAACGCAAATTTCATCAAAGAATCGTGAAAAAACGCGAATTTCATTCAAGGATCACGGAAAAAACGCGAATTTTGTCAAAGTATCAAGGCATAAAACCAAAAATTTCGTCAAAGAATCGCAGAAAAAACGAAATTTCGTCAAAGAATCGTGAACAAAAACGCAAATTTCGCCAAAAGATCGCGAAAAAAATTCAAATTTCGTCAAAGGATCGTGAATAAAAATGCAAATTTTGTCAAAAGATCGCGAAAAAACCTCCCACAAATTTCATCAAAAAAATCGCGATAAAAAACGCAAATTTCATCATAGGATCATTAAAAAAAAGCAAATTTACTCAAAGGATTGCAGAGAAAATGCAAAGCTTGTTATTGGATCACGGAAAAAACGCGGATCTCGTCAAAGGGCCATGGAAAAAACGCGAAACTCGTCAAAAGGCCGTGGAAAAAACGCATAGTTAATGTCGTGAGGGGATCCCCCCCCCCCCATTCTGCTGTAACCTTTCAGAAAATTTTCTGTGAATTTCAGATTTTTTTTTTTTTTTTTTTTACTCATAATCACCCCTGATCTGTACATAAGTTCAAACTATATACTTATCGCAGAAATTGTGAAAAATACAGCATAACAGCGCCACCTGTTCGGGCATTTACACCAAAACTTAATCAGCGTCTATTTGTGTCAACTTCTAACAGAATATGAAGTTTGAGGAAATTCCTTTAATTAGTTCTTCAGATATACTTATCGCGGAAATCGTGAAAAATGCAGCATAGCAGCGCCACCTGTTGGGCGATTTACACTGAAAACTAATCAGCACCCATTTATATCATGGTCTAACTGAATTTAAAGTTTTATTAAAATCCGTGCAATAGTTCTTGAGATAGAGCACCCATAAAATTTTTGTCACGTACGGACAGACCGGCAGACTGTTTTCTAAAAACAGTCAAATCGTGTTCAGGACATTCTAAAACGTATAAATCTGTCGAAAACCAGAAGTTGAAAAGTTTCACGAATCCAATAATGTCTTCTTGTAAAGATAGAAGGAAGGAAGGAGGGGGGGGGGGGATTCCGTCTTATCATTTGCATTTTCCATTCTTTACTAAAGGGGCATTTTGTCACAATTTGAAAAAAACTTTGAAAAACAATTATCAGACTGATATGGCCAAAGAAATCCAGATCCGGACCATATCAGCAGAAAAAAGATTAATAACCGGCCCGAATCTAATAATAAAAAAATCGGCCGTGGATCGTGCCAGGCCGAGCTGACGAAAAAATTAAACGGGCCTATAAGAAAATTAAGTATTTACTGAAAGATCTTTTGTCTGTATTAAAACATCAAAACACCATTCGATTACATAGTTTCTGAATAAGGGCACCTGTTATTTTTTTTTTGCGTTTCTGAAAAAAATGAATTCAGATATGTGTCAGAAAGTGGATCTTTTAGATTTCAGCGTTAATAAATTACGGAGAAATATTTTCAGAAATGTTTTTATTATACAGCTTAAAAAGTTATGATGTTTTTAAAGCTACTTTTTTCTTTTATTCTAAATTATTATATTGTGTATTTTTTGTCATAATAACACGTAATCTAAAACGTACTGTAAAATTTTCTCATAAAAACGTACTGTAAAATTTTCTCATAAATGTGTGCGGTATTCCTTAAAATAATCTTAATTGCATATCTAAAAGAAAATTGGAATTTTTTTTGCAGAAATTGAGTCGGTCTGGAAAGAGCCCGATTTAATCGACTTTGCACGGGCCGGGTCGGTCCTGTTTTCACTGATTTCTTTATAGGCTGGGACGGACTGAATCGAAGTTTTTTCTTTCACACTGTGCCGAAGCATAAAAATATGGTCCACACATACCTCTACTTCCAATGCATAGTTAATTTTGTTTTTTCTTTCTTCTGATAGTAAATTCTAACTCAACTATCGTTTATTTTTATCTGACTTTGCAGATTCTGATTACGTGATATACCACGTTCAAGAAAAATGTTTGTTTATTGATGCGTATTATGAATACTCTTTGAGTACTTGAGAATGAGAATGTAGTTTAGGTATTTCATTCTGTCATGATTTAATTTATAAGCATCTAAAAGTAGTTTTAACAGTTGAGCAGTATATTTTAGGAGTTTTGTTTTTGGTTGTATTATATGTGAAAGATAGGACGATAGAAGGGTAAAAATGAAAATAAATAAATGGGTGGAAAACATTTATTTTGTAAAAATCCCGTACTTGGATAAAATATGTATACAGAACGCCGAAATTTTTTTTTTTTTTTCTTTTGAAAGTAGGCTATTTTTGCGCTCTGCCGAGAGATTTAGGAACCAAACTGCCTTCTGATGCAGCTTTTTTGTCTCCTGTAAATTTCCTAGTTAACATTTTTGCTGTAATTCCGCCATCCCGTCTCCCCTGCACCTAAAATAATTTATTTATTAGGGATGCGGAATCAATATTCCGCATCTCTAATACATAAATTCCTTTTATCAATAATTTTAATTTGTAGATTTCGCCTAATTCATGATTAAAAATCGCATTTATAGTTTGCAAGATATCGAGTAGAGAAGGAAGGGCAGCCGTAAGACTTTAAGACGCTACTTCCCTCACGCAAAAGCACTCGCTCGCTAATGTTAATCCTATGGGTGAAATTTTTGAAATACCTAGATTGCATTTCAATACATTTTAAATGATTTTTTTGTGTTAAATACCTAATGTCGATCTCCACAAAGGCCGCTTTTTATTTTACGATTTTGTTTGCTTTTTTTCTTTTTTTAAATGAAGATATTTGAGACTTAAGAGAAAGATTTTATCTATTGAAAAAGATGACCGAGTGGAAGTTTAATTTGTGTTGGGATAATAAATTAATCATGAAAAGACTTCTTTTCGGACGGAATTTAGATCTCTTGTAATTAGTGAGGGGGGGGGGGGGCAGCTCGGGGCACTAAAAACTATGAGAAGGAAAATACACAAAATTCTTGATTAATATTTAAGTTTCTTTACAATATATCGATCGTAGGGCGCCGAAAAAAAAACCCGTAGATATTAAAGCCGCCCTTCCTTATAAGAACATTTATAATTTACGTAGTTTTACCGTATGAAAAGCATTAAAAATAATGGAAGTACCATCTCGATCTTTTCCGTGAAATAATCTGTTACTTTAGCACATCTCTTTGTGTATTTAGGCTAATATCAGACGAACGTCTTCTTGCACGCTTTTTTGCTTACGTATTACGTAAGCAAAAAAGCGTGCAAAAAGACGTTCGTCTGACATTAGCCTTTAATATGTTCACGTTCATTTTCCCTTTTCCTATGATTTTTGAATGACATTTTTAAAACTTAAGGTAACTTCTTCCTGTTTTTAGAAAAACGGGTTGATTTGATTACAGAATAAAAGTAAAAATTCTTTTTCTCGATTTTTTTATAGACTTCCTGTAAGCTATCATGTAGTCAAAGATCAGAACAAATGGTCATAATACTATTTCACCAGAGCTGGTGAGATGAATCAATGACAAAGAATTTTTTGCTTCAGTTACCCCTTTAAGTTTTGTTCAATGGAGGTCTAGTGACATACCACAGAGAAGAGAACAAAGAGAGTGGGAGGAAAAGGGGAGAATTACTCCTGACTTATCAATCTAAAAAGGAACGATAGTGGGGAATTTTTGAAAGTACAGTACAAAGAAGGCAAGATTCTACCCTAGAAAAAAAGAAGGGCGGATTTCTACCTGGAAAAGGGGCAAGAAGGGCGGGATTTTTTTTAAAAAGGGCACGAGGGTGGGCCGCCCCGCCAAACCTCTCTAGAGTGATCCCTGATAATGTTATATGCATTAATATTGTAATAATTATGTAAAACTTTATTAAATACTAGTGACATTTAATATTTATTAAAATTATTAATTGCATTTAATATTAAATAGTTAACACTACTTCAAATTAGTAATTATTAAACAAGTAACTCTCTAATTAGGAAGATATACATTTTTAAGCTTTAATTATTAAAATGATAATTAATAATGTAGTATTCATTTTAGAAAGAAAAAGAGGCAGGGCACTAGTTCCAAAAATGGGCACTATTCCATGAGGATATTAGCAATGTGTTTAGTAATGATATAAGAAAAAAAAAATTTAGTATGATAAATAAAGTGTCCTTATTTTTTAATAACTTTATGAATCATAAATTGAAAAATACAATTAAATAACAGCATGTTTTAATAATGTCCTACTTTTTCTAAAGAAATAAAGTTTATTATTTTTTCAAGATCTTGGGCACATGAATTTAGAAATACTGTTGAATAGATAAGTTTTTTACTTGAAATCTCTGGCTACAAGTACAGGTGAATTTAACTATTTTTTTTTTAAGGCAGGGTGCATTTTGCCAGTTTCAAAGGGGACAGCGTGCAGCACCCTTAAAAAAATGGCCTAGAAGAAACAGTAAGTAATTACAGAATTAATAAAAACTGAAAATAAGTAATTTCATTTGTTCATACACACATACAGAATAAATATAAGAATAGCCAGTTATATCTGAAATCCTCAAAATATTTAAATAAAAGCATTGTTACCTCTCTGTGGGGATTATCAGCTTTCAATAGTTAATTAATTTTTTTTTTTTTTTTAAGAAAAACTTTGCTGCCTTTTCAATCTCTAATTAATATTTTTATTTAGTATATATGAGTTACAAAGTTAAAAAAAAAACAAACATTCAACCTATACCGAAGAATCTCTTATAAGCTGTGCTTAACATTTTTATACCAATTAGTTCTTTTTCTTTTATGCATTCATTTACAATTTAGCCATTGAGCAGATGTCACTCTTTCATTCTTCTTTAACTTGAGATTGCTATTAATTTATTATTACAAAAGTAGAATGAGAAACTAAGACACTGACTACAGTATAGGATCTATTATCCGGCGTCCCGATATCCAGAACGCTCTAAAAACCGGAACGCTAAACGATCCAAAACTGAAACTTAGTGAAAGACTTTCATTTCATAAAAATTTACAGTTTTTTTTTTTTTTTTTTTTTTAATTGAAGAGTTAACATGCTTTATAAATCGATCTTTTGAATAATTTAAACTTTTTCTCATACACCTCAAGGTACCGTAATATCCCATTAATCTTCCCCCTCCCCAAATGCGGCAAAAAATTGTAAAGTAATCAGAGAGGCCGCTTAATGGGATTAAAAGTGGCTATCAAAATCTACCGCCTGTTGAAATCCGAAAATGTTTATAAGAATAGTCCAAAGCCTGCCCTGATATTCAGATGTTTCTTATTTTGTTAACCGAGATAATTAAAAAACAGAACTTAAAAAGCATGAACTTAAAAGCGCGCTCTCCCTACGATCCCACTTATGACACTCCCGTGAAAGATAAGAATTGAATGTACGCAATCATTGGACATAAGTTCTCTTTTTGATCGTTTTTATGATTTCGCATCAGCGTAACCTTTAGAAATATGGGGAAACTAACACATATTCTTAAATTTCGTATTTTCCTGTTTCAAACGCTAAAATCCATTATAAAAAATTTTAATTTTAACCTTTTGAAAAAAAATATTTTCGAAATATCACTGAGAATTTGAATGTGTTTTCCGCGATCGAAAATCTGTCGGCAAGCTCCGACCTTTGACGTCATCTAAAGGCACACCTACAATTCAGCCAATTAGGAGAATGAGAGAAACGTTCATTTTACCGTTTTCAGCTGCGTCCATCGAACAGTATAAAAGCAGAGATTCGGAATGGAATCCGATAAGACAGAAAGGTGGTACAGTGCTTCGCACGATTTTTTTTTTTTTGGAAAAGGGGGGAAAGGTTCTTTCGTGGGATTTTTTTTTTTTAAATATCAAAATTGTTTACAAAATAGAGGAGGATGAGTTAATGGAATATTACAGCAATTATGCATTTCTTTATCTCTGCGAATTTGCGGAAATCTGCATTTAAGTGTTGATAATTTTGCCTCTTGTATTTTTCTGTCCACTTTCCATGCGATAAATTTGTAAACAAAACAAAAATAAATAAAAAGTCAACTTTCAATATATTCCCCTCCCTCCCTCCCCAATTACTGGATGAAGATGCAGTTCAAGTTTGTTTCAATATAGACAATAATGCTCCACTTAGTCGTCAGATGACATACAGTGAAATTTGTGAAATGATGACTAAAGATGCATCTGATGATCGTAGGGATGATGATGACAAGAATGAGAGGTAGAAAAAATATCTAATGAACAAATGATATTTTACACTCAATAATTAATTCAAGGCGTGGAACAAAGAAGTTATTTCCATGAACAACAAATAATGTCCTTATATAAAATTCAAGACCAGCTTGTAAAAGAGAAACGTTGCAAGCAGCCAACTTTAAAAGGATTTTTCCAAAAAGCTAATTCCCAAGCATCTGCATCTGAACCCCAAAATTAAATTTTATTTTTGATCTTGTTCATTTGTAAGCTTTATTATAATTTAAAATTATTACTTAACATTTTTTTTAAATAAAAATTAATTCAACAAATGTGTAATACAGTATTTTTAATATTATTTATGCTAACCAGTATTTCATATTTATGTACATTAGAAAATATTTGTGGTAGTGTTCCGAATTACAGAAAACCCCCTTATCTGGAATGCCCCAGGTCCTAAAGATTCCAGATAACAGATCCTATACTGTATTTATTCTTTTAGTTGCAAAAATTTTTTACACATGCTAAGTTTATTTTATATAAAATAATGCATAAGTTGATTAGCTGAAAGAAATTATGACAGTGCAAATTATATTAGATTTAAATATAATTTTTAAATGAAACTTTTATGTTGGATAAGAACAATGCTTTTTACAAACTTAACTGTTTTTAATTTTTTACAATACTCAGGAATTAAGCTTAGAAACAATTATTTAAAGCTCTTTTTTTGTTTATTCATAAGTCAAACTACCTGTAGAAACTTTCAAATTATGTAAATTTTAGATTTTAATACTTTTTTTGACATTTTAAACATTTAGAAAATTTTTGATTTTAATCAATGATTTTTTTTTTTTAATTGGTTGATTAAAATCACGATTTAATCGCTGATTTAAATCAAATGATTAAAATTGTTGACACCCTAACTATTGAACTTAAGGAGATAAAATATTATTTTTAATTACTGAATCAAGTGATTTGATATATTTTTGTTTTGATTACAGTTCAAATAAGCACAATCTATTTAAGTGTAACTTTTGATTCAACAGTGACTATTACTTCTACAAAAAGACAAAAATGATGCCCTAGCCCTGATGCAGATCTCTAGTTTCATTATTATTATTGAAGTTTCTTTTTTAAGTTATTAATTTCAGAACATTTTTTTCAATCATAATTTCATAATTTTTTTCATAATTTTTTCTGACATGTTAAATCTTTTTCCAGTTTTCCAAAGAACTGTTTTGAGGGAACTTCAAATTATAAAATATAATCAAAAGATTATCATGGAGGCTCTAGACACTTTCAAAAAGTGTCCTCCATCCTCAAATTTATCTTCAAATTATACAAGTCTAGGGTAAACGCACCGGTAGTGGGCCACTTAAGGACATTTATCTAATTATTATTAAAGTATTAAGGAAATCTAAAAAACATATATTTTTTAACCTAGTCCTAACCTTCAGGTATCAGAATAAACATTCAAAGTTTCAAAATATATTCTTCGGGAAAAAATGAAAAATTAAAAAAGTTACCTTCCTCTATGCTCCAGTAGTGGGCCTAGTAAATGTTTGATGCTCCAGTAGTGGGCCACTCCAGTTTAGAGTTTAGTATAAAAATACTGAAGTTATACTTTTTTTACAGTTCTAAAATTGAATACAGTATGGAACCATTTATCAGAAACCAGTTAACCGGAAAACCAGTTATCCAGAATGATATTTCTGATAGACTGATTTCAGAATCTTTGCAGAAAAAGGTATCATACACTGCCAGTTTGACATGGGCTTTGCTTGAAACAATTGTACAATTTGATGACAAGATCTAGTATTTGAAATGAAAACATATACTGATGGAAAAAAAATCCCAACACCAAGAAAGACTTGTGTTAGATAAACGAAATTTGGTAGGCGTGTTTATACATCTGAAAGATGACAGCGATTGAAATTTCGCACTTCGCGCATAAGACGCTAGTGGCGCCACTCAGAACTTGCAGATCATGTTTACTTTAAATGCATGCTGTAAAGTTCATGGACGTTATTTAGCTTCGAAATGTGATGTATTGAGCTGATGTTAGCCAAGAATGCCAAGAATGGCATCGCAAACGGCAATGGCTTGGAGTCATTAGAATGCATGTTACAGGGTGCCTGGCTCGGAGTTCTCCTTGAAGTAACCAATTTCTAACAGTTCGTTGTGTCACTGTGGTACCAACTGCAGCTCAAATTTTGGCCGCAGACGCAGTACGATGCGCCACAGTCGTACGCCGAATACGGCGATCTTCCCTCTCAGGAGTGCCACGTGGCCGCCTAGAACCCGGTGTTCTTGAGGCAGTACCATCCCTTGACCACTGCTTCCAACAATCATGCACAGTGGATACATTCCAGACAAGTCTTTCTGCAATATCGCGGAAAGAAAATCCACCTTCTCATAGCCCGATTATGCGACCTCATTCCAACTCGGCGAGCTGTTGACAGTGGCTTCTTCGTCTTGTTAAAGGCATTCTTGGCTAACATCAACTCAATACGTCACATTTCGAAGCTAAATAACGCCCACGAACTTTACAGCACGCATTTAAAGTAAACCTGATCTGCAAGTTCTGAGTGGCGCTACTAGCGCCACACTTATGCGCGGAACTCAAAATTTCAATCGATGTCATCTTTCAGATGTATAAACATGCCTATGAAATTTCGTTTATTTAACACAAGTCTTTTTTGGTGTTGGAAATTTTTTTTCCGTCAGTGTATTTAGTTGTATTTTAGATGTTTTAATTTTTATGCAGAGGTAACAGAAGAATTTTTGTTCCTAAGATTACCTTTTAAACTCTGGTTAACTTTTGATCTTTCTTGCATTGATTTTTAATCCAAGTAATCTAATAATTTAAAATCAGAAATAATGCCACAACCACACATATTCCACAAAACTTATCAAATGGATGCTGCTTTAATGCACAACCAGTTAACCATAAAAACCAATTATCTGGAATACATCTGACTCCAAGCATTCTGGATAAATGGTTCTGTACTGTATACACAATAATGAAATTATACATAGAAGTTTAGATGATTACATAAAATAATCTCACTAGTAAATCTGCAGATCAGGGGCCTCAACTTCAGTTCTGTAAATCAATTTTAATTTTATCTCACTTTACATGTAAGCTGATGTTCTACAAGCTGCAAAGTTCTTTTTTCTAGATTAAAACAGGGTGTCCTTTCTTATCATTTAAAAATAGCTAATTTCCAAGAAGCCAGTTTTAGAGCTATAATTTTAATTTATGAACTATTTCACAGTTTTTTCATCATGTGAAAATCCATTTCCACCGAAAAAGTTACATCTTTTTAATGTTACTAAATTTAATTTTTGTGCAGTTCTTGTAAGTTATATTTAAAAAATCTGCTTATATGCTTTCACTTGTTAAACAGCAAATATTCCCATATTCTGTGCTCAAAACTTTCTGAATTGTGTTACAATGAATTTAATGAATTTATAGCGATTTCTGTCATTAAAAATATGTTTTCTGTGTTTTTGTACCAGAATGATACAAATGGTAGAAAAAAAATCATCAGTTTTCATCGACAATAATAGTAGACAAGTTAGCAATTTTTTTCTATTGAAATGCATAGTTTTTTCCCCTCTACATAACAGTCTGTTATATTTTGTAATTTAAAAAAAATCTGCCCTATTTGTTATTACGCAGTGGTGTTAAATAATAAGACAAATATAATAAACAGGATAATTAAAAGCTGAAATGACTGCAAAACAAAATGCTTTATCCCAAAACGAAAAAAATCTCAAAATGTGAGAGGGGTTTACAGCCAATTTATTACAAAGAGTATTTTAGTTGAAACTTCCAATGAAAGAGAGGCATCATACTCCGGCGATAATTTCCTGACTCTCCTCTTTTTCCCAATGGCTATTTTTTTAACACTTTCTTTTAATTTTTTCTTTTTTCGCTTTCGGTTTTTCTTTTTTTTCTGCATCTTTAGCATTTTTAAGACCTTCTCTTTTCTTATTGAGGCATTTGGGGAGAAGTCACAACTGCAGGGAGTTTCTCTCCTTTTCTTTGTGTTACTTCCCCCCCTTCTGGTCAAAAAAGAACCCTTTTGAAGGGTGTTAGTACATTTTTAGATGGCCCACCATTTGAAGGCACTGAATGACTGCCAGTCTCAGTTGATCCTTCTTGAATGTAAAGGTCCACTTGAGCACCTTCAACAATTGCTCTCTGCTCATGCTCAATAGTCTCAGTATCAACAGTGTCAATAGACTCTACAGTGTGTGCCACTTGGACAAATATGACTGGTGTACCCTATAACAAGTACAATGTAAAAATTGAATAAATAATTGTAAAAAAAATATACTCAAGTGTTTTATACCCAAGTTGTTTTGTGATAGATTGCCTGGGAAATTGGTTCCATGTTCAAGTCTACTTCGTTTCCAATCATAAGTAGTAAAGATATGTTTACTCCAAGGGGCCTTTCCATTTCCCTTTATTTTCTAAGGAAGATTTAATTTTTTCATCTCCAATTTTATCTTTAAGAACTTCCAAGAAAGAAAAAATTATTTCTATCTCCTTTATTGGTGATATTATCACTTTTTTTTTTTTATGTTAGTGTGGATTCAACAGTTACTTTCTTTGGATCCCATGGAACTAGTCTACCTGCTTTGAATCCATTCACAATTGTTGCAGGAGTTAAACAATCTAGTGCTGATTTTGGGACTGGTGTAAAGTCATGTTTCTGCATCTGTTTGCCTTCATGGGTTATTCTGAAGTTCACTACTTCCTGTCACCAAGCACTTTTAAGAGTATGGGAAACAGCAACGTCCATTGGTTGCATTAGGTGTGTGGAATTTGGGAGAAAACTACCATTCAATTCCATGATCCAAATTGATGGTGATTAGATTCAAAGATCTATAAATAACACTACAGGTCACTCTATGCAATGATTGTTTAATATGGCTCAAAAATTTTAACCTTTGTCTTGAGTATTGAACCTTTGAAGTATAAATTATTTTAGATATTAATTTCTTTTAATAATCATATGTCTGATAGCTTAGTGAAGTTACATTTTCGCTGCTCCAGAAGTGGGCCACTTGTGCACTAATAGTGAGCCCCTGACCCACTACTGGTTCTAATGAACAAAAACCTAAATAAATTATATTCAAAGTCTTAGAACCTCAAAAAATACTTAATTAAAATAAATTAAACATAAATTATTTTTTGGGTATGTGCTCCAGTAGTGGGCCTCCATGCCCACTACTGGTACAATTTAAGAAACTGTGATCCAGAAGTGGGCCACCCCTTAAAATCAATATAATACCCAATTTTTTAAGTTTTCAGCTAATCTAACAAATTATTTACAATGTAATCGAGTATATCAAAGGAAGTTTAATTTAAAATAAAACGTAATATTAAAGCATAGCTGCCAACTCTTCCGATTTTTTCAGAATTCTTCCGAAAAATCGGCATTTTTCCGATTTTACACGCGTAATGCATTTCCTTCCGCTTTTCGTCATTTTCTTCCTATTTTCGGCCTTTTCTTACGCTTTTTACGCGAGTTTCGTCAAAGGATCACGGGAAAACCCGAAATTTCGCGGGAAAGACGCAAATTTTGTCAGAAGAACGCGTAAAAACACGAATTCCGTGAAAAGATCGCGTAAAAACACGAATTCCGTAAAAAGATCGTGTAAAAACACGAATTCCGTGAAAAGATCGCGTAAAATCGCGAATTCCGTTAAAGGATCGTGCAAAAAACGCACGTTTAGTGAAAAGATCGCGGAAAAAACCCAAATTTCACCGATGGATCGCGGAAAAAACCCAAATTTCGCCGAACGATCGCGGGAAAGACGCGAATTTCGTCAAAAGATTGCGTAAACAACGCGTAGGGGTGATTTTGGTCCGAATTTTCCGAAAATTTAAAAAAATCGGCCAGAAATTCGGACATAAAAAATATCGCGAATTTCGACATCTTCGCCGAAAAAAATTACTTTTGTCAATTGTTTGCAGAAAAATCGCCAATTTCGTCAAAGGATCGCGAAAAAAGGCAAATTTCGTCAAAAGATCGCGAAAAAACGGAATGTTTCGTCAAAAGATCGCGAAAAATGGCAAATTTCGTCAAAAAAAACGCGAAAAAAAAAACGAATTACGTCAAAAAATCGTGAAAAAACAAATTCCGTCAAAAAATTGCGAAAACCCCCCACAAATTTCGTCAAAAGATCGCGAAAAAACCACAAATTTCGTCAAAAGATCGCAAAAACCCCACAAATTTCGTCAAAAGATCGCGAAAAAACCACAAATTTCGTCAAAAGATCGCGAAAAAAACACAAATTTCGTCAAAAGATCGCGAAAAAACCACAAATTTCTTCAAAATATCGCGAAAAAAAAACACAAATTTCGTCAAAAAATCGCGAAAAATACACAAATTTCGGCTAAAGATCACGAATTTCGTGAAAGGGCCGCAGAAAAAAACACATAGCTAGTGTCGGAAGTGGATCCCCACCCCCCGTAACTTTTCAGAAAATTTGCTGTGAATTTCAGAATTTTTTTTTTTACTCAGAATCACCCTTAAGGGAAAAAAAAAAAAAAATTAGGAGTCAGAAGTTTTAAGTGTCTTTTAATGTGAAAGGTAGGATATCTATGAATATTAAAAAAAAAAAAAAAAAAAAAAATAGTAATTTTTAATATATTCAAGTTGTTCTTTTTTGTCATACTGTATATTGTGTAATTGCAAATTAGTGAATATTTTATTATTCGAGTTTCTCTTTGAAATTTGTTTATTTATAAAGATTCAGCTGTTTTTTAATCCTTACTGAAAGTGTTATAAAACTTAAAAAATCTTCTGATTTCTTCTGATTTTTCGCCAAAATCTTCTGATTTCTTCTGATTTTTTGTCCAAAATCTTCTGAGTTTTACCGAAATTTAGTTGGCAAGTATGTTAAAGAAACAATGCTTTAAATAAAACCTTATCTTTTAATGAAATCACTAAGAATTTGTCAAAAAATCTGTGTTTGAAGACACTCTAGAATATAAACTAATATATCTACAGGAAAATAACAATTATTCCAAACTGTTTATGGAAAGTTAACATTTAAGAATTTTAGCTAATCAGATTTCTTTTAGTCGTTTTTCTGAGATGGATTGTGAGCTTGTTTTTAAACTTTGAAAATTAGTGGCCCACTACCGGTGCGTTTACCTTAATAGACGAGTTAGTGGAACTGCTGCCAGTAGCATCAGACCTTCATTTTAGTATTATTGGGGAAAAGCTTGCTGATGAAAAATCCTCTTATCAAATGGTGATATAACATTTATTTTGTTGTTGTTTTTGTTTCTTATCATATGTATACACTTAAAGCATTTATTTGTTTTTCCTGTCATATAAAAATTTTGTGAAAGCTTTTGTTGAACTGTAACAATTATAGTTGAACTTTCTTAAAAGCATGGTACATCAGAATTACAGATTTAACTATTAACAAAGTTGGATAGATTATAACAGAATACTTAGTGTTAATATACAGTAGAGTCTCAAAAATCCACACAGCTTGGGACCGGAGGCTGTGCGGATTTTAGAATTTTGCGGATTTTAGAGTTTTGTGGATTTTAGAATTTTGCAGATTCTGGATTAAATGATTTATTTTTTTTAACTTATCTGTATACATTTACAAGAAGAGCTTGTAATAATTCAATTTAAGCAAATCAAAACTTTAATCCCTCTTATTTACCTGTACATTATAATTTTAATACCCAAAATTATTTTTTATTACAATTCTTAAACATTTCTTGTATAGTTTTTTGCTTGAACTTTCATTTTATCTTGATGAAGTTTCTTTTGACTTCTGCAAACAGTCATTATTTGCTGTTGGTCTGTACAACTCAAAACAAATGCAAAATAATAATGAAATAAGTGTTGCCAACCTCACATGAAATATAAAATAAATTAATTCACTACTTTCTATAGTGGCCATTACTAAAACCTTTGTGGGGCTTGTTTACACTTCACATCAATTTCTATTGTTTTACATTTGGTTGTGTGTAGATTTCTGTGAAATAAAAGCATTTTAGATGTAAATTTCCAACTGGGCGAAAAATGTTCGGACCAGGATTCGAACCCGGGACCTCCCCGGCTGAAGCCGCCAGTGCTCTGCCATCTGAGCTATCCCGGACAATTCTGGTCGGACTTTTTCACCCAGCTAACCTTGAAGATTACAGCATCTGGTCTGAAACCTGGTTCAGCTCAACAGAATAAATCTCAGGTAATGGAACTCCAGAAATCGCTGGATACGAACTTACACTAGATTAATTTTCACACAATTATTCTAATTGGTAAACAAATCATATTAGATGTAAATTTCCAACAGGGTGAAAAGGGTTGAGCTGAACCAGGTTTCAGACCAGATGCTGTAATCTTCAAGGTTAGCTGGGTGAAAAAGTCCGACCAGAATTGTCCGGGATAGCTCAGATGGCAGAGCACTGGCGGCTTCAGCCGGGGAGGTCCCGGGTTCGAATCCTGGTCCGGACATTTTTCGCCCAGTTGGAAATTTACATCTAATATGATTTGTTTACCAATTAGAATAATTGTGTGAAAATTAATCTAGTAAAAGCATTTTATTTGCATAATATCCAGTGTAATTACTATTTTCTCATAAATTTACATTAAAAATAATTTTATTTTCATTCGCTGATATTTGGAATAAAAATTGTAAAGAATACTTCTTAATTGGGAATTTCATTATTTACGTTTTGAAATGCAAGCAGATTTCAGAAGATTGCGGATTTTAGTGACTCTACTGTATCCACAGCTTTCACCATGATTATCTTATGCAATGTCTTCTGTGAGTTGGTTAACTTTTTATGACTTTTGTGTTAAAAAAAAATTGCTGATAAGGAATTCTATGGAATCTAAAATGTCTAGATGGTTATTTTTAAATATTTGAAGTTGTATACATAATTTGAAATACTATCATACAGAATTTTTAATTAACAGTGGCTAGTTGCATTTTGCATGCAAGAATTTTAATATGAACACCTATTTTCAATGGCTAACTTTTAAAGTTTTCTTTTCCCTGTAAGATAAAAAATTACTTTTTCTGATCATTTACTCATTTTTCTAAAAATGTAACAGATACATGTTGATTTACTCCACTCAGTTTTTCTCATTAATCTGTTTAAGTCTCCTATCCCTGTCAGGCGAAGCGCTCGAGAGCTAATGCTAATCCTACGGGGAAATTATTTGCTAATATGTTGTTTGCATTTTAACATTTTTTAGGGTTTTTTTTTTTGCATTGGATACCTGAGGTGCATCTCTACATCACCCCTTTCTTACTTTTTTGATTTTGATTACAAGTATTTTTTATAATGGCACTTTTATTTTTGGAACCGGTTTTGAAAGTGAAAGTAACTTTAAAGTAGCGATGCAAAGATGCACCTCAGCTATCCAATGTAAAAAAAGTTTTTAAAAATGTCCAAATGCAAACGAGATATTAGCAAATAACCTCCCCATAGGATTAACATTAGCTCGTGAGCACGCTTCCGTGATGGGGACAGGAGTCTTAAGAAAAATATTTCATCTGATAATGATTCTTTTAGAGCTGAAAAGCTGATGTGTAGGGTTTTTTTTCATGAATTTAATTTTAATTTGTTTATTACTGTAACTTATTATATTGTCTATACACATACAATATAAGCAAAAAATAATTTCGTAACTGCATCTACAGAGAACATTTTGGCAACCAAGAAATAATTATATACCATTGATGGTTGATTATTTCCTTCTAGATTCTAACCCTGCCATCACATTTTTTTAAAACTGTTATTATCTTTTTGTTAGTATAAAATGACTCGTTATTAAGTTTTTTGTCTGAATTTCAGATTTCTTAGCTGAGCAGAATTGGAGGAGTTCAATGTGAACAGGGTGTTAAATTCATGTTAAGAAAAGTTTTGACGGATGAAGTGGCGAGTACCTTTAGTTTAATGGGCCTTAGAGGTAAAAAGCATTCCAAACAACAAATATCTGTAAAGCAATCATGGGTAAGAAATTATTTCTGTAAAACTGAACAGATATGATATCTCCTATGTAATTTGGCATGTTTGTTTGCTAATAATTTCTTCTTTTTACTTTAGTACTGTTTTTATTTTATTTGTTAATGTAAAGTAAAAGTCTGTAAAGTAGACATTTGTAATTTATAAAAGGCGCAGAGAAAGTCTTTAAGGATATTTGTACATATAGATATAAATAGGAAGAATGGAATGCAAAATAAATTGTTCATTTCTCACTGTCGGTGGCTTATCTTGGCATAACATAATTTTTGTAAGTTGGTTTTTGTAATTATAATATAGTGAAATAACTTAAAATTGACAAAATCAGAAGAATGGAAAACATATTTATTTTACATTCCATTCTTCCTATTTATATCTAGGTGTACAAATATCCTTAAAGACTTCTGTGCACCTTTTATAAATTATACCAAGCCTTTAGTTATTTAGTTAAAAAGAGATTTTTATTTAAAGTTTTTTTACTTTGCTTAAAATTTGGTTCACTTTGTAAAAAAAAATGTGTATATTTATTTTTATTAAAATTTTTTGTGCTAAGTCATCTTAAAAAGGGAAGTGCATATATTGATTTTTTACAATTTAAATGAAAATATTTTGTGTATTTAAAAATGTTATCTGCCCCCCCCCCCCCCTCTCACCTTCTAACACACAGAGCTTGAAAATCTGTTTTCTTAAATAAATTTCTGACATATTTAATATTTAGTGTTTTGTGCTAATGACACGATTTATGTACTTAGTAAAGGATCAGTCAAATTTAGCAGTAAATATTAGTGCTCCCGATGGGATACATATTTTAGTTATACGTTTAAACGATATACATATTACTTTCTTTGCAATGTCACTTCTTTGCAATACAAATACCTTAAGATATACGTTTAAACATATCTGGATGCGTATAAGGGTACATCAGTTAAACATATATTTAAGCATACGTACATTTAAAGTATATGTATATTTCAAGTATCGTATTTACTTTTAATAACAGTGGACCTCATCAGTGTTACGTCAGTGAATGGAGAATAAGCTGGAAGTCGAGGGCGTTACCGTAGCAATCTGCATATTATGTTTCATACATAGGATATTTTACTCTTTAAATATTTATTTAATTTATTATTTTCTAATTTTCATTATATTAAGTGATAAAATGTTATATAAATTTGCTGGAACAGGTTAAATTGTTTTATAAATAAATAATAATTGCTAAAAGATGCCATTATAGTTGTTTTAATTATGTTCTCATAATGGTTTAAAAGATAAGTGTGGTATTGGTCTGTTCACAAACTGCTTGTCTGAGTAAATATAGTAATGTATGCCTATTAAGGCTGTTCTTAACTTCTCTGCTCAACAAGTGCAAAATGTTTTAACACATTTACAAGTTCATTTTTTAATGGAAAGATATAAAATTGGAGGCGATTTGGAATTGAATTGTGTTTTTCATTTTTATGATAAATAAATTACCTATTGTGTTGTAAGCATTTTTGATCACATGACAAAAACATTTTTCCCCCATTCTTGAGTAGTTATTCTTCTTTCGTGCGGAAATTCAATTCAAATTGTCCACTTTGACACTATTTTCTGAAAAATCTATTGCATTTGCAAAAAAAAAAAAAGTTCGATTACATAGTTTCTGAACAACAACACCTGCTAGTTTCATGCATTTCCGAACAAAAATAAATTAAAACTTATGTCATAAATGCCTTTTGGATTTGAGAACAGCCTTAAGAAAGCTAAGTTTTGGAAGGGTAAGGAGCAGTAGTCATTGGTTTTGGCTGTTCTGAATGAAACGTTTCAGCTCCCAGTAACATAACCTCAAAACGCATGTTTGAATTTTGAAAATGTTAATATGTTAGTTTTTTTATTTAAAAACCGAAAGTTATTACCGTGAATTACAAAAAGTACTTCCCAAATTTTTACTTTATTTAGATTTTTTGTTCGTCACATGGTATTGAGAGCGGATACCCCGTTTTTTTTATATTTTGTATAAATAATGTATACAAATTGTATTCATTGTAAGTAACTAGCAAAATTAAACACTTTTTGAGCAAGGAATGAGAGTATAAATGTTTCAGATTTATTGTGAAACCTTGTTAAGTATGTTTTTTTATTTTTAATATTTTAAAATTTCTTTTTTCGTGTGTGTTACGATCAAGATTGCATCCGGGCGCAAATGCTGTTTTTTCCACGGAGCTAATGTTTTCTACTCTGTTAATGTATAATAAAAATCCATTTTTTTAATCATGACACTCATGATATTTTTTATACAAAATATTAGGGCATTACATTTAAGATTTGTTAATATTGACAAATATAGTTTTTTCTATAAAGTACCTATAAATTTCATTTACTTATAGACTGGCAAATTATCGACTTGAAGGTTTTAGAATGCAATTACACATGCTTAAAATGACTTATCTTCTCTTTTCTTTTTTAGAGTAAAATATATTTTCAAATTATTTTAAATTTAGAAAACAATATTCTTAAATACAATAAAATTATGATTACAAAACTTCCCAGGAGTCGGATTGATCAATGTCACTATAAAATATAAAGTATATTTAAGTCTGTTCTGTGGCCGCAAGTAAAAATAATGTTTCACGCAATGTGCCTGTGCCATAAATCAAAAGAAGCTAAGGTGCTGTGCTACAGATCTGCGAAAGGTGCTTTGACATTACCCACGAACGATAGTAATACATTTCATACTTAATAGCTTACCAAAATGCAAACTGAGAAAAAGTATTCAGATTTTTTAAGTACCTGCATAACAATCAGAAGGTAAGTAAACATGGCCCCGGTAAACCGCAACTCTATATGCAGGACTCTACAGGATTTTTCTCAATGTCTCTTATCTGCAGATAAGCATTAAAACATCTATTTTTATGCCTTGAATGAAAAACGTTTAGACGTTTATATGTTTAACTGCTTGGGTAAGATCTGTATATACGATGTACCGCCCAGTGGCAGAAAGTTTTGTAGCTGTCTGCGACAAGCTTTTAAAATTTCATAAACTGTCTGCAAATTTTGCATGTCATTTTAATGAATAAATAATAAATTAAACTAGGAATTTTTTATCACTTTATTTAAAACATGGTAAGCATGATGCATTCTCATTAATTTTGCGTATAACATTTCATCATCTAACTTCTTGTAGAATTTCTAAAGTATGAAGGATAAGCAGAACGACACATAGGCAATAACGATGCTTTTAAAAACCTTTGGAAACTACAAGGCCTCAAGTGCGAAAAGCACTGAGTTTTTTTCTAAAACCCTTGAATGAAATCTGCAGCCTTTTGAGGAAATTATTTTCTTTGTAATTCTTTGGTGAAATTCATGTTTTTTCAATGGCTTTTTGACGAATTTATCGTTTTTTCCGCAATTTTTGGACGAAATTTGCGTTTTTTTTCGTGATTCCTTGACAAAATTCTAATTTTTCATTCCTGCGTCCTTTTGGGGAAATTTTTGTAATTTTTCGGTGAAATTCACGTTTTCTCCATTTCTTTTTGACAAATTTCGAATTTTCCCTGCAATTTTTGGACAAAATTTGCGGATTTTTTTTTGCGATCTTTTGACAATATTCGCATTTTTTCCACAATCTTATGACGAAATTCGTACTTTTACGCGATCCTTTGATGAAATTTGCGTTTTTTCATGATCCTGTGACGTAATTCGCATTTTCCGCGATCTTTTGATGAAATTTGCATTGTGTTCGCGATCCTTTGACGAAATTTGCGTTTTTTTCGCGATCCTTTGACAAAATTCGCGTTTGTTTCACGATCCGTTGACGAAATTTGCGTGTATTTCACGATCCTTTCACGAAATTTGCGTTTATTTCACGATCCTTTGACGAAATTTGCTTTTGTTTCACGATCTTATGCCAAAATTCGCGCTTTTTACGCAATCTTTTGCCGAAATTCGCGCTTTTTGCCAAAATTCACGTTTTTTACCCGATCTTTTGCCAAAATTCACGCCTTTCATCCGATCTTTTGCTAAAATTAAAGCTTTTAACGCGATCTTTTGCTGAAATTCACACTTTTTACGCGATCTTTTGCCGAAATTCACACTTTTTACGCGATCTTTTGCCGAAATTCACGCCATTAACACGATCTTTTGCCGAAATTTGCTATTTTTACGCGATCTTTTGCCGAAATGCATGCTTTTACGCGATCTTTTGCCAAAATTCGCGCTTTTTACGCGATCTTTTGCCGAAATTCGCGCTTTTTTGCCAAAATTCACGCTTTTACCCGATCTTTTACCGAAATTAACGCTTTTAACGCGATCTTTTGCCGAAATTCGCGCTTTATATGCGATCTTTTGCCGAAATTCGCGTTTTTTACGCGATCCTTTGCCGAAATTCGCGTTTTTTACCCGATCTTTTGCCAAAATTCACGCCTTTTACCCGATCTTTTGCCGAAATTAAAGCTTTTAACGCCATCTTTTGCTGATATTCACACTTTTTACGCGATCTTTTGCCGAAATTCATGCCATTAACACGATCTTTTACCGAAGTTTGCACTTTTTATGCGTTCTTTTGCCGAAATTCACTCTTTTTACGCGATTCTTTTTCCGAAATTTGCGCTTTTTACGCGATTTTTTTCCCGAAATTCGCGCTTTTTACGCGATCTTTTTCCGAAATTCCCGATTTTTTGCCAAAATTCACGCTTTTACCCGATCTTTTACCGAAATTAATGCTTTTAACGCGATCTTTCGCAAAAATTCACACTTTTTACGCGCTTTTTTGCCGAAATTCGCGTTTTTTACGCGGGAAAAATTGCCCGAAAGTTGCGGACAATTTTTTTAAATTGACTTCATTAGTGCAGACAATAATTGTCCGCAAAAGATTTTTTGTGTCCGCGACTATGTCGCCGTGTCGCGGTGTTTCTGCCACTGGGATGTACCGTATATGCTGTTTTGCATAATATGTATAACCAACATAGCCATAATATACATATCTGAAATACAGTCCCCGTATACTACGTATTATATGTATACTCATATAAACATTTAATAGGGAGCACTAGTAAATATATTTATATAAATGAAACTTACTTTACTAACACTTGTATTCACCAATGTGGGTCAACTCCCGAGTCAGTGTTAAATGCTGGGTTATCTCAAAATCGGTATTCACCAAGCAAAATTCGCGTGTTAACACTGGTTTTAACTCCCTGTTTTTAATCCTCCAATTTTGGAGGATTAACTCTTTGATCATGGGTCAACGCATGCGTAGTATGTACATTTAGATCGTAAACAACCAAGATGGATGACTTCAGCGCCTTAGAAGATCTTCAAAATTTAGAAAATCTTGAACAGTGCAAAAGATTTATTTGTCGCGATAGGACATGTGATTTAGACGTCTTAGATAATTTTGATTTCCAGCTTTGGTATAGACTGAATAAAGATATCATCGAAGATTTGATTCAAATGCTTGATGATGAATTATCATCACATACTGCTAAAAATTATGCTCTATCCTCTGCAGAAAAAATGTGTTTAGGATTGCAGTATTTTGCTACCGGAAATTTCCAGCTAACGGTAGGAGATTTATCAAATGTAAGCCAATCCTCTGCTTCAAGAACAATAAAAGAAGTCGCTGAAGCAATAGCAAGTTTGAGGCCTAATTACATCCGACTGCCTCAGATGGACAACGAGCGTCGACAGGTTTGTTATGTATTGTTATTAGGGATGCACCGAATATTTGGTTTTCAGCCATACTACTGAATATTCAGCTAGACCGAGTATCAAACTATTCGGTCTGCCAAATATTTGGCCGAGCCAAATGTCAAACTATTCGATCAAATGGAATACTTATAAAACCTCATGAAAAGTTTGTAAAAACTGATATAACTTTAGGGCTTACTAAAGTTGTGGAACAGACGCCGTGATTCTAGGATAAACTAACATAGCTTTATTGGAATAAGAATAACCTCACTACATAGCGACTAGCACACAACTGCGATCACTGGCGGCGATCTCCGATCGCAACAGATGCTCAGTAGAGGCGCCATCTATTGAGAGGAAGGTATTACAAACACACAACATTCCCTCCCTCCTTAAAGAAAGTACAAGATGTAAACGTCATTACATATAGACAGTTCAAAACAAAAGTCTTTTAAGGAAAACAGTTCAAAAACCAACGAACAGTCTGTCAGTCTATAATTTTAGATGTAACAGTATTTCACAGAGAACAGTTCAAAAACTAACGAACAGTTTGTCAGTTTATAACTGGAGACGTACTGGTTTTACTCTTACACGTTTTGAACGTCTAATCAATGGAGTACTATTTTCATCACGAGTGAGCACTTGTGGTGATGGCACTGGGGGTTCTGCAGGCGACTTGCTCACTCTGCCTGTAGAACTTACCTCTGAGGAGAGCACAGGAGGTTTGGGAGCGCAAGTGGGTACCTCAGTCTGCAAGTCAGCAGATTCTGATTGTGGTGCAGCAGGAGATGGTAACTTAAGTGAAGTAGGAATTTCACTAGTCAGCTCTTCCTGCCTGAGCCTTAACTGGTCGATGTGCCGAGTCCAGTTTCCCATGGGGGTTGAAACCTCACACATAACTTTTCCCAATGGACGTAAAATATTGCCAGCAACCCATGGTGGGCCACGACCAAATGCACGCACCCAAACTGGAGTGCCCTCTGAAATTTTCTTTGACCCTGTCTCTTTCATCTCACATGTCTGGGTCACAGGATCTCGAATTAGGTCCAGCCGTGTTCGAAGAGGCCGACCGAACATTGCCATGGCTGGAGATATTCCCGTCGCCGCCGATGGTGTATTGCAGTAGTTGAAAAGGAATCGAGACAGCCTCTCTGCGAAAGTCCCTCCAGTCATTTTCTTCAAGGCTGATTTGACTGTACGGACCGCTCGTTCAGCTAAACCATTCGAACGTGGATGGTATGGTGGTGTTTTAACCTCGGAAATGCCATTGTTAGCTAAAAATTCACCAAATTCTGCACTGCTGAAACCAGGGCCATTGTCGCTGACCAGACTTTTGGGAATGCCGAAACGAGAAAACAGGCTACGTAACACCATTATGGTTACACAAGATGCTGTACTTGAGACTTGTGCCACTTCTAACCACTTTGTTTTGGCATCCACGATTACTAGCAACATGTGACCTTCCACTGGACCCGCATGGTCAATGTGGATCCGCTCCCATGCTTGTTCTGGCACAGGCCAAGAAGAGTACTTTACTGGAGGTGCTGAAGCATTTTGCTGGCAAACAACACAACCCTTCACTCTTGCTTCAAGATCATTATCTAATCCTGGCCACCAAACACTGGAACGAGCATGGGCCTTTATAGCCGTTATGCCTTGGTGAGATGAATGAAACTCATCTAGTATGAATTTCCAAAATTTTGGTGGAATAAATACACGTGAGCCCCTGAAAATGATGTCTCCTTCAAAAGATAATTCATCTTTTACTCTTAGAAAAGGGTGCAGATTTTGCTCAATTTTCTTCAGAAAGCCGTTTAAGATGTAAGATTTTAGCTTGCGTAGATCAGGACATTTGTTAATTTCTGTTGCAATCAGATGGCTCGTCACTGAAGTGTCGTCTAACTGTGTCAACAACAACACTGACTCTGTCGGAGCTGGCAGATCAGGATGCTTCGTATATAAGGGCAGCTGACTGCAAGCATCTCTGCATTAGCATGCAAACTACCCTTTCTGTATTTGATAGTGTATGAATATGCTGCAAGGGTCATAGCCCAACGTTGAATTCGCGCAGCAGCCACAACTGGAACAGGCTTGTCTGCAGAAAGGAGATTAACTAAGGGACGATGATCAGTAAGTAATGTGAATGTTCGTCCTAACAGGTATTTACGAAATTTTGTTACGCCAAAGACCAGGGATAGAGCTTCCTTTTCTATATGGCTGTAATTCTTTCAGCGTCAGTTAAGGAACGTGATGCAAAAGCTATTGGGCGATCACCATCTTCGGTTACATGAGATAATACAGCTCCAAGACCATAGGGACTGGCGTCACAAGCCAACACAACTTCCTTCTTATTGTCAAAATGTATCAGCAGTGATGAATTTCGTAAGGTTTCTTTCACTTTAGAGAAAGCTTCTTTCTGTAATTTATCCCATTTCCATTTGGTTTTATCTTTTAAGAGCTCATATAATGGTGCTAACAAAGTGGCCATGTTTGGCAGGAACTTAGCATAGTAAGTAATCAATCCGATGAAGGAACGTAGTTCATCCTTATTCTTCGGATCTGGTGTATTGACAACTGCTTTGACTTTAGACTCTAGCGGACGAAGTCCTTTACTATCAATCCGATGACCAAGATATTCAACTGAAGTCTTCAAAAATTCGCATTTGTCAGGGTTGAGTTTCATACCAGCTTCCTGTAACTGCGTTAGAACAGCCGTCAAGTTCTGTAAATGTTCAGCTTCATCTTTTCCGAACACTAAAACATCATCAAGATAGCAAGCAGCCTTCAGACCATACAGAATTTTATCAATTTCTATCTGGAACACAGCTGGAGCAGAGGCTACTCCGAAAGGTATTCTAGTATACCGGAACAGTCCTTTATGTGTGTTAATGATGACTAGATCTTTTGACTCTTCATCCAGTTGTAACTGGCAGTAGGCATCACGGAGGTCCAATTTAGAGAAAACGACTCCGCCTGACAGCTGGGCAAATAAGTCTTCGATGTTAGGAAGTGGATACTGCTCTAATTCAGTCATCTTGTTCGTCGTTAATTTGAAATCTCCACATATCCTGATGCGGCCGTCACGCTTCAACACAGGTACAATAGGCGCAGCAGACTCAGCGGTCTTCACTGGTTCAAGAATGCCTGCTTGAACCAGCCGAACTATTTCTTGGTCAACTTTGTCTACCAGAGCATACGGTATTGGACGTGCCTTAAAAATTTTTGGAGTTGCAGAAACTTTCTTAATTAAATGCACCTTGACATCTTTCACAAGACCTAATTCTGATGAAAATAGATCTTTAAATCTTTCTAAAAGGTTCTGGAACAACAATTCAGAAGTTGGCAGATTGTTTATGGCATAAGGATGGTTTACATTTTTAAAAACATTCATTAATTGCAATGGATAAATCCAGTTACGGCCTGCTAAATTAATACTTCTTTGTCCAACAACCATCAAAGGTAATGAGTGAGACTTTGCTTCATAGGACACTTCAACTTGAGTCATACCAATCACTTCGATAGGATGCTCAGTATAAGAATTTAACTTGACTGAGGTTTGCTCCAAAGGAGGAAAATACTCTTTTACTTTATTAAATTCATTTAAAGGCATTAGAGAAAAGGGGGCACCTGAATCCACTTCAAAAACGAATAGCTTACCTTGGAGTAGACACTCAACTCTAGCAGGGGCAAGGTTTCTTCTATCCCTGAGATGTTGAATAGTGTGTAAGTTACAGGTACTTTATTTTCAGCCTCCTCCACTTGCACATTATGCACCCGAACTCCAGAATTTTTCTTCTTAGATCGGCAAACTTTAGCGATGTGGCCAATTTTCTTACACACATGGCAAGTTGAATTTTTGAAACAGCATTCGCTGGACACGTGATTACCTCCACATCTATTGCATTTTTCGGCATTTTGTGTTGAAACACGAGAATTCGGACTTTTGGGTACAACATTCTTCTTTAAATGAATTTTATTTACTTCTGAGCTGGATCCGGACGCCATTCGTAGGTTGCTAGCGTCCCTAGCTGCAGGGTTAACTAGCTTAGGGTTAACTAACTAGCTTAGGGTTAACTGGCTTTCAGATAGGAGTTTTCTCTGGATACTTTCATCTTGGACCTCGCAGCATTTCATCGAGAAATGCGCCGTAATTACAATGCTTAGCCAAGCTGCGTAACTCCGCGATGAAATTGGCGACTGATTCGCCGGCGCGTCACACTCTGCTATTGAATTTATATCTCTCAACGATCTCGGACGGCGCTGGATCAAAGTGCGAATTCAGAACTTGAATTATTTCCTCCAGAGTCTTCGTATTTGATGCTGCAGGCGAAAGGAGATTACGTAATAAGGTATAGTTAGTTGGACCGACAACAGTTAGAAAAATAGCCCTTTTTCGATCTGCTTGATCGATCCCATTAGCTATAAAAAACTGTTCCAGTCTTTCAGTGTACAAAGTCCATGATTCTGCTGATGAATCGTACTCTTTAATCTGCCCAAAAGAGCCCGTCTTATGAAAAAAATATGCACCAATGCGTTAGGCTTCGTACGGCGGCGTGCGCTGCTACCGGCGACCGCGTGTTAGGGTTAACACGGCGCGGCAAAGATCGGCGCCGTCATTCCAATCAAGGAAGAGAGAAAAAAAAATTTCTCCTCTTTTAACATCGAATCGTATCCTCGTCGCCAATGATATAACTTTCGGGCTTACTAAAGTTGTGGAACAGACGCCGTGATTCTAGGATAAACTAACATAGCTTTATTGGAATAAGAACAACCTCACTACATAGCGACTAGCGCACAACTGCGATCACTGGCGGTGATCTCCGATCGCAACAGACGCTCAGTAGAGGCGCCATCTATTGAGAGGAAGGTATTACAAACACACTACAAAAACTTAACATAACTTCTACTTTTAACTGTCAATAAAGATATTCAGAATAATTAGACAGAATCATCTTTATATAAAAGAGAATGCTTTTATATTATTTATTTTCTGCTTTAAAAGTGTCACTTAAGAAAATTAATGGTACATTTCGGTTAGCCGGGCACCAGTGTTATATATGCATACATATGTCTATATACATGTATGCATATACATATATGTAGATATAATAGGCATATATGTGTAGTGTATACATACAATATATGTATGCATATATAACACTGGCACCTGGCTAACCAAAATGTACCAAATTAACCATTAATGATGACCTTCACTTGAAAATGATGTACAAATGCAATTTCCTGAGTATTATCCATTTCTTACTTTTTCACAAAAAGGGTGTTTCTAAACAAAATGGAAAAAAAAACTTTTTGGGGTAATAATAAGTATCAAAACAAGCAATATTTTGTACAGCAAACCAGGATCGTAATTCACTTATTCAGTCAAAAATACAGTGTATCTCACCCCAGGTCAAATTTTAATTTTCTTTTGTTACTTTAACAATAATGAAGATATTGTAACTATACTGTCAACAGAGGTACTTTAATTTCTGTTCAATATGGTAACATGTCGAAAAGTGCTGGAAATTGCAAACATTCTAAACAGCACTGAGCTAGACATTCCTTTATTAAGAATGTAGCTAACAGTACTTATACTGTGTCACTGGCCAAAATTCAATCACTTTGAATGATACCATGACATTTCATTCAAACAGTTTAAAATGATGCAAATCTCACTAAAATATCTTCAGTTTATCTAAAGTTATGAACGATTATTCAGTTATGGCTTGTAGTGACACGCCTTGCATTTTTAATGGAATAAATGGGATGATAAGTTGTTTCTTATTCAATATAAGAAAATTATGTTCATTTGAAAATGCAGATAAAAGCGTGGAATTTAATTTTTGTTGATTAAAAAAGTTTTAAACCATCCTCTTCTTAAATAACTCAAAACATAGATTTTTTTAGTGCAAAGTTTACTTACTAAAAAATTTTGTTTATCAAAATGAAAGTATCTGTGCTGAATACTATGTAAAATTGTTTAAACTTTTTAATACCATTAAACTCTGAAATATAAAAATATTTGACTAGCCGAATGTTCGGTATTCAGTTTACCTGCAGGCCGAATATTCAGCATTTGGTACAAATCAGTATTTGGTGCATCCCTAATTGTTATAACTCTTAAATTTGGAAATAATTATTTCTGTATATTTTTTTTCTGCAAAATTTTATATTGAATCCAGAGTTTCCTCTTGGTTTAAAAAAGGGCAGGTTCTGCCGGTGAGAAAAGGGTCCTTTTTTTATTCTTAAGGGCATGTTTTGAATTCTTAAGAGCACTTTTTTTTATTTTTAATGTCACTTTTAATATTTAACACTCTTTTTAAAACAACATTGAGTCAAATTTTACAATGCAAGCAAATTTTTTTGTACAAAAAAGAAAAAAGGCACTTTTTTTAATGGAGAGGCAAGAAGGGTGCTGATTCTTTGGATGAGGGGCATGAGGGGTGCAATTTTGTAACAAGGGGCAGGTGGGCCGCAGCACCCTCCTGAAACTACCTGGGGAAAAACTGTGAATCATCACCATCTATGTATAGAGTTCTTGGTGCAGTCATTTTTGCATCTGATTCAGATAAATATAACTGTATGTATGCCAAGAAAACTTCTTTTATACTTTGGCTTATGAAATCACTTGCTTTCATAAACAAATTGTAATTGTGTAAATTTTATCATAGAAATTTTTTACTATATATTATATTTTACTAGCTGGTAAAAGCAAATCTTTGTATGGTAAAATTTTTATGAAAATTACTCAGCTCATCTTTAGTGCAAAATATAGTTTATTGACACACTTAATCCTTCTACCATATCTTTAATAATTACTTTAAGCCAAATGTGGATTTTGATATTTTTCAACATGTTTATAAATGAATTATAAAAATTTGTATAAAAATATTTTTTTTTCTTCAGATTAGCCGAGATTATTATCTGAAAACTGGATTTCCTGGGGTGTTTGGTGCATTGGACTGCACGCACATAAAAATTATCAGCCCTGGAGGAGAAAGAGCAGAAGATTACAGAAATCGGCATGGAGATTTTACTTTAAATGTCCAAACAGTAAGCGATGCCTCGTTGATGATTCAGGACATTGTTGCATGCTGGCCTGGAAGTACATAAGGCTGAACAAGTTTTGATAACTCTCGTTTAAGAGCTATCGTGGAAACCCAGATTCCTGCAGAATATCATCTATTAGGCAACAATGGTTACGGATGTTGATCGTATCTTTTAACACCTTTTTTAAACCCATCAACTGCCCAACAGCAAAGGTATGTATAAGTGTAAAGTAGTAATACATTTAATAATATAATTTGTTAAAATTACTTTTTGATTAACAACCATAATGTTAAATCAATTGATAAAGGTATAATCTTTCATTAATATATTTAATTATTTTAGAAAAAAAGTAATAAAACAAGTTAATAATCTATTTAAATATTAAAATATCTATAATAATAAAGTAAAAAAAAAAGTAACACTGACTGAAAGTAACCTATAAACAACTTTAACTTTAGAGGCTTTTAATTTGTGTGCTCACGAAAATAATGAAATTTTGAGATATTTTTAAAAAAGAATCCAGCAAAGGTATACATACAGACATACACTAAAGCTAAATAAAATTATACCACTTATTTTGAAATAGAGATTTAAAAAGGTTACCATAGAGGTCTGCACATACTGAAATTCCCAAGCCATCCCGGATGAAAGTTATCTTAGCCTGGCGGTATAAAAACTAAAAATTTGTCACAACCCGTTTATATTTTTACAATTCACAGCCTGACCCATGCGAAAATCGATGAAATTGAGCCAGCTCAACCTGACTTGATTTCTACAAAAGGAAGATCCAATTTTCCTTAACATACAATTAAGATTCTTTTAAAGAATACTGCCTACATATTTTTTAAATACAGACATTGAAAAATATGTAATTATGCAGAAAAATATTATTGTAAGCCTGATCTGGGCCCGCACATAGTCTGCTTAGAAAAAAAAGCCTGACTCGGACAGCATGTAACTGTCCTGTGCCGATCTTTATGTTGGACATATACATTTTTGTATTGATATTGTCAAACTAGCATCACTCATGCAGCACATTTGTACTTATTTTCACCCTAGTCATGTGCATTGAAATTTTTTTATATTTCATTGGCTGGGTTTGATCCTTTCAAATTTTATATAGAGCCGTTTGGTCCACTTAATTATTTTAATGACCCAGCTTGCCTATTTAATTCTTTTTGTTGCCCTGGCTTGGTCTATTAAAAAAATTCTTTATTCCTCCATCCGGACCTGTTTTAGAGTTTGCCCTTATTTTGCTAAGCCATGTAGAGGCAGATCTCTAAGTTTAATTCATCTACCTAACATGGAGGTGAACTTGATTTATTATTTAATAGAAAAAGTAAAGTAACACAAAAACTGAATTAACTCATTCATTATGCTTTTTTTTTCTATAAAGAATATTTTTATTATACAACAATTATAAAAGTTGATTGAGATATGCATATGGGCAGAGCCGTCCTTAGTGAAAGCGAGGCCGAGTGCAAGAATTTTTGCGAGGCCCTTCTCTTCCAAAGATAATCCCCTCCCATTCCCACCAATTTTGCCAAGCTGGAGTTTTTTATTCACCTACCAGAAATTTCGAATAGTAATTTTTGCTTTATTTAATGATACACAATCTGTCATTAAATAAAGTGGAAGTAACTATTAGGAAATTCTGGTAGATATCTTGATTTTAAAAAATCTTCCAAATTGGCAACACTACTTCCCACAACCCAATTGCCCTTTGAAAAAAGTTACATTACATAAACCGGGGTGCACGAAGGATTAAGCCTTTTTTAGGGAAGGGTGGTGGTGGATAATATGTTTTATACAAATTCTTGGACTGGGCTCAGGCTATTCTTTTTTCTACAGATTTGGAACTCGCCGGGAATTCATTTTTGGAGTGTCATGTCAGAGCGATATTTCCTTCCTGTTTCTTTTCTTTTTTCTTTTTGGTAAATTAGTGATATTGTACAGTTGTTGAAAACGATAGAGAGAAAATTTAACTGCCAAATTGCCTCAGAGAGATGCAAAAGATACTGTTAGACTCAAAATTGTGTAAAGAGTAAGATGAGGTTAAAGTTTCACAATGCTAAGGTTTGATTAAGGTTATTAGACAAACTTTTATTTGCCATCTTCCCAAAAATCATTCAATTGATATTTTTAATGTGATACAATGCATAGATGCAAAGATATATCAGGTATTTTTTTAATTAAAAAAATTGAATTATGAAAATTATTAATAAAATTGTAGCAAAAAAATTTTCAATTATGATTGACATTAATTTTTACAATAAAACGAACCACAATTGTTATAAAATCATGGGTATGTAACTGTATAGCTCATTCCAATCATTAGGTTTCGAGATATAGATAAACTTTACTCTTTGATGACCTAAAGAGACCACCTTTTGTTATCAAAGCATCGACAGAAAATTTATCATTGAGAGAGTTTTTTACACCAAAAAATTCTGTATAATTTTTTCTGGCTACTAACTGAATGTCCCTGATATAAATTTATATATATAAATTTATTTATAATATAAATAATATAATATAAATAATTTATAATATAAATTTATTTTTCTAAATTTTCTGGGAAAATTTCTTACACATTTTATTTTACAACTCTATGAAGATTTAAGTAAAAATTAGGTGAACAATATTATTTTTCCTGGCAGCTTTCATTTTAAAAAAATTTGAAATAAAGTCTCAAAAGTGGGTGTTAGCATTTGAAAATTTAACGTCGGTTCAGCTTTTAATGTATCAAGAACCTTTATTTTAAAATTTATGTTCATATGCAGAAAGTAGGTAGAATTCTGAATTGAAAGCTAACTGTCACATCCCTCCATGACAATTTGGCACTTAAAAAGCATGAGACATTTCTCTCTTCATCTCTTATTTCATTTTTGACGATTGTACATTTGTTAATGCCATCTTTAGAAATTTATTTTGCTTAATAAATCAAAAAGAAATATTTTTAAAAGTCTACTTTTATTTCTTTTACAGAGTTTCAAAACTGTAACTTTTTCAATTATCTTTTTCTTTCCTTCTAAACTATACAATTTTAATGAGTCTTCATTTGAATGTAATTGTCTTATGCAATCATTGATATTGTTACTCTGTATACCATGGCTTGCGAACATATAATCTGAAAAAGGCTGTATTTTAAAAGGTTTGCTTAAATATGTATGCACTATTGTTTTCAAGAATGTTAACATGTTAAGCACAACGTCAGTCATCGGTGACTGACACTAAATTTTCCATTTAAAACGCGTCATTTGCTGATGACTGACGGTCTAAAATATAAAACTAAAAATATATATATTGTTTTAAGTAATTACTGAAAATTTATTTAAAATTTACTTACCTTTTATTTATTACAGAATTATACTTTCTTAAAAATTACTTAAAACATTGTAAATTTTTCAGCTTCAGTGTCAGTCACCGTGTTAATTCACTGGCACAGTGAAGGGGGGGTTTTGGGGGTTAAAACCCCTCCCAGAGCTAAAATAATTAGTATGATTGCCGCTTATATGAATCACTTGTTGAGCAAATTAGCCGCTTTAATGAATCAAAACCAAAGTTAATATTAAAACTTTTTGGCTTATTCGGAATCCGGGGCTTTGTTGAATAACATTCTACTTGGGGGGTGATTCTGTCCTTAATTTTCTGAAAATTTAAAAAAAATCGGTCATCAATCCGAAAATTCGGACATAAAAAAAAAACGCAAATTTTGACAAATGGTCCTCAAAAAAGATAATTTTTGTCAATCTGTTGTAGAAAAATCGTGAATTTCGTCAAAAGATAGCGGGAAAAACAAAAATTTCTTCCAAGAATCGTAAAAAAAAAGCAAATTTCGTTAAAGAAACGCGGAAAATATGCAAATTTTGTCCAAAAATCGCGAAAAAAGCACAAATTTCGTCAAAAGATCGCGAAAAAACCCCGCAAATTTTGCCAAAATATTGCAAAAAATCTCGCAAATTTTGTCAAAAGATCGCGAAAAACACCGCAAATTTTGTCAAGAGATCGCGAAAATAACAAATTTCGTCAAAAGATCAATAAAAAACCGCAAATTTCATCAGGGTATCACGAATAAACGCAAATTTCGTTAAGAGATCGCAAAAAAATGCGAATTTTGTCAAAAGGCCACGGGAAAAAAAGCATAGTTAGTGCCGGGAATGGCATCCCCCCCCTACCCCCTCTACCCTCTGCTGTAACTTTTCAGAAAATTTGCTGTGAATTTCAGAATTTTTTTTTACAGAGAATCACCCCTGATTCTACTCAACAAAAGTGATTCAAGTAAACGGCGAATATTGTATTTAAAACTGTAAAAACGCACATTACATGCATCAGTTTTGTGAAAACTGGTCATTTGTTTTAAAAAACGGCAGCTGTCGCATTTTCGAGATGTCTTAGGCTAAATGAGTGATCATTTCCTGCCACACAAAAACTTTGAGTTTGAGTATTATATACTGAACAACAGTTTTGTTAATGCATTTCTGTCTATTCGAAACGATAATGGAGCATCTGGAATTTAAATTCCAGAGAAAAACGTAAAAGACATACTTTCTAGATTTTTCAGTTTCAAACGCCCTTTTTGCGTTTTTGCTTTCAGTTATCTCTAAGACCAAGTTATGTGCATAAAAACTGAATAAGTCAATTAAATTTAAAAAATCAAAAAACCCGACTGCGTAAAAAGCGAATTATTTCTCATTAATGTGAAACTATTTTTTATATTACTTACCTATTTTTTTTATTTACTTGTATGACTTTTAAGTTGTGTTTAATTGTTAGTTCCTATCTATAAACACTGTTTTGATGTGGCCCATAGATGTCTATGAAGGTTAAAGTTGCAGTAAAGCGAGAGATCCTACCTACACAACTTCCAGGTTGTGTAATATTTAAACGAAACTTCTGACTGTAAAATAGTCAATGTAACATCGTCTTCATTTTGAAAGATTTATCCAATAATATGCCACTCAAGAGAGTGCGGGAAATTTTCTTACGGCCGCCATTTTGAATTTATAAAAACAAAACCTAGCCTATAACCATCGGACGGTTAAGATGAATCGATAGAGACCTCATTCATTAAAATCCATCCAGCCATTGGGATGTTTCGAGGGTATAAAGAAATCCACATACCTAGATACACGTGAAACACATAACCCTTCTTGGCAGTCAGGTAAAAAGTAAGAGAAACAAAAAAAATATTGTAAAGATATTAACATAAAAAGCTGTTTTATTGTGATTTTACAGATTATTGAAATCTGTGTGTCTTTTGAACCATTTGTTTTAGGGTTGGAGTACAAAAATTTAAAGTTTCTAGTTTATTAGTTGGTAATGTAACTTGAAATTTTCCCCAGGAGGTCTTGCTCTCGGGGAGATACTGTAGGAAAGAATCGCTGATTGCAATTGCATTGACGTATAGATGCATGACTGTGAGCAGGATTTTCAAAAGACAGACATTAAATGCGAAACTTTTTTTTTAAATTAATAAAAATTACTATCTATATCTTACACACAAACTTAATCCATTTATCCAGCGAAAAAGATAAGGTACAAGCAAAACCCACGGCTTTGCTCGCATAATAATTGAAATATGCCTAAAGAAGTGGTATTTGTGGGCCTATTTTTATTACACGAAATTCTACTGCTATAATTCAAAAGTTACTAACTAAGCCACAGTTTGACTAAACTTCATTATTACACAACATTAGGCGAAAAGGTGACTTAATTTAATGAGAAGAGTTAAAACTAATTCTAAATAAATGATAATTTAGAGTGTAATTGGAAGCTTTTATGCTCATTTCAGTTTTCATTTGAAGTTTTGAATTTTTTAGAAACCATTCTTAGCAAGCATTTACATCTTAAAAGTAACCATCATGATATATTCCAAGTTTCAAGTCTAATGGTTTACCACCCCCAACATAAAATATATCTTATGTTGGAACAGGAACTGTCTCTATCAATTAGCCAACATTATTTTTGAAATCTGTTTTGTATTTCCTGAGATCCCAATAAAAATCATAATTTAGAAAGTTTTTAGAATGCTTTCGCTCATTTTAGCCTTTTAAATGTTGAATATTTTTTTAAACTATTTTTAGAGAGCATTTACATCTTATAAATTTCTACCATGCCAAATTTTAGCTTTCTATCTTTAACAAATCCATAGAAATCGAAATTCAGGTAGTTTTTCGTTCATTTCACTCTTTTAAATTTCGATTTTCTTAAAAACTATTCTTACAGAGCATCTTATAAGTAACTACCATGCCAAATTTATAGTTTCTAGCCCCTTCAGTATCGTAAAAATCGCAATTTTAGAGCATTTTTTGTGCTTGCAACCCCCTGGTGGCAGTGGCACCGACATAAAATATAGCCTATATTTGAGCTGGGACTGTTACCATCAATTTGCAATCATTACGTTTGAAATTGGTTTGGTATTTCCTGAGATTTCATAGAAATCGTAATTTAGAATACTTTTAGAACGCTTTTTGCTCATTTCACCCTTTTAAATTTGGAATTTTAGAAACTGGACGTAAAAATCATTTACATCTTATTCGTATCTACCACGCCAAATTTCAAGTTTCTATCTTTAACAATTCCATAGAAATCGTAATTTAGAATGTTTTTAGAACTCTTTTCATGCATTTTTAACCCTTTTAATTTCGATTTTTTTACAAACAGTTCTTAGACAGCATTTACATCTTATAAGTAACTACCATGCCAAATTTCAAGTTTTTACGACCTTCAGTAACACAAATATCGCATTTTTAGAACGTGATTTGCTCCTGCACACACACACGCACACACCCCACCCCGGGAGTAGTGCCACCGGCATAAATTATAGCTTATGTTGAAACAAGAACTGTCACCATCAATTTGCCACCATTACTTTTGAATTGGTTCGATAGTTCCAGAAATTACTCCTTAGAAGCACACAAACTAACAAACAAACGTTGCTTCTTTATAATATTAGTATAGATAAGACTTCAAGAGAAACCCAGATATTTTTTTTTCAGATCTGTAACGATAATGAAGATATTTTAATGAAATTTTCAATAAATTTACATTGCTTTCCCTTTATGCGAAATTTGATGTCTTTTAAAGTGTTCGTAGTGCACAGTAATTCAGTCAACTATACCGTGCTTAATATGTTAACTGCATTCGAAAAAATATAGAATACATAATATAGCACTGTTTGGACGTGGATAATTATAAATTCCACCAATTCTCGCGATATTATTACTGTGACACAAAGCAAGGTAAGTCTATTGAAAATTTTGTTGAAATTGCTTCATTATTAACCCTTTCAGGGACAAAGCATTTTCATTCCTAAAATATTGAAATAAATGAATGACAATTTTTGGCTGAAAAATTCGATTGCAATCACCAGATATTTTCTGATGAACCACTCGATGATTTTCGATACAAAAAATATTTGTTGTACTGTGTTATTCCATTTTTTAAAATTTGTCTGATTTTTTTAAACACTTATAAATCTAACATAGTTTTGTGTTATTTCATTGATGCATTTTAAGTTTTGTAACTCTTATATTGTAAACGCTGTTTAAATGAATTATAACCAGCGTATTTGCTGATTCTAATAACCCAGAAAAAATAAAGCATTATGATTCCATTCATTAAATAGACTGATTCGATTAGCCAGTGGTTCGATTAACTGGCGGTCACCGTTATCAGCAACTCAACCCCCCCCCCCCCCCCTAGATCCGAATTCTGGCTGTGTCACTGGTTAATTGTATGATAACACCACCTAACAAAGATCGGAATCTTTGTAGGAATTGAGTTGGGTCAAGGTAGATTTTAATGATTTTTGCTCAGCTCAGTGATTGACCGAACTTTCAGATTTTACACCGAGTCTAGATAGCTTTCTTTACACCGTGCTGGATCTAGGTCTTAAAATTTAGACACATGCAGATCTCTAATAAATTTGTGATATTCATGAGCAGGCAATTAGTGATCAGCCAAGAGTGAGTGTCAATGAAAATTATGCAAATTGAAGCAGTTTTTAAAACAATTTGGTACGGAAAATTGTTAATTCCTTATTGATGATTTAAACAGAAACATAAATAAAAAATAATGGCTATATCTCTATACCCTGATAGGTTATACGTATGCGTGCGGACAAGAACATCCAGTGTTGAATTCAAGCATTTTTCTCTTGGCGATTTCTGCGGCTCAGGTGGGTATATTTTACAGTTCCGGTGGGGAAATTGAACTTTTGTCCATTAAAAAGCCTAAAATCTCGGGGTATGTCCTCCTCCATATCAACCCTTGAATTCAACACTAAAGAATATCGATATTTGTATAAAAAAGACAAACTTTACACAAGAAGGAAAGCAAACCTGTGTTGTTACATTGCAAATAGTCATTAAAATGATAGTGAGCGCTTTGTCAGAATCATCTTTAGCAACAACATCTTCACAATTAAAATTTAGCATTTTCCCAGATTATTTATGCACTTAATGCTGCATAAATATAACGATGCAAATAGATTGAATATAAGCTACAAAAAATCTATTCGTCCAGAACTTGCGTCGTACATTTATATATATATATATATATATAAAACACTTTACATTCTATAATTAAGCATGTTTACACATATAAATTTAAGTATGAAATAAATAACTCACAACAAAATGAGAAATAATTATTTAGCTATTTTTTATTAATTTCTTTCTCGGGCGCGAGGCCTTCCTAGTTGCGAGGCCCTGTACACATTATAGGGATTTTTTTCCATGAATGGTAACCTTTCATTAAGAAAAACTAATTAGCTGGGTCCAGAAACAATTATATTCAGAAATATATGTAAATATTTAAAAATTGCATATTTTTATGTAAAGCTCTGTAAACATTGTCTGTCTTCATTAATATATTCTTCCTTTGCAGATATAATAGAGCTCACATTAAGGCTCAAAATTCTGTTGAGAAGCAGTACGGTGTATGGAAAAGACGCTTTCCATGTTTAAGACAAAGCATGCAATGCAAATTAAGTACACCCATGACTATAATAGTGGCAACATCAGTATTGCACAATATTGCATTACAAATGAATGACGGTTGCATGATAGATCCTGTTGAGGACGATAATGCAGGTAATAATCAATCAAATGATTCACGGGGAATAATTCATCATATAGCAGGTGTTGCTAAGAGAAATGCTCTGTTATCAACTGTCTTTCATTGATGAATTTTAATAAAAAGATAAAAATAAATTCAAGCCTTTTAGTATTGTCTTTTTTCTTTTCTCTAAATTACAAAATAAAACAGTTACAACAGTTCTTTTACCACAAATTTCATTGATGTTTACTAAATAGTAAAAAAAAAATGAACTAATAAGCTAAAAAAACTAAATTATGTTATTAACCCTCCGATTGATTATTCCACGATTTCCAAGGTATTGTCCTCATTTGTAGAAAATTTTTTATAATTTATGAGCAGTTTTGTTTTTAAAAATTCTATAGCCAAAGGTTAAGAATGTGAATTATAAATATACTACATATTTCAAATACATGATGATTTGAAATATGTAATAATAGAGGACATATTCATCCATTATATATTGGTCGAAAGCATTTTGAAAAAAAAAAGGGGGTAGTCAGAGGGTTAATAGTTGTTAACACATTGTAAAAATAATAATAGACCATTCAAACTTATTGCAGTAGACACTTGATTTTACGAACTTGAGTGGACTCGTATAATGTGTTCATAAAAGTTTGTAAATGGGAATAGCATTAGTTTAGTGGGATGCTGGTCAGAACCAGTACATCAATTTGTAAAAAAAAGGTTCCTAAAATCGAGCGTCCACTGTATATATAATTTTCAACAGCAGATGACTGCAAATATAAAAGAAGATTGTCCACAAAATAGTTATTAAAAATTCTGAATAAACAAATTTATGACATTTGTTGCATACTAAATTTCATTCTTAATGGTAAAATGTACATTTCAAAATCTTATCCGGACCACAAATTCAAGTTATGTTAAAATTGTCGTAAGCTCTGTGGGGAAAAAATTTCAGGTAATTATCAGGTGCTGCCATCTATAAGCAAAATGGCAGAATAGAAGAAATGGAAGTTGAATTACATTATGATTTCCTAAACTACTATTGATATATTTAATTAAATTATCAAATTTATTGAGTTTTAATGGATTGTTTATATTTTTGTTAGCTTTTACATTTATAATGTAGTTATTTCATAATGATACATCTATTCCAATCAGGTTTTAAAATGCATGTTTAGCAATAATTCATATTATCCTTTTGACTCGGAAATAAATTATATAATTAAATAAAAAGATTCATCTACACTACAAAATTGCAAATGAATAAGAAAAAAGAACTGATCTCTTGGGCTATTTTCATTCCAAATGTATAATGTCTATGCAGTGGCGTAGCTACATTTTTTGGTGCCTGGGGCAGGAAGAAATTTTGAAGTATTTTTGGCTTGTTCCGGGAGGAAAAGGCAGCTTCACTCTTCCTTGATTTTAAGGACTTAACTAATTTTACTCAAACACACGAAACTACAATGTGTGGAACCCGATTCTAGAAGATTTCTAGTTTTTGTCAATGCTGAATTTGTATGGAAATTAAAAAACTTAGCGGAAAGTCCATGGATATGACTGTTGTTTTAAGCATATGGGAGTAGCAACATTGGAAATAAATTGTCAAAAAACCACATTTTCTAAAACTCCTAAAATTTGCCCAATTATGGATATATCTCCTGTTTCAAAACGGCAAGCACCCAAGAATTTCAAATTGCTATACCATTTTTTAAATAGAGGGGGAATCAAAAATTTTTCTTGAATCCTTCTATCAAGACTTAACGATTATGCAAGAAATAAATTTGCATTTATAATTTTTTGTACATTTTTATTTAAGTTTGAAATTTTTAAGGGACTACCATTTTGAAACAGTATTGCACATCAATATGTATAATGAATCTGGTCGAGATCTTAATAAACCATTAACATATGCTCAATCATATCCAAATCGGTTTATAAATATGAGTGCAGTCACATGAAAATGATCAGATATTTATAGAGAGAGACACATACTATATATGTAGATGAAAAGGATAAGAATTAAATTTTTTTTTAAATTCAATTATCTCTGGTTTCATGGGACCGATTTCTGCAGAATTTCTTTTCTTTCAACTCATCTTATGATTCTCTTCAGATTTTCCAGCATGTGCACAGCATGCCTGCTATGCGAGAACCCATGCCAGAGATTAATTTTGAAAGAAAGAAATTTGAATGGAGATTTTTAGTGGTTAGAGATGCATGCTTAGCACTCCCGGTCTACGCTGCCAAAGACAGTAAGGACCCATCCCAGAGGTGTTCTTTTGATACCAGAAATGTCACTCCAAGTTGCAAAACAGGTCTTTTGACCTATAAACTGGAGGCTAGAAAGTTAGAAACCTCCATCAGCGATTAACAATTACTGATCTCCCCCCCCCCCCCCACACACACACAAAATTTCTTCAAAACATTCACATAGACAAACGTAAAAAAGAGAAGGTCAACAATCTTTATTTATTGTCAAATTGTGTGAAATAATCCCGGTTTAAACCTCCTCTGAATTTGGTCTGCCCTATTTAATCTTTTTGCGCCTCAATTCAGTTACATAGTTATCTTAGGTACCGAGTGTGGTGAGTCATCCGTAGAAACATTTACAGAAGCTTTTTCTTTCTTCATAATTTGGATATAACCATGGTTGGGGAAATACATCATTTTATTCGCTTCTGGCGAGTGAATTTCTTCACAGGGCAAGTTAATTTTAAAATAGTTTTTAAAAACTACAAACTATAGAGATATGCCAAACACTTTATTTTTTTACTACTAAGCTATATTTTGCAATTTTATTGATTATTGTGATTTAAGCATGACACTATGTTCTATCCTATACTAAATTTTTTTCTCTTGTCTATTATTTCTTAATTTTATAGGTGAAAAATATGAAAATGCATTGTAGTAATAGAATTAACTATTTTTGCTGTCGCGTAAATTTTGGCATAGCAATTTTCAACTGTACGTTGCATTTTGCTGGCTGGTAAGATTTTCTGAAAATTCCTCACCACTGGATATAACAAAATTCTTACGAAAGAAAACATTCGCACACACACACACAAAAAAAAAAATCAACAATTTTTATTTATTGTCAAAATATGTGAAAAAATTTCGGTTTAAACCCCTCTCAATTTGGCGCCCCTTGTCCTCGGCGCCCGGGGCGAGCGCCCCCTCCCCTTAGCTACGCCACTGTGTCTATGCCTTACCCTTCTATCTTTTAAATCACTTCCTGTGCAGAAGCATCAGTACCGTCTTTCAAGGTGTCACAGTGTCTCTACTGTGAGGCACTGTCCAGTACAGATAATTACCAAGCACGAAGTGACCCCTCAGTCTGACTTTTCTATTAGATAAAAAATTCCATGAAAGCTTTTTTTAAAAAAAAGAGTATAGCATTTGTAATGGTATATAAAAAATCTTGCACAGGGTGTCATGGCTAGTAAAGCCGCACCCACCTTTATTGCCCAAAATGATTTTTTCTCAGCTTTCGGCCATTTCTAGGTGCTTTGCCACCCTGGCAAGGGGGCGAAGTTGGGCGACAGCCCATGATACTAAAAACAAAGGAGTGGAAAATACGCAAAATAAAATACTTAGTAAAACAACAAAAAAAAGAGTATCATTTGTTGGGCTGTAGAAAAAAATGCTCACCCAGGGTGCCATGACTAGTAAAGCCGCAGCCACCCCTACCTTTATTCCCCAAAATTAATTATTCTCATCTTTTTGTATTTCTAGGTGCTTAGCCACCCTTTCTTCTTCACTTTCAGAACTGGTTCCAAAAGTGAAGCTATCCTCATATAAAATAACTAATTAAAATCGAAAAAATACAAATGCACAGCAATCAGCACCTCATTTAGCCTATACAAAAAAAAAAGTTTAAAAATATTAAAATGCAATTTGGTTCCTTTTGATTCCATTTTGAAGGTTTTAATGAATCAATGTTTAGCAAAGCTGATTACGTAGTTTTATATAAATTTATTTTGTGGTTGGGGGGGGGGGGGGTGCAAAAAAGGCTAGTTTCGGTCCGGAGGAAAATTGACAAATATATTCAATTTTGTTTAACATGCAATATAAAATCTGCAAAAGAGCTATTAATGTTTTCAATTCATAATTGGAATGGATGTCTTTTTTTTTATGGTTTAAATTCATTTTCCTTTTTTGAAGTGCAAACATATTGAATACCCTTTAAAATTTAAACTAAAAGTGTGTAATGCCACCACAACTGAAATTCAAATACTTATACTGTGATACATATACATTTTGTAAACCATTAGTTTCTGCTTTGCTTAGGGAAGGGAGGGGATTTGGGTGTTACAGAGTGCATAAAATTAAAAGTTTTAAAGTATAGAAAGATGAATATGTTGGAGGTGTAGCGAGAATTAAGATTTGTTGTTACAATAAAGTAACTATAGCCTCACCACTTTCTGCCAAATAGAATGTTTCACATTGTTTAAGACAGAACTTTAGAAATAATGGGCTGTACTCAGGGTTCGTTGATATATATCGATGGATATATATCATGATATATATCTTGATATATATCCGATATTTATTTTTAAAATATCAAGATTTTTGATATTTTCGATATTTTCAAATTCTTGATATTTATTTTTAAAATATCAACATGTTTGGTATTTTGTATATTTTATATTTATTTTCAAAATATCACTGAGCAAGATATTTTTTATATTTTCTACATTCAAAGCAAGTGTAAATGAAATTTCTACCTGTTATTGACTGCATCATTCTGTAGGTGTAGATAATGAACTTTTGCCTCTGGCAATGACTTTTTTAGGAAAAGAAAAGAAATCTTTTCCAAACTTTATGTTTGAAACTTTTATTTTTAAATGTAGAACTAATAATTATGTGAGACAGTTAATTCAGAACAGCCATTGAAAGATAAAATGTAATTTAAATAATCGTTTATATACAGCCAGGGTTTGTTGATATATATCAGTGGATATATATTATGACATATAACCGATATTTATTTTCAAAATATCAAGGTTTTTTATATTTATTTTCAAAATATGAAGTTGTGCAAGATATTTTTGATATTTTCAGTCGTAGTTTGTAATATGTCAGTGTAAATTAAATAAATTTTCAACTGTTATTGACTGTGTGAATCTGATAAAGAACTTTTGTCTCTTTTGGATGTGACTTTTTTAGCCAAAAAAGAAAACATAAAATTTTCAAGCTTTGGATTTGAAGCTTTTATTTTTAAATGTTGAACTAATAGTTATGTGGGACATAATTAATTCAGAACAACCATTGAAAGATAAACTGACTAATTTAAATCAGCAGTTATATGCAGCTTCATTAGAAAATAATATTTTCTCAAGTTTTGGCTCAGTTGAGTTTAAACTACAACATGTTAGGAAATACGAAATAAGACATTTTATACTTACATTTATGTTAAAATTTTTCAATTAAAAAAAACTTTTTGTATCTGTTCTAAAAATATCTGATTTTTTTATATTTGATCTTGATACTGAATCATATACTTAATTTTTTTTATAAGTGTATAAAGCGAATTGTTATTGTTTTCAATTAGTTCATCTTCAATTTTGTTCCAAGTAAAAAAAAACAGAAAAAAATAAATAAATGCATTTTTAGAACATTATTTGATTAAGTTTTCATGTTAAGTGCAATATATTTTAGTTTCTAATCTATATTATCCTCGAAAACACTTGTTATCAGCAGTAAGTTTGCTGCTTTGAAAATATCGGATATATATCGAAAATATCGGATATATATCAAAATATCGGATATTTTTGATATTTTCGAAAATATCATGATATTTACGAACCCTGGCTGTACTACTTGTGCCTCCCTATGACAATCTGAGTAAAAAAAAAAAATAGTAAGATTTTAATTTCTGCTTTAACACCTTCAGGGACTTTATTCAAGATCTGCATCAGAAACTTAAATTTTATTTTTATAACATAGGTGAAAAAAGTTGTAAAATTGCTTTTCCTTATTTTGAAATAAAATTTTTCGAAAATTTAATTCAATTCAACGTTACAGAAATACAATTACTTGCCTCTGAAAGGGTTAAAACAGACAAGGAGCATGAAGGTTTTTACTCAATTAACATTATAAAAGAGACAAAATTACCTCAACAGCATATTCAAATTATTAACCAGTAGCATTTTTTTTTTTTTAATATATACTAAATATACAATATGGTGATGAATTCAAAAGAAAAAACCATTAGAACTTTGAATGGAGAAAAAAACAATTCACAAGTAACTATTGGCTATTCTAGAATCTGTGAATCATATACAGTAGATTCCCTGAAATCTGCAAATGCCTAAAAGTAAACAATGAAACTTTCAGTTCAGATGTAGGGACAAAAATAGATTTTTTATATCATTCTGTATGTATTTTAATATGTAATTCTAGTTAATATGGCTGAACTCATACTTTTTCATGAAGGAAGTACAAATTTATTTCTAAAAAAATTCAAGATATTGTTGCTGTCATTATTAATCGCAATCTTTTAACCAAGATAACAAATATTTTTACCAATATTTATGCATTAATCAAGCATTTTTTTATCTTTATATTTTGGCTTAATCTGAAATAAAATTTCCTTATTTTATGATATTGATATGTGAATTAGTAGGATATATTTAAGAGGAAAGTTTAATATATCAAGAGAAATGTATCTCATCTTTATTATGCATATTTAACTATGCACTATTAATTAAATTATCTTACAATACACTATACTATATCTCACAATTTTTATTATTTTAATATTTTATTATATTGTAAGCATTCATTATAATTTTGATTGATTACTACATTCAAATTACTGTTTAAAAATGTAAATAAAGCAATGACCAGAAATCCACACACTCTCTGGTCCCAAGTTGTGCAGATTTGAGAGAGAGTACTGTATTTGTAATTTGTATTCCAGAATAATGTATACCAACATTTATTCAATTTTATAAAATTATAACTTCTATTGACATTTTTTGGGTGGAGTTAAATTTACAATTAAAATAATTACCCTTAATTTTTGCGTATTTCATCTTATACATTTTACACAGCATTGCCTATAAATGAGTTAATGAATATGCCTAAAGTTAACAAATTTCTATTTGAGAACTTCTTTAATAAATTTAAAATTGAATTCATCAATTACGCCTTTTTTTAAAAAGTAACAAACTTTCAATTTCTACATGTTTGACATTAAAAGTAGGGTTTTTGATTTAGCTATTGGTCAACAATAAGAAAGGACATCTTCCTGTTAATGTATATTTATTAGTAAGGACCTTTTTCATGCTAAATTCTTTCACCTGAAAAAAAAATTGCAACAAACCACAGAGAAAATCAAATATATACATTTTTATTTTTTTTTCCCACAGAAATAATTATTATAACGAAAGAATATCAGAAATTTTAATTTTGTTGTATTCTAATTTTACATTTAGAGATTGATAGAATTTTAATTGTTCGTTATAAATTTTCATTTTAATTTCATGTTCTTCTTTTTTCTGTACCATATTCAAACTATGCTCTTCTTGTAGCAATTGTTTTTTAATTGATTTGTTCAGCAAGAACATCTCCTGTTTTTGCTGCAACAGATCCTTTTCTGTTTCTATTTTGACTGCTTGGAGTATTTTCTTTGTTCTTATTAAAGCACTTTTTATTAACACTTGGTGTAGTTACTTTCTGAACGTGCAGAATTGTAGCTTGACTACTATCTTTATTGGGCAATCTTTTTTCAACTGGAGTCTCCATTTGATATAAAGATCCATTCACAATGAAGTCTATTTCATTAGTATCCTGAAAAAATAAAAATGTATTTGTAAGTTTTAATCATTATAGCAAAGAAACAGTTGTGTGTAATTGAATTTTTCAACCAGGCTATGCCCCCTCCCCCCCCAAAAACCCCTCAATGCTGTAAATTTTATAACAGGGATGAGAGCGCTTTGATCCAAATGGCCGATTACTACCACTAAATTTTAATAGTATTTCAAGCATTATTTAATGACAGAATTTCAGAGATTTAATAAAGCAAAGAATGCTATTAAAATGTAGTGGTAATAACCGTTCATTTGGGTCAGAACGCTCTCATGTCTGAACTAAGTATTAACATGCAATCAATAAAATTATTAATTATCCCCCCCCCCCCCCATATTGGTCATACTCAACTTTTTTTTCCTACATTAATGCATGCTATTTTTTTTTTTTTAATCTCTTTTTGCAGTTTTTTTTCGCACTCTATTAGACATATTTGTACATTTGTTTTCTTTTTAATCTGGCACTCATAACTTACTTAAAAGCTATATTTACAAGCCAAACTTATTAAAATCGAAGTTCGGTCGAATATTCGGTCAATGCAGTTTGTTATTCTTGGGGCCCATTTGGTGAAAATTAAAATTATTTTTGTGAATTTTATTATATTTTTGTGAAAAATAACATTTTGTTATGAAAGTTGAAATCCAGTTACTCAAATTCGAACCAAGAATTTATTAACAAAAACTTCTTTAAATCCCCTTGCTAAAGTTTTTGTTTTTTGTGACCTGGTTTTATTTACTAATTACACATTTTAAAACAGTTTTTATGAAATAGAATGTTACAAAGGGGGCCTATTTTATTAAAAGGAATTTTATGAAGGGGCCTGCTTTATTAAGTTTAATTTTGTGAAGGGGCCCATTTTATTAAAGAATGCCCATAGTTATGAAAGAAAACACTAAAATTATTTTTTTAATGTATTTCATTTTAATTTTGTTGACAATTAAATCGTTTTTCATTAAAATTTGCTACATCTTGAATTACTTAATTGCCATTTTCTTAAAAATTAAATGTGATACAAACTTCGTTTATATATAATTTTAAAGCTATTTTTATGACCTTTAATTTGATATGCAACATGACCAAATTTATGAAAATATATTTTTTTTTAATTTAAATTTTAAATTTCTCAAAAAGTGACATTTTTAAAATTTTCAAAACGTTCTCAAATTGTCTTCATATTGCCCTTGAACATTTCCCCAAGTTTTATGATGGGATCCCTATGGGATCAGAAGATACATAAAGTTGAAGTTCATATGTAAAGTGAAAATTTTAAGTTACATGAGTCACATCAACACACCTTTTCTCCCTTGACCCCTCAGATTTTGATGAAACTTGGTTTATTATGTGTCTATACATAGTTATGAAAGAAAACACTAAAATTATTTTTTTAATGTATTTAATTTTTATTTTATTAACAATTAATTAAAGCATTTTTCATTCAAATTTGCTACATCTTGAATTACTTAATTGTCATTTTCTCAAAAACTAAATGCAATACAAACTTGGTTTATGTATCATTTTAAAGCTCTTTTTATGACCTTTAATTTGATATGCAACATGATCAAATTTATTAAAAATTATTATTTTTTAAATTTAAATTTCTCAAAAAGCGACAGTTTTAAATTTTCAAAAAATTCTCAAATTGACTTCATATTGCCCTTGTACAGTCGTGGGAAAAAAAAAGTAAACACCCCCTACTAACTCCTCAACAAATCATCGTAGAAGAAAGTTACTGGTACCGAATGATTGGAAATAAAGTCTACTTTTAAATGATGTATATAAAATTTTCTTAGGGCGTCATCAACATATTAAAATTAATCCAAACTTCATTTTTTCAATGGCAATACCCAATTTTAACGAGATATTTCAAATCTTCGGTTCAAACTATGCCTAGACACCAAATTTCAAGTCATTTGAATGATAAGTTTTTGAATTATAAACATTCAAAATTTAGTGCTTCTAATGTTAAATTACATTTTCATATTTTTATTTATATCTCCCGAAATTATGCTCCTAATGTACTAAATTTTTTTGTAGTAATAATACTAACATACCCAAACATAAATAAGCTGAATTTGCAATTTTTATAATTTTATGATACGAATTATGAAATTAATATTCGAAAAAATTATGAATTGCAACCTACAATTTTTTTGATGGATTTAGATTTATTAAGTCTTGCTTTATGGAAATTAAAAAATTTCACATTTTTCTTCCAAGTAGTTTTCAAATTATGCATAAAAAATGGCAAAATGATAGTTTAAGGGGCCGTCTATGATGGAAGTGAGTAGACATTTTGAAATTTATTCTGCTGTACTGTAATCAAACAGGTTTCATTGACGCTTAAACGTGCCTTGTTCAAGAAGGCGGCTCTCTCGGTTAACAATCCAGTACGGAACTTCAGTTTGGATACAGCCCTTAAAATACGCTTGTTTTAAAATAATTAATTTCTCGGAAACTTATGCTACGAATTGCATAAAAATTCGTCTTTAGGCTAATTAAAGAGTGTAAAGTTAATTTATGCTATCAGAATTAGGTACTGCTATTGAAAAAAATAAAGTTATGGTTCGTTTTAATATGTAGATAGCCCCTAAGCCAATTTTATATACATCATTTAAAAGTAGATTTTATTTCCAATCGTTCGGTACCAGTAACTTTCTTCTACGATAATTTGTTGAGGAGTTAGAAGGGGGTGTTTACTTTTTTTTCCCCACGACTGTACATTTCCCTAAGTTTTATGATGGGATCTCTATGGGATCAGAAGATACATAAAGTTGAAGTTCATATGTAAAGTGAAAATTTTAATTTACATTTCAATATCTTTATTTTCAACTTATGACAAAGTAATGAAAAAGTACCACAAACTAACATTTTTCACATTTTAAATAAATATTTCTATTTTCTACATACATTAGAACATAAACAATAAGAAATGAAAAGTTGGATATTATTATTTGATAATTCACGAATATATACCTTATAAACACTATAGATCCTTTTATATTACAAGATCAAGTCCAATTTATTTTTGAATACTATATAAATTAAAAATTTATTTAACTTTATGAGGTATATCAGACACAAATATCTTGTATAAAAACTCATTCTTTTTTTATTAAAGATGGCGCCCTTTATATTATGCATGCTTAATCTTTCTTAGATATACTTAACACTTTACATGTACTTAACCCCTTGAATGGCTGTAGAATACATTATATCTCATCTAATTTTAATCAAGATTTGTACCAGAAACTTTTAAATAAATTTTACTTTTATAACTTTGGTGGAAATAGTTGTAAAACTGATTTTCCTTATTTTCATGAAAATCAATTCACGAAATTTAAGAAATTTTTTTTGAAAATTCCAGTGTGAATTCAACCTTACAAAAACACAATTACTTGCCCTTGAAAAGATTAATATTTCTACTATATCATTTTATAAATGCTTAATATAGAACACTTTTTAAATACAGGTAATAAAATATAAATGTTACATTTTGTTTGCAAACTGATGTAAACAGCACATGAAAATATGCTATGAAAAAATTAAATTACAATGGCAATGTCATTTTTACATATAGATGCATATTACATTTTATGTCAAATGCATTTTCTGATTTATATGCAAGATATTTGTGTCCTCCTCATAAAGTAAAGTAAGTTTTTAATTTAATTATTTGAAAATAAATTAAACTATCTTTTCCTGATTGTAAGAAATTATAATTTTTTTTTCATTCTTGTTTGCTTCATCCAGTTGCAGAGTATATGTACGACTGGTTGGTGTAGTAGGGTTTACTTTGCAAATTACATCAGTTGATGCCGTCTGTAAAATAGTAAAGTTTCTTCACTTCATGGAATTTTGATTTTAAAAACTGAACAAGTTTTTTCTGAAATGTAGTATATACAGCTATGGTATTATGTTAAAAACATTCTGAGGTGACAAAACTACAATGATTGGTTTCATTTTCTTTTTTAAAACATACTGTAAATGGATGTATAGTGTCCTGAGATTTGTTCCAATTGTATGACTGGTTCGTTTTATAAGATAAAACTATAATTTTCTGAAAAGTCTCAAACTACAGCTATTTCAGAAGTTAATAAATTTTCCTTAGTACATAACACTTAAAAGCACTTTGAAATCATGACTATTAATCCATTACTAATGAAATCCTGGCGAAGAATCTCGTTTTTCACAGAATATTCATAAATTCTTGCACAGGGTTCTGAACTGTTTCTAAGCTGCACCTATCAACTAAAATCCATTGGCGAAAAGTTTGTGTTTCAAATTTTCTTGAAAACCATCTTCCAAGACTTTTCTAATGTAGCTAATCAACTACAGTTTGAAAAATAGCAGTCAATACACAGTCTTTGATGTTTGGCATTGGTCGACTCACTCCAACTTTTCATTTTCTATTGTTTAAGTTCTATATATTTAAAAAATAAAAATATTTATTTAAAATGTGAAAAATGTTAGTTTGTGGCATTTATATAATTTTTTTCATCACTTTGTCATCAGTTGAAAATAAAGATATTGAAATGTAATTTAAAATTTTCACTTTACATATGAACTTCAACTTTATGTATGTTCTAATCCCATAAAGATCCCATCATATAACTTGGGGAAATGTACAAGGGTCAGGGCTGGCTATTTGCCGGCAAAAAAGAGTTTCTGCCTTGCCAGTGGCAGAAACTGGTTATAACCGGTTTTAACCGGCAGAAACTGGCATAAACACATTTCATGACATAATATGAGACTTTTTTACTAGTATTAAATTCCTTAAGTACATTTTATTTCGTATAAATAACAAATGAAATATTGTGGGTAGTTTTAATTAAAAAATAAATAGATTTGTATTAGAAAAAGTGAGTAATGTAACAGATAAAATTTTTGTTATAGTATGGTTATATAATTTTATATGTAAACAATTAGAGTATTTTAAAATTTCAGTTTAAAAATCAAATACAAAACTATATCCAATACTTATTATAAATTAAACAATGAAAAGAAAAGAAAAATATTCAATACTTACTCAAAATAATTTTCTGTAATTTAACGTATTAATTTAATAACACTATAAATTATCTCTCCTAGAAATGTTATAGTTATATGCGGATCTTGTAATTCCATGAATTTAAAAAACATTTCATTTAAATACAGTATTCAAAGGAACAAATCTGACTTTTTTTTTCAATTTAAGACTGTTATAAGCATAGATCAAACTTTGTGCGAATTTTAGTAAAAAAGCTAAAATCTTTAACAATGATTTTACGCACAAATAACGTACAGACACGACAAAAAACGATTATATGGGATATTTTTGTTGTGTCTGTATGTTATTTGTGCATAAAATCGTTGTTAAAGATTTTAGCTTTTTTATTAAGACTGTTAGTTGAAAATGTATGCCGTGTGGTGACCGGCATTAAAGAATAGTCCCAATGTAACTCGTGCATGTCGTAAGAGGCGACTAAAAGGGGTTGGGCGAAAGGCTGACAACCTTTCCCTGGAAAAAAAAAAAACCTTGTTGCGAAGCCCTGCTTAAATACAGATGTTAGACGGACTGATCCAGGGATGCCGCGGACACGCTATAGCGCGTAAATTACGCGAAAAATCGGATACGGGACGCAAAAAAAAATAGCTCTTACGCGTCCCGTGGGACACGTAATTTCGTGAAAAAATCGCGGAAAACACGATTTTCGTCAAAGAATCGCGAAAAAAGCGTAAATCTCATCAAAATATCGCGCAAAAGCAGCGATTTTCGTAAAAAGGCCGCGAAAAAATAGCGTATTTCGTCAAAGCATCGCGAAATAAAAAGCGAATTTCGTCAAAAAATCGCGGAAATAAGCGCAAATTTCATGAAAATATCGCTGAAATAAGCGCAAATTTCATCAAAATATTGCAAAAAACGCGATTTTCGTAAAAGGGCCGCGACAAATTAGCGTATTTCGTTAAAAGATCACGAAAAAAAATGGCGAATTTCGTCAAAAAATCGCGGAAAAAAGCCGATTTTCGTCAAAGGATCGCGAAAAAATAGTTGTTTTTCATCAAAGGATCCCCCAAAAATAGCAAATGTCGTCAAAAAATAACGTAAAAAAGCCGCTTTTCGTCAAAGGATCTCGAAAAAAGCACTAATTTCGTGAAAATATAGCGGAAAAAACGCTATTTTCGTAAAAGGGCTGAGACAAAATAGTGTATTTCGACAAAAGATTGCGAAAAAATAGCAAATTTCGTCAAAAAATCGCGGAATAAAGCCGAATTTTGTCAAAGTATCGCGGAAAAAAACACGATTTTCGTGACAGACTCGCGAAAAATAGCGAATTTCAACAAAAGGATCGCGGAAAAACGCGAATTTCGTCAAAGTAACGTGGAAAAACGTGAATTTAGTCAAAGCACCAAAAAAGATGTGCAAACTAAACTTATAGGTAGAAAATTCATAAAATAGGATTTAATTTCTTTTTTATGAGATTCTTAAAAATACAGCATGATTTCAGTGTACTTTGATAATATTTATATTCATTAGGTGGACCAGTAAAAATCACCCCCCCCCCCCCCCTCCGTTCTTACTGCATTGAAATGTCTCCCGCCTTCAGAACATTTAAGATTTGATGCTTATTAGTGATTTAGATATAAATTTCCCTTCCAAGGAAAATGTCTGATTCCAACACAGATCTATGCTGACAAATAATTCAATGGGAAGTATAATAATGAAAGCACCCATTCATTCAACGAAAAGTACACCTTTACTTAACATAAGTGTTCTCTTTTTCAGCAAAAATATCTTTTTCAATAAACCCGCCTTGCCTCTTTTTAAAAGAATGCGAACATTAGTGATACTTGTTAGTGGAACTTGGTATCTTCTACTCTCAAATAAACATTATTTTACAATTAAAATTATATCTTGCATTTTTACTTTTAAAAAAGTAAAGAAAATTTCTCTTAATATTTTTTAAAAATATCTTATTTGAGTGCAAATAATGCTGGTTTTAATTCATTATTTAATTATTGTTAAAACAATAATTAATGCATTTCATTTATCTTAATAAACAACTTTCATTTATTCCTTTAAAATATAAATTATTATTGATGGGGACCCGCTTTTGTAAAAAAGGGACCCAGGTTTTTTCAAGTACAGCGGCATCACTGCTGATCTCATGGTAAAACGGACTGGAACTGGAAAACGGCTTATGAATTTTAGAATTGGAACTTGGAATGTTTTAAGTTTATACAGAGCTGGTGCAGTGAAGCAACTACAGAGTCAGATGGATAGTTATAGACTGGACATATTGGCCATACAGGAAGTAAGATGGAAGGAGAGTTGGATAAGAGATATTGGTAACTTTACAATTTTTAATAGTGCAAGCACAAGAAGAAACACGCATGGTACTGGATTTATGATCAGAAAATGCCTTAGAGAAAATATTATGGATTTTCACAATGTAAATGAAAGAATATGTATCTTGAGATTGAGAGCAAAGTTTTTTAACATTTCAATAGTATGTGTCCATGCACCAACGGAAGATACCGAGGACGAACAAAAAGATACTTTTTATAAAACACTACAGATTGAATTTGATAAGATACCAAGACATGATGTTAAAATGGTAATAGGTGATTTTAATGCTAAAATTGGAAAAGAATACACCTTTGTACCAACAATTGGAAAATCTAGTTTACATGATTTGAGTAATGAAAATGGAATAAGAGATGGACTTCGCTGCTTCTAACAACTTAATCATAAGTAGCACATGTTTTGAGCATAAGAACATACATAAAGAAACTTGGATTTTCCCTGATGGAAAGACAAAAAACCAAATTGACCACATTATGATCGACAGAAGACAAGCTAGTGATGTTATGGATGTACGAAGTTATAGAGGTGCGGATTTAGATACTGATCATTTCCTTGTTATTATGAAATACAGACAAAGAGTTACAAGATTTCGAGATGCAAAAGGAACTATGCAAGTAAAATTTAAAACAAAAGATTTACTAAACATGCAGAGAAGAAAGGTTTATCAAAGTAAATTAACAGAAAGAATTGCTAGTGAATATGCTGAATTTAATGAGGAAGATATAATCAATAGTAAATGAGCTAAATGCAAAAATATATTAAAAACTGCTGAGGAAGTAGTCGAAAAGGAAGAAAGGAGGGAAATTAATGAATGGTTTGATGATGAGTGTTGGCAACTGATTAAGAAAAAGAATAAAGCAAGAGAAAAAATGCTGAAGCATAGAACAAGAGAGAGTGAAAATCATTTTAAAACAATTAGAAGAAATACCCAAAAGTTGTTACGTATGAAAAAACGAGCTTTGGAGCAGAGTAAAATTCAAGAAATTGAAGACCTATCAGTATTAGGTGATATAAGCCAAATGTATTCAAAGCTTAAAGGAATCAAAAAGGGCTATCAACCACGCACCCTTTTTTGTAAAGACAGAAATGATAAACTTATTGGAGGGCACGCAAATGTGACAGACAGATGGGCGGAATATTTTGAAGAATTGTTAAACAGACAGTCAAATGATGAAAGAGAAATACAATCTAATCATAATGATTATGACATGAATGAAGAAAACTGTGAACCACCAACAGTAGAAGAAGTAAGGGATGCTATTGCAAAATTAAGAAATGGAAGAGCACCTGGTGAAGATTTGATAAGTGCTGAGCTTTTGAAATATGGTGGAGAGAAGTTAGTACAAATGTTACATGATCTAATAGTAGAGATTTGGCAGAATGAATATATACCAAATGAATGGAATGGTGCTATTATTATCCCAATTCATAAAAAGGGAAATATCTTAAATTGTTAGAATTATAGAGGCATAGCCTTATTAAATGTTACATATAAAGTGTTGGCAAAAATAATTGCAAAGCGATTAGAACCGTATGCTGAAGTGGTGATAGGTGATTATCAGTGTGGTTTTAGAAAAGGAAGATCAACAGTGGATCAAATCTTTAGTATCAGGAACATCCTTGAAAAATTCTATGAACAAAATATTAATTTGCACCAATTGTTTGTTGATTTTAAACAGGCCTATGACAGTATAAGCAGAAATAAGTTATTTGAAATATTAAAGGAATTTAAAATACCTGATAAAATAGTTAAGCTTATAAAATTAACACTGGAAAATACAAAAGCTAAAGTTAAGGTAGCAGGGAAGACTTTCAAGAGAATTTGCAGTGAATTCAGGTCTAAAGCAAGGTGATGTTCTCTCGACAATTCTTTTTAATTTATGCCTGGAGAAAATAATTAGAAGCATTTACAACAACAGAGGTGGTACTATTATGAATCGCTCCCTCCAAATCCTTGCATTTGCAGATGATGTTGATATAATTGCTAAGAATAAGAAAGTCTTGATTGAAACATACAATAAATTAGACACTGAAGGAAGAAAACTAGGTCTCGTGGTTAATAAAGAAAAAACAAAATACATGAAAATGGACCGAATGAAATCACAGGCAACAGCAACTTTAACAATAAATAATGAATTACAATTTGATGAAGTAACAGAATTTAAATATTTAGGATCTACGATCACCTGTGATAATATGGTAGAAACAGAGATTAAAACCCGACTTGCAGCAGGAAATAGATGCTATTTTTCTCTTCGAAACATTCTAAAATCATCTCTAATATCTCGAACATCCAAACTTAAAATTTATAAAACTGTTATAAAACCAATAGTAATTTATGGTAGTGAGACCTGGACCACTACACAAAAAGATGAAAAGCTACTTATCACTTGGGAAAGGAAGATCTTAAAGCAAATTTTTGGACCCATTAAAGAAGACAATACATGGCGTATAACGACAAATATGGAGTTAGAACTGTTATATAATGGAAAAGATATAATAAATACTATAAAAATAAGAAGGTTGCAATGGTTAGGCCATCTAATCAGAATGAGAGATGAGCGAAGCACGAAGAAGATTTATAGTGGTAATTTAATTGGGAAAAGAAGTATTGGTAGACCCAGGAAGAGTTGGATAAAAGAGATAGAGAGAAAGATCTTGCAGAAAATCAAATTATAAATTATAAAGTAAAGGCCAGAGATCGGAAGGTCTGGAGAAGTATATTGAGGGAGGTCAAAATCCTACATGGATTGTAGTACCATTGTGTAAGTAAGTGTAAGAAAGTAGTTGAAAATGTTCCAACCACATTTTGCACTTACAAAACAAACAACTACAAAGGTTCAAAGCAGATTTGATACAGTAATAACCGACTACCATATGCTAACTTATTTACTTCATCCTAAGTATATGGGATCAAAATTGACATATGAGCATAAAGAAAAGGCAAGGAAATTGCTTTCTGATATTAATCCCAATTTTATGCCACATATAATATCTTTTGAAGCAAAGTCGACTCCTGCCTCAGAAACATATTTTTCCAAGGAAGCCCTAGAAAATGTCTTGTCCTTACCTTCTATGTGGTGGGCATCTTTAAAAACGAATACTGGTGAAAATGAGGGTTTTTCAAATTTGCATCCTCAATAATGACATTGCCAGCAAGTAATGATAGTCTTGAAAGAATATTTTCAAACTTTTCTTTCATTCAAAACAAAGAAACAGTGTGTTCAGAAAGATTAGCAAAATTTTGTCCTATGCTATGGAATGTTCTGTGGAAAAAGTAATAATAGTATATTTGAGTGGCAATTTTGTTCTTTCAATATTGTAAAATAATTGTGCAAGATATTTCATTAAATTTCTTTTTCCTTTATTTATTGTGCTTCAATTATTTACTTATATATTTTCACAAGAATCATAATCTTTAAGTTATTGCATTGCATTATTTATTTAAAAATACTCTGAAAAATACATTTGTTAAAATATCACAGATTTTTTTGTAAATTTCCTTTTTTACTTTTAAATAAAAATTCAACTCTAAACAATAATATAAAATAGCTAAACTTGTACAGCATCAGACTACCATTGAAAATTTCTGTTTTTCAAGTGAAAAAAAATTAGTACCTATTATTATTATTATTATTATATAAACAAAGTATATTTATATGATAATTTTGAAACTTTTTTACAACTTTGAATAACATTCATAATCTTTAATTTTAATTTTTAACTTAATTGTTTACACATCAAATACATGCATGAATTAAGAATCATTGCACATTAAAGTTCTTATTAATATTATTTCTGAGTTTCTGCCAGTTTTTGCCACTTACTGGCAGAAACTAGTTTCTGCCATGCCGGTTTTAACCGGTTATAACCGCTGGTTTTAACCACTCTGGCAGAAACTTGCCAACCCTGACAAGGGTAATATGAAGTCAATTTGAGAATTTTTTGAAAATTTTAAAAATGTCGCTTTGAGAAATTTAAAATTTAAATTTGAATTAAAAAAAAATAAATTTTAATAAATTTGATCATGTTGCATATCAAATTGAAGGTCATAAAAAGAGCTTTAAAATGATATATAAACCAAGTTTGTATCACATTTAGTTTTTGAGAAAATGGCAATTAAGTAATTCAAGATGTAGCAAATTTTAATGAAAAATACTTTAATTAACTGTTAATAAAATTAAAAAAATAATTTTAGTGTTTTCTTTCATAACTATGTGAAGACACACGATAACCCAAGTTTCATCAAAATCTAAGAGGTCATGGGAGATTTTGGTCTGAAATTGTGTTGATTTGACATGGAATGACTCATTTGTCTTTTATTTCAGTGTAAGAAAAGGATTTTTTACGTATTACTTTCCCACTCAAAACACTAAATATTTGTGAAACTGAAATTTCTACAAATTCTCTAGTCAAAGGACAGAAAATTCTTCAAATAACAGAGAAATCTCTTCAAATCACAGGGGTGTTCCGTCAACTTATTGCCTGTACTTTTTACGTTTTTTGACCAATTTTTTTAAGAATGTATTTTGTTTATGAACTGAAGTTTTTACACACAGAACATTTTATGCTGTAGTATTTCTCAAGACCAGGGCTGAAACCAGATAGAGGCAGGGTGGGCTGAGCAACCTCTTACTCTAACATTCATAACATTTTAATAATCTATATATTTAAAACGCTAAGCGTTTTCTTTCGACAGTCCATGAGAAGAAACTACTGCATGAAATTACACCAATCTTTTTTTAAATAAAAGATATTTGGCCACAGATTTGTTATCGTACATTCGTTTGTTGAAATATTTTATTAATTAGCCGTAATTTTAAATTAAAATTCTACAGTTGCGCATGCGCAGCATATAAGTACAAGTCTGTCTTTGGAGTGATGTGCTGCACATGCACAAAGATGCTCACTCAGTTGAAGTATCACATCACAGGTAGAAGTTATTTTAAGTTCGTCTGCTATTCAATCTTGATGTAAACTAGCTTTCCTTTCTTTCACAAAGTTAATATTATTTGGCTCTTTCAGCATTATTAACAATTCAAAAATTTACTGTGTCGATATTAAGAGTTAGATATGGTTTATTTCGGGAGTGCAATATTGTTTTGGTCATATTACATACAGAAGATAAACACAGTGATTTGAGGCTAAAAGTTATATCCGTCTTATGAATTGCCAATAGTTACACACGCAGATTGGGAAACTAGCATGTTAAGTCATAGCTGCTTCTTTGAAAAGTAAGGTATCAAATATTAAAACGCAAAAGTATTTCTGTAAGATCGAATCTCATATTCAAGGCAATTGCATATGCGTCAACTAGTTTTCGAACCTGTTCAATTTAAAAGGAACACCAGATCGAGTTCCCGCTAGCGTAGTGGGTTAACGCAACAGTCTAAAGCTCAGAATTTTTGTAGCGGGCGCAGGTTCGAACCCAGCCTGGCAAAATGTGTAATATTTTTGTCAATAATTAATTTCTGTAATGACATAGTTTATTAGGAAGAGAAGTTTTAGGATTTTAATTTTATTATTATTAGTATCTGAATGCTTTATAGTTAAATAAAATTTAACACAATAATATTTTCAAAAAATAATGATTTTATATTTAAAATAAATAAGCTAAAATATTTTGTATGTAATTATCAATTAAATAAATTGAGCTGATCTACAATTTTCATTATATTTTCTGACCATTATCAAAAATATGTATGTGTGTGTGTCAGAAAGAAAAGTTTGTCATTCTTTTCCATAAAAAATAAAACGGAAAGAAAGAAAAATATTCGTATAAGAGCTATATAAAAGAAATTACCTTGATATCCAGGTTTAATATTTACAAAATGTATAATAAAATTCAAGTAATAAAAAATGTATATTTAAATCGTTAGCTGCATCAAGTTTCAAATTTAGGTTTTTAGAGAATGAGACAGATAAAAATAAAATTCATGGCAGCTTTTAATCGTCGTGTTTAAAAAAAAAAATTATTTTTTTCAAAGAAAAAAAAAAAAAAAGAGGCCGTAGTAAGTAAAAATAAATTCTCTGCCCGGCATTTTTAGGTAAATTTCTGATAAAAAGCAAGCATAATTAGCTGTAAATTATAAACTTAAAATTCTTTCACTTCATTGAATAGGTTAGACTGGCGGCACCCTCTATCACCTTAAAGAAATAGGAATCACTTATGCAATATAGAAATTCGTCATTCAAAAATTAATTTAAAAGCAACTAATTAAAAATTCAAGAATTTTTCTGATGAAACATTCAAGTTATTTACCGTCAAATCTTGACGGGCACTATCTAGTAAAACTTTAAATTGCTTGATTGAAAACACACTTTAAACTAATCCAAATACAGAAACACACTAAAAATCATAAAAATTAAGATACATTTTAGGTACAGTTTTTCATTCATTATCAAACATGTTAAAAGCATTCAGAATTAACCCCATAAAATTCTTCAGAGCTACCTCTGGCTGGTTACGGCTCTGCTTAAGTCAGCTGAAAAAAATGTAAGTCGGAAACTGAGCCGTCCTGTCCCATAAAGTCAAATGAAAAAAGAATTGGACTGGGCAAGGGCTACATCTGGGCACATTGCAGGGCCTGACTAATGCAGGGGCATGCGGAGCAGCTGTCCTTTCCTCCCAAGGGCAGATATAAGTTTTCAGATTGCTCATTGCTATTGTTTCTCTAATTGAAATGCTATCTTAAGTTTTTTTCTCTCCTTAATTGTTCGAATATTTTATGTTGTAAATCAAGCGAATTTCACAGATTCTAATTTAAAGTGTTTTTCATTTTGTGGTATTTAATTTCTTCCTTCCTGATTTGATAAATATTTCTTTTTAATACATAAATTTAATAAAAATATTACTGTAAACTCACAAATCTGTTATCTGTTGCTTTCTGTTTAAAAGAATTTGTCATAATAGGAAATTTTATACCAAAGTACTTTAGGATATTGTGAGGAATGCAGTAACAACATAACAAGTATTGGAATTGGTTGCTACTATTATTTGCATGCCACCACTTGCCTTTTCATATGATGGAATCACCCACATCCATGTTGATTGAATACAAAAATTAAGTTAAGTAGAAAAGTATTAACACAAATAGCCAATAATGTCTGAAAGAACGATATTTATGTTTTAACGGCTTACATTTATTCTTACATTCCAATAACAAAAAAAAAAAAGGTGTATTCTATTGTTTCTTAAAGTTTACCTTTCTTGTGCTATTCTGTAAATAGATGTGAATAGTACTTAATACGAAATTTATGTATACATACAATAGGTATGAAGTTTAGTCACTTCAGCATAATTCACGAAAAATTTCAAAAGATAGAAGGAGGGTCCTCGAATAATGTTTGCCCTAGGGCCCCGCACAGTACAAGTTGGGTGTATGCATGTGTATACCTCTAAAATATGTTAGCCCTCTCCAAAGCGTAATCCTGTGTGCGCCATTGGTACGCTCCATACAAAATTGTGTTTTCTAACGATCAACATTGTAATTTACTAATATATTTTACTTACCATTAGATATGATTACACTCAACTGAAAAAAAAAAAACTGGCATTAAGATCTAACAGAACAATATAACCAAGAAATGACTGCTTTCAAAATAAAAGTCAAACACATATTTAGACATACTTAATGCAATGTATAAAAGAGACAAGAACAATTAAATATATTTTAAGAATTATTTTAATAAAATCTTGAATATTTTATTTTTACTATTAATTGCAATGAAATTCACAGCAAATTTTCAGAAAGGTTCAGAGGGGGGACCTCCCCCACCTCGGCACTAACTATGCATTTTTCTGCGGCCATTTAACGAATTTCACGTTTTTTTTCCGCGATCTTTTGACGAAATTCATGTTTTTTCGTGAACTTTTTGCAAAATCTGCACTTTTTTCGCGACCTTTTGACAAAATCTGTGTTTTTTCCACGATCTTTTCATGAAATCTGGATTTTTTCGTAATCTTTTGATGAAATTTGTGGGGGTTTTCCACCATTCTTTGAAAAAATTTGCATTTCTTTCAAGATTTTTCAATGAAATTAGCGTTTTTTCCACGATCTTTTCATCAAATTTATTTTTTCCACAATCATTTCACGAAATTTGCATTTTCCTATGATCTTTTGATGAAAGCTGTGTTTTTTCCGTGATTTTATCATGAAAGTTGCGTTTTTTCCACGATACTTTGACAAAATTTGTGGTTTTTCCATGATTTTTGATGAAATTTTCGTTTTTTACGTAGTCCTCGGGCGAAATTCACATTTTTTCATGATTCTTTGACGGAATTTATCACAGTGGGTTTACTTGAGGTGATCGTTTAACTGTTATAGTGGCATAAAAAAAGTGAAGTATCAACTGGCCACGTGGGATGCTCGTAGGCTTAAACGAAACATCCAAAAACAACGTGGTCATGAATTTATCTCTAAAATCTATTCTTACTTTTTCTAAATAAAGTCAACAGGTTCTTAGGTTTCACTGTTGTTTTCCTGCTGTAGTTCCTTCAAGGCGTGCACACGATAAAAATAACAAATAATTATAAATAGTCTTACCAGAACTTGAAGAATGACGCAATATGCTGAGGTTCAGGGGCGTAGCTACCGTGGAGCAGTTGGAGCAAACTGCTCCAGGCGCTCGAATCCTAAGGGCGCAAAAAAGATTTGTAAAAATATTTGCAGTTTTTTTCATTATTAATCAAATATTATAGATGAATATTGTTACAATCAGAATATTACTATGATATTTTAGCTTGTGTTTAACATCAATTATTTGAATTTAAAACATGTTTTTGTACACAGTTAAAAGGAATTACTTCTATTCGGGAATTTTCAATGTTAATTCATATAACTTCTCCAATATCGTTTCAGCATGTCTGATTTTTCTTTCTGTAAGTTTTCCTTAGACGACAGTTGAAGATCTTCAAACCTTAAAGTAATCAAAATTTGTTTACAGGGCTCTCTTCGGTCACTTTATTGGATACCAAACGCTATTTCCAAAAAATAATCTTCCCGGTACATTTCTGTTGAAAATGTTTTAGAAATTTATCATGATAATTACTGTATGGAAATAATGGTAGCCAGAGAACTACTATTAATGCAATGGTAGCCAAACTACCAGTGAGAAACCTATATTTACGATGTAACAGCAATGTCTTAGCTGTTTAATTATTTCAGGATTGAAAAAAAAATAGTTTGACCATTGAAGAAAATTATTGAGCATTTTACAAAAAAAAAAGAAAAAGAAAAAAAAAGACCATTTTGAAATTTTTTTGTGAAACTAATCATGCATCAATACAAATTACGTAATGTCATATTTCACATCAGTCCACGACGATTTAGAAGGAGGTGACTGGGAAGCGGCAAATTAAATTTTCTGCATATTGTTTTGGGGATTTTTGAATTGATAAGCATTGAGAGAAAAAGTTAACTATCAAATACAGTGTTCCTGAGGACCTGGTTACCGCCTAGGCAAACTTAGAACACTTTTTTCGAAAAGTATTTTTCCGCACTAAGCCTTATTTAATCGCAGAATTTTAGGATTAAATAAGGCCAAACATAGTAACGTGAGTTTGCTTAGTCTGTAATCAGGCTCTGTCCCCGTCCCCCTTCCTACACCCTCATCATCCAATATCACACATTAGTAATGAATAAATTTTCTAAATATAAAATGAAAAAAAAAAAAAAAATCAGGAATTATTCCACTCAAGTTTCTGAACAGTTTACAGAAATACTGTGTGTTCAAAACAGTATAACAATGAATAAAAACTTAGATTCTAATTTTACACAAAGGTGATATATTTTCACTGGTGATAAAGACATCGTGTTTTAAAGAAACATGCACTTTCATTCATAAAGCTTAACCTTTTTCTAATGACTTAATTTTCAATAAATTTTCATTCCGCTTGTACTGAAACAAGGCTTAAAAATTAAAAAGAGAAAAAAATAGGATTTTACTAAATTAAGTCACATTCTGGCAGGCACAGACTGACCCGCCTGGCAACTGACCTGCGGGTTGGTTAACCAGGTTTAATTAAACCAGGTAAATTTTCCCTCAGTTCAAGCTAATAGTTACAACAAACATTAGATTTGAACAGTCTTAAATTATTTAATAATAATTTTTAGAAAAATCACTTTCTTGAAGCTTTTTTTTATTGTTAAATTTCTTTTTCTTTTCACAAAGCAGACGAATTTTTTTTTTTTCTTGGAAGTTTCTTTGGTTCAGTCTTCAATCTTTTGTATAGTACTCTGATATTTTGTATATCCTATCCTAATTTATATTCTGTAACCCTGTCTGTTATCAATGGTGACATGATCTGCCCCAAGAATTTTCATCCTACCTGGCACCAAAGAACGTCACCTCTATTTCGCAATATATATATATACACATTTGTGTGTGTGTGTAAAATCATTTATTGAGTATTTGTTTGAAATATGTAGACTTCATGTAATCGTACAATGCTGTGATTATAATTTCGCTTATATAAATGTTTATTATATTGATTTTTGCACTTGATGCACAAAATTTTTTACAAAGAATATTTTCACCAAAGGAAAGGGAATCCAAACATTCTTTTCTGTTAAAAATTACACTATATAATATGGAAACGACGCTGTTTCAATATTGTCTATAAATGTGATAATCAGAACCGCATTATTTTGTATAGGTATACGTGAGAAAAGGACTGTTCAACCCGGCGTCCTTTGAAGTTTCTTTTTTTTTTAATACAGTGCATAAGACGGAAATCTGTCTTACACGTAGAGCGTTAGACAGTGTTTACTGTATGAAAATCTATTTTAAAAATACATTGCTTAAAAATCAAATTAATAATATTTACACGTTTCATAATATTACTAGCAGCATTAAGATTTTTATCCTCCCGCTGCAAAAAAAAAAAGTTTAAAATAGGTTTAATTAATCATAACATATTTTGTGCTAAAAATCTGTATGCTTAGAATCCTACACTAGTCATTCGCAAGCTAATGTTAAACCAATGGCAGCGTTCTTTACAAATTTTTCATTTACATTTCAATATTTAATTTTTTTTGGGGCATAGTATATATGAGATCGATGTCTAAACAGTTATCTTAATACTGTTTCGATTTTTTCTGTAAGGATACTTTCAATTTCGGATCCAGTTTCGAAATTGAAAATCCCCAGAAAGAAAAATTGAAATGGTAAATGATATTATTGTTTTCTACTAGCAAACTGGTAAAAAAATGGGTTTCTAAAAAGTTGCGCCCTCCAAAAATCCAAGGTCTGTGTATTTGATATTGACCGAGTCCGATCCTGCGTGCAGTAGCTGCTTTTCAGGGGTTCACATTCTCTTTCCCATCAGAATATTGTTACATAAAATTTTATCTGTTTTAATCGTGGTATTTTCTACGATTAAACAAAGAGAAATTTTTTAAATGAAATTACTAAAATAAAGTGATTGTGAACCACCCCTCGAACCGCCACTGTCTGCGTGGTCAAACGTTATCGTCGATATAAGATGAATGTCAGAAATAAAAAATAATTTAATTGTGATATGAATATTCATCAGTTATCACAGAATGGTTGAAAAATAGTTTTGATACCAAATCCTTAGACCGATTTCTTTGAAAATTAATACAATTCTTCTGACAGATATATAACATACCTGTCGTTATCATCAAAAACACATCAAACCGTGCTCTGGGAATGTGAAAACGTGAGGAAATTCTAACATACATGCATATATACACAAATACATATTGAACCATTGTAAAAATTGTGAGAAAGCATTCAGAGTATTTGAAAATGTAAAAATATACCATTATTTTTATTTAATGTTATTACAATGCTTTCCTATTTCCTTTTTTACATTGTATATGTATGGAAAGTAAAAACTGCAATCTTGAGTAATATATAAATGTGTCAATCAGGGTTCTCGCTGCCGATCGCCACTGAACCTAAACGTTCCATTTGGCGAGAAAATTAAAGACTGGTATCGCCAAATTGCAAGAGATCTTTTTTTCTTTCGACAACATTCTCAATCATGTTATTCCACAATTAATCCTTTTCTTTGTCATCATTTGGGTTTTGATATTCTTAGTGTTTCCCGATGAATATATTACTACCATTATTTGAATATGAAATTTGCTAGTTTTTCTTTAGCGATCTACCAAATTGCTCAGGTTAGTCAAAAGCTAGTGAGGACCCCGGTGTCAGGCTAATTTTCTAAACCATTAATTGTAGAAATATAGTACCAATAATAGAAAAGTTTCAAAGTTGTTCTTCATCCTCTTAAAAGTAATTTATCTCAAGATAGTTATTTTTTAAAAGTTATGAGATTCACATTTTTCTTCGGTCGCTGGGCTGTATGCGATATATTTAGGAAAATGTTCTCCATACTTTAACAGGTAAAATAATAAAAATTTATTTTTTGTACGACCTAAATTTACCAAGTTATGATACTTTTAATTTTATGGAATTTTAGTATTTTCCTGCACTAAAAACAGAAAAACCTGTTTCGTCCCGACGCGAAAACTAAAATCTTGACAATAGTTTTTTTTTTTTTTTTTTTTTTTAGTATTCTACAATGCTTCGAAACCATGGAAAAGAAAAAAAAAACAGATATAAAGGGTAACAGATTGCACAGAGGCCCATTGGCGCATTTAAAACTAAAGATCGGCCCGATTCCCCAAAAAATATATGTAGGTACTCCGTACTTAAAGAATTATAATTCATTTCATTATTCATTATTTATTTTTAATTATCTGTATTTAACCCCTTAACCTACAATGACGGGCATAGCCCATGTACGATGATCGAGCCAAATGTAAATTCTTCGTACCACTAAAATTTCACAGTAAATATAGTTTAATTTAATCGTCGAAATTCCATGATTAAACAAGGCGAAAATCTCTATTAAATTTTAGTGGTAGCTATGGATTTGCCAAACCGTGGAGCTGTTAAAAGTAAATCGTAGGTTAAGGGGTTAATATTGTTGAAATACTTTGACTTTCAAATAAAAGTAAAGCTTTAAATCGAATTAAGAATCGCATTTAAATTTTAAACTTGGAAAAAAAAATGCAAGAGTGACAAAAGGACGCACAAACTTTACTTGCTCCAGGGCGCTGAATATGTATCTACGCCACTGCTGAGGTTGTAGAAACGAAATGTAATCTTCATAATAATACTTAATGAACACAAAGAAATTCCATTTTACGGGACTAGTGTTGATATGCTGGTCCCAGTCCGAAGAAGTCGCCAAGCCTTGGCAAATGACAAATATGGTTGCTAGAATGATAAGTGGGGTGTTGGCGTGTTGTGCCATTGTGTTCAGCCAATTGTGATTGTTCAACAGCAGGGTCTTTTCAGCAACCCCAAGAGACAGGTGTCAGGGTCATTTGTTATTTACTGACTGACTAAAAGCGGTTTGTTCCATAGCTGGCGTTGCAAGATGGCTATGTTCACTTTATTCTGTGGTGCTAATGAAGAGAAGATTGGTTGGTGACGGGTGTGGGGGGGGGGGGGATAAACACAAAAAATAATGTATATTAAAACAGTATAAGCTTTTGAATTTATTAATATACTTATTTTTACATATTTAATTATAATCGCAAAAGTAATACGGTAAAAACGTAACATTTTGAAAATTAGTACCATTAAATATATATTTAAAAGATGGAAGGGAGGGGAGAGGTGTTGAATGAATTCGTCTGTATTAATACAATTTATTTATTGTGTATATTAAAGGACAAGTCTGTAATAGTATATTTAAATAAAGATTTAAATATTCTTATCTATTAGTTGTAACATTTAAAATGTATTGAAACCTCAAATTTGAAAGCTCAATTTAAAAAAAAATGTTTGCTTATTTCAGTTTTAATTTGTCATTATATCTATACTATCATATTCAGTTTCAGTCCTTGAAGGATATCAGGATAATAAATATTGAAGGTAAATCATGTTTTTAATTGGGAATCTTAACTGAGCAAATATCTTAATTGAGAAGCAAATTAGCTTGAATATGTATAATATCTTGGTTCCTATTTTTGGTACATATTTATGAAATAATTTTACAGTAAATTTTAAAATTATTATGTGTTCGCAAGACAGAAAATGCACAATAGCAACATAAACAATTACTTCGATTCTTAGACATTTCAACATTCAAATAAGTATTCATTAAAAAATTAATGTGGCTTAGAAGAAAAGGAGGGTTAAAAACATCATAACTTTTGAAGCTGTAGTATAATAAAAATTAGTGTTGTGATAATATTTCTCTGTCATTTATTAAGGCTTTCCTCAAATCTAAAAGAGCTACTTTCTGAATTTACTTCTTTTCGGAAACACATAAGATTGGCAGGTTTTCTTATTCAGAAACTATGTAATAGAAGGGCGTTATCCATTTTTTGATAAAAGCAATACATTTTTGAGAAAGTACTGGCAAAGTAAGTGCTTTGAATCAAATTTTCCAGAAGCGATAGTATGGGAAAGGGGAAAAACCTGCAGTCATGTGACAAGAATCTCTTATATCTCAATAAGTATTTTAGGTACTTCTTAGTTATCCCGTCGACCAATTATATAAACCGCCAAACCACTGGCCAAATTATACACATTGACATAATTTTTATTTTAAATAACGAAAGAACAAATAAATTAGTAAAACATTAATAAAAAATGCAAATAAAATGTTGAATTAATGGTTTTATTGGCCATTATTGGCATTTAATCTTACAATTAATTAATTAAGGGCAACCATTATTGGCATTTAATCTTACAATTTGGCGACAGTAATTTGGTCGACCGGATGACTAAGAAGTACCATATTTTATTTATCAAAAATGGAAAACGTTATTCGATTCCAAATCCCTTTAATAATCAGGCCTGTCAATTTTATGCCTTTACAGTTAAAAATGTGTCAGAAAGCTTGCATTGTTGAGCATTGAATTTGGGAGAAACTTTAAGGTGTATTTCCAAAGATTCCGTTAAGAGAAGTTCATTATCGCAAGTAATTTTTTGGTACTTACGTATTAACGCCACTGCAGCTTATATATATAAATATGTGTATATTTATGTATATATATATATATATGGGTACTTTTTGGTTAGCCAGGCACCAGTGTTATACATACACATATATATATATACACACACACATATATATACATATGTATGCATACACATATATATGTACATAAATATATATTTATATACATATATGCGTATATATAATACTGGCACCTGGCTAACTGAAAAGTACCTATATAGTGTATATTTATGTATATATATATACTTATTATAGCTGCGGTGGCTTTAATACGTAAGTACCAATTTTTTTTACAATACATGGTGCCCGCCTTACACATCCTGAGAAAAATGAAGTCCAGTTTCGGTCCGGCTCTACTATGTAGAAAAAAAAATGAAAATCTGATATCTGTGCGGCACGAGTCTGCTGAATAAATTAAGCCCAGCCTCAGACACCTAGTAACTGTCAGATGCCGATCTCTATGCTGGACATTATATTTCTGTATTCATGTTGTCAAACTAACATCGGCTTGTGACGTACATTTATACTTATTCTTGCGAAAGTCATATTCATTGAAAATGGCTCATATTTTATTGACTTTGTTTAAATTTTTATATCGGGCTGGTAGGACCATTTAAATTTTTTATCGTCCTGGCCCGTTGAAAAAATTGTCCTAATTCTGCTGGCCTAGCTTGTTTGAAAATTTGCCTTTATTCTGCCGGGCTATAGGTGAAAACTGGGAAATTGAGTTAGTAGCCAGTGGCCGGTAGACTCAGTTTCATTAGTGGCCACTTTTTAAAGTTAGTGGCCACTATAATGTTTCAAACTTTCTTGACATCTAGATAAACTATAATCGCTGTATATATACATATTTTTCTATAAATCAGAGTTTTATACCAGCCAACTATTCATGATAAGAATAGGGAAGCAGTCAAAATTCAAGAAAATTACCTTAAAACGACAAAATCTGTTGTATTAATTTTTTAGAATATATTTTTGGATTATTTGTATATGTTTATAAACACAATTATCAACCAAATTACTATTACTTTCTTTATATAAAAAATAACTAAATCAAAATTCCAACAGCTAGGTGTATACAATAATAATAATCAAATAAAACACAAAATGTTATTTAGATTTTATTTAATAAGTAAATGTGCTATTAACATACTACACAAATTACATACAGTTGAAATCTAAGCTGGTGAGTGTATTTCGCAGGATTAAACAGTATCTCTTGAAGAAAAATAATCTAACTCAGGGTTCGTACGGTCCTTGAAAGTGCTTAAAAGTCCTTAAATTTTTCAAAAGCAAATTTTGGTCCTTAAAAGTACTTATTTTTATGCAAAATTTGTAAAAAGTGCTTGAAAGTCCTTGAATTTTTTCTTTGAATTTCCAGAGATTTTTTTTCCATAACTAGTGAGAATGTGGCAGGAGTCGAAATATTGAAGATACTGCAATGTCCTTAAAATCTGCTTCCATCCAGTGAAAAAAAAAAAAAAGGAATAGATTATTTGAAATGCATGTGGAATCAAAACTGATGAATATATTTTGCAGAATTCTTGAAAAAAAAATAGAAATTTCATGTAAAAAATAAGTGAGGAGCTAGCATATGACGAAAAGTCGAAATATTGACAATACAGCTAAATCGTTGAAATCTGCTTGCATCCGACAGGAAAAAGAATTAACCAGTTTGCTACTTAGGTGTAATCAAAGTAGAGATGCATATTTCCATGAAAAATGCTGTATTTCCGTTGGCGATCGTTAACAAAATTTAAAATCGCCACTTGGCGAGTGGCGACTAAAGTGGCGATCGATGGCCGATTTTTTAATCGCCACTTTTACAACTTTAATCGCCACGTGGCGAGTGGCGACCGCTAATTTTCACCTATATGCCGGGCCCGTGTAGACCTCCAGTTTGCACGTCATCACCATTTCAAAACTTTTTTAATATCAAATGAATTTTCAAATATTTGATACATACATACGAGAATCACAATCTTCTTCAGACTCTGTAGCAGGCAGAGTTTGTTTTGAAAACAATTCCTTCTTAGCTTTTTTCCTCTTTTTATTTTTTAATTGCTTAATAAAAGCATTTTTTACTGGCTTGGTTAGAACAAAACTCCTTTTTTTCTGTTATCTTACTCTTACTTCTAATATATTCTATTTACTACTGTATTATTACTATAATGAAACATGTTTCATTCTACCCCGTCTGCAAGTGTTTCAACCTCAGTGTACCCCCACACTGAGGTTACTAAGTAAAAATTTATTTACAAACTTCTAACATTTATTTTTATTTATTTTGGTTTTGGAAATATGAAGACAACAATCCAAAGATAACAATGTATAGAAAAAATAATTATTACATATAACAACAACGAAAAAGAGACAAAATTACTTTTAGTAAAGAAACTTACTTTCAGTAGTGTAAAACCAATAATCTTCTATTGCTAATGTTGTAGAAGTGTGAATGTATCCAAATCACATCAGTAACTGGAACATATAGTTGTATACCATCTATATAAACTGTAACTCTCTGTGACAAATTTGACTGATTTTACAAGTAATGTTTCATTGTACCCTGTCTTCCCCTATATATTTGCTTTCATTTATTAAGTAAAATTTCTGGTTCAATCCATGTTAATTTGATCTGAGGCATATTTTCTAAAAATTTCAGGACTTCTCTTACTTATTTAATTATCAGAGTTACCCAGAATTAATAATTCCACCCATCTTTTATTACCACAAAAATATAGGTACTTCCTTCATATAGCAATTCCTAAGGATGAATCGTCAAATATATATGGCACATTGTTGAATTCAGGAGGTAGCCTGGGGGAGGCACTCCCACAAGAGCAATAAGATGCCCCCCGCCACCTGGAACTCTATAATGCCCCCCACCCCTCACCCGGAGCCATAGACATCCCTCCCAGAGAAAGTGTCTGAATTCAACACCAATGTGGCATATATAGGAGATTGTTGAAACTTTAACTGTGACCTTGGCATAATTATAATAGTGGGGGCTGCTTTAACAAGAATGTACAAAAATATCCAATAAATGTATTTTAAAGAAACATTAATAATGGATATCTCTAGTATGTTAAATAAGATATCTACTTTGCATGCAAATTGTCTATGAACACTCTTATATTTAACAAAAAAAACCAATGGAAAAAATACTATCTTATTTAAACTATATTATTATCCTTTTATTATTTTCGAGAAAAAGGAATTGATGCAATTTTAAATAGTCAAATATTATTACCACCATCATTATTCGTACTGCATTCATTTTAATTAAAATATAAACCTTTCTCTCAATTTATTTAAAACGCACAACTTTTCTTTAAAATATATGCTTTCACTTATTTCATTTAAAATACAAGAAAGAAATAGCACCACAAACGAGAATATAACACCTTCACACACGAAAACTAAAAGCTACTACTATTGGTGAGAGAAAAAAATGTGAGAAAAAAAAATTGTACCCAGCTAACATAAAAGTACCAGACTTTTATACAGAGCCACTGAAAGCGAGGTGTAAGTAGTACCCACCACCCTGAATCTGTGATATCATATATCATTACCAAAGCTCTGAAGATCGATAAAAATGAAAAAAAAAATTGCAAAAGGCAATAAATAGTGTTGCTGCAGTTGTTATACTAGAAATATAAATGACGCACTAATCTTAATAACTCTAGTTTGACATTTAAATTTCCAAATTGGTACTTTTCTGAGCACTATTTGATTATCCCGTTGACCAAAAAACTGTTGCCAAACTGTAAGATTATACCCTTTTCTGTTATATTGGCTTTTGCTCATTTTTTTTTTTTTTTTTTTTTTTTTTAATGCTTGCTGCATTTCAAGCTTCAGAAAATGAGATTTGTTACCAAATGTCATAAATAGCTATATAAACAAACCTGGTGAACTTTTATTCTTTTTTATATATGTATTTATCTATATAATCATATAGTATATATATATAATTTTTTTTATACAAATTACTTCTGTTTGTATATAAAAATAGATAAATAGCTTCTTTGTGTTAACGTAGTACATGCAATATTGTGTATACTATCTTGGCACTAGTCAACAGATATTTGATACAACCCCTCATCTTTTTGGGAACAACGGATTTCGAGCTTATTCTATCAACGATAATTTTCAAACTATGATTTTGAGACTTTCACATAAGTTGCTCTATATACTTAGCTAATACATTATGCATATTATATTTTGATTGCATGCACAGTGAAACATTTTTTAGTAAACCTGCTCATTTTTCATCCAAATTTTATTATTTTTTAATTCTGATTGCAGGGTATTATGTACAATGTTGTTTGTCACATTTTCTGAAAAGAACTTTTTTTTATATTAAGAACTCTGCAAATTAGAAGCAGAAAACTTTGTGAAATTCGGGGCTGTTTTTACAAAAAATTAATATCTCTATGAGAATACATGCTATCCTCCTAAAAATGAATACAGTTTATTACAATAAGCCACTTAATCATAATCTCCAGTTTGAACGCTTTTGCTACAATAGTTTTTACAGGGTTATCCAAAAGATATTCATTCTTTTTCAATTTGTTGACGGTGTCCCCCCCCCCCCCCCAATGGGGTTTTGGGGAAAAAATCTTCATGGAAATATGTGACCTGTACTATACTGTTTACACACCTGCAGTTTCAGGTTGATTCCTCAAGTATTTTTCTAGATATTTAATAAAACGTCAAAAATCGCAAGTGATCGGTCACCTTTGGCCATATAGTGTATATTGTATATATACATACTGTTGTGAAGATAATCGATTCAATAAGTTTGAACGGATTACCTTCACAACACATACATGTATTAGCATCCGGCTAACCGAAAAGTATCAAAAATTCTTTTAATTATGGGATTAACAAAAATAATAAATGTTAACAAAAGGTGATTTCTTTATTAGAAATTCTATAACTTATGAGAACACCATCACATGTCAAACAACTTTCTTCTTTTTTTTTTAAAGTATATATTTTAAATGCATTGAATTTATCTTAAAGTAATGAAAGATTGAATAAATACAACTATACTTTGAATATATATGTAAACATAACTAATCAATAAGCACTTATGTAGACAGCATAAAATTAGAGCAAAGATTACTTACTTAAAATAATAAACTTTACTTTTAAAAAGTACATGAATAGTAAAAATTGAAGTATTTACTTCTTTAATATAAAATCAGTCTCTGAAGATTTAAAAGTGGAAAAAATCTTAAAGATTTTAGTATAGGAAGACTAGTTTTATGCATAAAATTTGCTATTTCGTGATACAACGAGTTAGAAAAGATAAAACTACAAAAATACTTTTTTGTAATATGCACACATTGTACTTTCTTTATTAAACAATGAAAATATTAAACTCCTATGAATAACTTTATTTAAATTTAGTTGCTACAAATAACTCTTACTAATTTTAGAATTCCTAATGAACAACACTTTTCGGATAAAGGTATAAACTAAAAATACACTTGATGAAAATTTTTAACTTTTTAATAGAGTTATTATTCAAAAAATGTACAAGTAAAATAATTTTGCAAATCCCAAATGAACTTAATAATATTAATTTATTGTAAATGTAGATCCATTGGTGACATATAAACTGTAGGATAAATGAAACCAGGGAAACAGCAAGAGTGGTGTAGATGACATCTAGGCCAACAGCAAGCTCAAAATACTATAGTGTTGGTTGGGAAGATCATATTATCTAAAGAACTAGCAAGTTACACTCGAAGACAGAATATCGAAATAAACTCCTGCCTCCAAGTGTAGCCAGCTGTCATAAAAATTCCACACTATATCTTTCCTCCATTCTTCATTATTCAGTCCATTTTCTTCCTACAGTCAACTCATATCTTCAGTGATAACTGTAGTACGTTATACATTTTAAATTAATATTTTGATATTAAGTTATTTGAGATTAGGAAAGTTATATTAACTGTACATTTTTAGATAACAACCATATTAAAGCGTCCTTTATTTTTCAGTAAATAATTTCATTTTATGCCAGTGTCTGAAAAGTTTCATCTATTATAAACTCATTAACTATTCCAAAATAAAAGAGAGTCATTGATAACTACTAATTTAAAATGAAGTAGTAATTGTAATGAGTAGTATAATATTTCATTTATTAAAAAAAGTTATGAATAACATTATGAATATATTTAATTTTGCTGTAAAAATATAAATAAATACTCTTTTATTAAAAAGCAGTAAACCAACGTTTAAAATGCACAACGAATCTACAACGAGATTCTTCTTCAGTGCAAGATAGGGAAAAAGGAACAGCGTGCTAGAAAAAGCAAGGCTGAGCAAAATGATAGACAGAGACGCGCTGCCTTATAGACCCTATGCGGGTATCGAAAGCGCCAGAAACAACCAATGAGAGAGAAGCAGTGGAAACGACTGGGTGGACAAGTAGCGACATCTACCGGAGAAGGAGAGAAAAAGAAACCAAAAAAGAGGAAATTAAATTAATGCTTTCCAAATACTTGGAAAATCTGGAGTACTAGATAAGTCATTGACTAAAGAGTGAGAATTTTTAATGATGTGGTAAGCTTCCCAAAAATCAAGATCAAGGTTAGAAGAACATTTTTGGATAATGGTGGCTGAGGAAAAATCGAACCTATGTTGAGAAGTCCAAGAATGTTGAGCAATAGAAGAACGTTTGAGCTCCTGATTTTTAACATAACCTTCATGCTCTTTTAAATGAAATCTAAGAGCACGTTTAGTCTGGCCAATATAAGAAAGGCCACACTGGCAAGAGATTTGGTAAATACCCCAGTTGTCAAGGCGATCAACGGGGTGTTTGAGATTTGAAAAAGTGATTTTATTAACAGGAGAAAAAATAACATTAAAATCAAACCTTCTTAGGATTTTAGCAACTTGCTGACTAATTTTACGAAAAAATGGCAACACAACTGAAGTATTAGAGTTGGAATTAGAATGCTTTTCAGAATGGACGGATTTCGTCAATTTCTTATAAATAGAATCAATAATATTAGAGGAATAACCACGATCAACAGCAATAGCTTTGATGTAATTAAGTTCAGCACTAAGTAACTGAGGAGTGGAACAAATATTGGTAGCCTGAAAAACAAAATTATTGAAAGCAGCGAATTTCTGGTTAGGGGGGTGAGAAGAATGCCTGTGAGGTGGGAGACTGACAGCAAAAGGTTTACGAAAGACGGTAGTCTGAAAGCCATTTTCACTACGAATAACAAGGACATCGAGGAAAGAAAGACAGTTATTGGTCTCGAGACCAATAAGGAGCTCAAACGTTCTTCTATTGCTCAACATTCTTGGACTTCTCAACATAGGTTTGATTTTTCCTCAGCCACCATTATCCAAAAATGTTCTTCTAACCTTGATCTTGATTTTTGGGAAGCTTACCACATCATTAAAAATTCTCACTCTTTAGTCAATGACTTATCTAGTACTCCAGATTTTCCAAGTATTTGGAAAGCATTAATTTAATTTCCTCTTTTTTGGTTTCTTTTCCTCTCCTTCTCTGGTAGATGTCGCTACTTGTCCACCCAGTTGTTTCCACTGCTTCTCTCTCATTGGTTGTTTCTGGCGCTTTCGATACCCGCATAGGGTATATAAGGCAGCGCGTCTCTGTCTATCATTTTGCTCAGCCTTGCTTTTTCTAGCACGCTGTTCCTTTTTCCCTATCTTGCACTGAAGAAGAATCTCGCTGTAGATTCGAAACAGTTGTTTGCTGCTTTTCATCCATTATTTGTGCATTTTAAACGTTGGTTTACTGCTTTTTAATTTTCCTGCACAAAGGCTATAATTGCTATTTTAAATACTCTTTTAGTTTCATTACATTGAGAGCTACTTGCCTAGAAATACATTTTGAACATTATATCAGTGCTACTGATTTAAATCTGAGCTACATATTGAAATAACTTTAATTCAATCTGAGTAAACTGTATATTCAACCCAATTTATGATATTTCAGAAGTGATAAATTTATTACAAGAGAAGATAGATTTACATAAGATAAAAACTTTGTTTGTAAATATGGAAAAGCAAAAATAATAGAAAGCAAATTTTTTCTACTAATATAAACAAAGATATATTTAATAGGATTATTCAGAATGCACACATAAAATTACTTCATTTATATATTAAAAAATAAACTAGCATAGTAATTTCAAAATAATATAAATAAAATACTTGTACTAGAATATAATATTGCTGAAACAATAATATATATTACATAAATATCTATTTCAAAAAGTAACATTTTTGTTAATAATAACAATAAAGATGATCGCTTAGCTGGAATTTTCATGTCAGGTGAATTTTCAAAACAGGTGTGAATTTTCATTCTGTGGACTATTAAATAATCTCTCAAATTATTTCGGATATTTTTGAGATTTTATGTTTCTCACTAATTAAAATTAAAGTTAAGAAAAATTAATCATGAAATCTTGTAATGCAAATGATGGAAATATATATACACACACAAAAAAAAAATGCATTTTGAACCTTGTGCATTTTCACAATGCTCTACTCAGCACACTTCGTAATTTTTATTTCCCCATGTTAATTAAAACTTATGAATGATGAATTAAAACTTACATTGCGAACATGATGACATGATGAATTAAAACTTACATGAACTTTCTGTCGTTTACCTACCAGGTAAACGGAAATAAAGATTAAACAACATCAGTTGTATACAAGATGTATTCAAGTCTAATATAAACAAACCCAAAAAACCCCTCACGTGATCAAATCACCCCAGAAAACTTTGAGGGTGGAAAAAAGCCACTCGGTGTGACACTTTCTTCCTTCCTGAACGCTAACCCGGGATGACCCTTATCACGTGATTTCGTCTCTGAACGACCACCCTGTAAACAGGGTGGAAAGTGCCACTCGGGGTGGCAGTGCTGAACGCGCCCTTACACCAGCGCCCCTACACCCCATTGTTGTTGTTGTTGTTTTGGGATGCGAACGCCCAGACCATGAGGCATAAGCCACTATGGTCGTCGGTGGGCTGCAATTGACCTGCTGAGACCGCGTTTCTTTACAACGGTTGTGCGATGTCTTTTTCAAATACAATTTGTTTAAAATAATAAAGATTAGGAAGTTCACAAATAATTTAGTTTTTCAGTGTTTTAATAAATTGAATAAATCAGGAGTGAGGGATATTATTCAGTTAACTGATTTCAGCATAATAAATGATTTGAAAAAATAAAATAAATAAAAAGAATATAAATCAAAACAAGTATACTAACTATCAAACTAATATCTCACTGGGAAATAAATTGAACTAAATTTGCATATCACAAACGAAAATTTAAGTTGATTGTAATTTATTACTTTATTCTTTTTGTTATGGATATGGGGAGAGGGGGGGGGCGGATGGGCGTAATAGTATAATAATCAACTGAAGATAAATATTTTTTATTGTTAAATTAACTATCCAAGTCATTAACCAGAAATCTGATTTTTTTTTTTTTTTTTTTTTTTTTTTTTTTTTTTTTTTCAGCATGTATGTATTTTACATTTAGGGTCAAAATATTACTTATATCTATAATTTCAAACAACAGTGAATTAGCAAAATATATAGCAATTCAGAAATACTTCCAAAAATTTTATTAATATTAACATATAAAAGTGAGTAATAATGCAAAGGGTTTAAAAATGTAAGTTAGAAGCAGAAAATCATTACAGAAATAAAAGTTACCATTGAAATGTATATCGTATAAAATACATTTCTCACCAATAATACCTTCCACTCAATATTAAAATACTTTCTTGACTATCCAAGAACTAGCTCATAAATTAAAAAGTTGAATTTACAAGAAAAAAAAAATAATCGTGCGTTAGTAATTTTTGTTTTAGTTTAAAATTTGCACAATTTAAAAATTGTAAAAGTCTGTACAAATTCATAACCCACTGCTTCCAATGATTTGTGGAGAAGGACGGCAAGGTTGGGGAGGAGAGGGTATGCGGTAAAACCATTCTCTTATAAATTAATATGCATACAAAATCAATTACATTAACTGTTACATTAAAACATGATGGGACAAAATAACCTAAAGAAAAGCACTAATAAATAAAAAATCTTTAGCTTTAAACAACTGTTTCAAGGCTTCATAATAGGACATTCAATCTCCAATACAAAATGAGAAACAATAGCAGCGCAGCAAAGTACAAGTGTTACTTCCAGTCAGTTTTTCACATTCTGTTTTTTATTTGGCTTTGGAGACCGAAAAAGGAACTCCTTTTATGAAGTCTTCAAATAATTGGATAGCAAAACATGCTGCCTTTTTTTCGTTGATTGTACTTTTTACTGCGTCATTTGTAATGTGTCAAGTATTTACTAAAATGTACTTTATATCCATGAAAAATAACAATAATGTTTACTCATAAAACTTAATTTTTAATAAGTGTTTAAAACAAGTACCTATTATTAGAGTGTTTATAGTAATGGATACCTTATGTGGCTATGACTAAAAGCGTAATTTCAGTTAATGGTTATAGAACATAAAAAAAAAAAAAAAAAAATCAGCTTTAACTGAAAAGCTATGTGATTACATTTAATTTTTAAGCTACAGTTAACAGAATGTAACTAGAAATTTCTTTTTAAAAAATAATTGCTTTTATTTGTAAAATTAAACTGAATATTTTCCTCATGACACTACCTTGGATGTTTTATAATCTAGGTTTTTATTAGCATTCTCAGTCAAAGCAGTCAGATAATAATCTTCAGGAGCGTATGAAAGGGAGGGGCTCATGGGGCTCCCATTCAAATGACAACTAAATCACTTGAGTTGTTAAAAATTTCTTGTTTTTTGCTTTGATTATTTATTCATCTCTGATTAAACATCTCCGTACATAAAAGTTATTGTTAGAAAATGCTCTTTTGTTTTCAAGAACATCCACCAGATGGCAGCATCAGACAGTCATTTTTTATTTGATCTACTGTGACAGACACTCAGTTTAGTGAGTGTTGCTTCTTCCCTTATAGCAGTTGGCAGCAAAATGCTGCTTGATTAAAAAGAATTCAATAATATTCCAAAGGAATATAATATGATAAAAAAAAAAAAACTGCAACAAGCCATAGTTCAAAGTATTTCTTTGTGTTTGTAAATAGTCTTATACATCTGTTTTGTTTTTATTGTGAAGTGTGATCTGTACTGTGACCAGCATATATATTATTCTAGTGTATTCAATCTTCTAATAAATGTTTTTTGTTCATCCAAAGAAGAGTATATTTCCATTGAAACACATCAAAACATAAAGGTAAAACTTTTAACTTTTTTTATTGTTTACCTATTGAGGAATTTCGTATTCATGCCTTCCATATGGAATAACATTCTAACAGTCGATTATGAGACTGAACTTATCTCAATTTTAAATATAGTAATATAAAAGAAGAAAATATAATATAATTAAATTCAAAGAAATAATTATTTTCTGAATGTTGGTATTTTTCACAAGTGAATGATATAAAAGAAAATTCAAAGAATTGTTCTTATTTTGAAACCAAAAGTATTGTGTATTGATAAGAAAAGAAATTATTTTGATTTTGATTTTGCCAGTTTCTTATTGAAATTTTATTATATAAGTTGCAAATGTAAATTTATGTTTTAAACAAAGAATTGAACATTTAAGAACAGTTTTTCTGAAATCAAAAGTAACTTCAAAAATTGTTCTCAAGAATTTTATTTTGTTCTTATTTCATCATTAGCATTATATTTGAGTTTATAATTGTTGTTTTGATGTATTAATAAGAGAAAAAGTTTTATTTTCTGTGAAATAAGCAAATATTATTCTATCATAATGTCTAGTATTAAAGAATCTCATTATGTTGATAAATTAACTGATGACAACTATTCAGTTTGGAAGTTTAAAATAGAGCAATTGTTAATCAAAGAAGGTTTGTATGATGTTGTATTTGAACCTAAAAAGGAAAATGATGATAATTGGGTAAAAAATGATAGAAATGCTAGGGCATTAATTTGTTTAAATATCTCAGATTCACAAATTGTTCATGTCAGACATGCTAAAAGTGCTAAAGAGACATATGATCAATTGAAATCTGTTCATGAAAGAGTAAATTTAACAAATAAACTTTATCTTCTTAGGAAGCTGTATTCCACTAAATATAATGAAAGCATTAAAATGCAGGATCATATTAATTCTGTCTTAGAATTAGCAGAAAAATTAAGAAGTATAGGTGAAGTAATACAAGATGATAATTTAATAGCTATTTTGCTCTGTTCCTTACCAAATTCTTATAGTACCTTTATAACTGCTATTGAAAGTAAATATGAAACAGATTTATCATTAAAATATGTTCAAAACAAATTAATTGATGAGTATCTTAGAAGAGTTGAAACTAAACAAATTTCAACAAAATTTGAATCTATTGCTTTGAAGGGTAATAGGGATAAACCAAAGCATTTGAATAAGCAAAAATTTTGTTCTCATTGCAAAAAGAATAATCACAACCGTGAAGATTGTTTTCACTTAAAGGGTAATAATACTAACAAAACAAAACCAAATTTCACCCAAGATAGATCACGTCAACAGTTTAAAAAACCAAACAATTTCTCTGCCTCTACTGCTAGTCAAAATGAAAATCTATCAGATTCTCAAAACTATCATGAATTAATGGAAGAATCAAATTCTTTGAATTTTGTTATGAAATCTCAACAAAATGGAAATAAAAACAAAAATTTGTCTTTTGTTATTGATTCAGGTGCGTCTGTTCATTTAGCTAATTCCTTGGAACTGTTCTCAGAATTAAAAAGTTCGAATAAAGATACAATCACAATTGCTAATGGAACTAAATTAACTGCAAAGGGAAAGGGTAAATGTACTTTTAATATTGAAACACTTAATGGTCAAACAAATAGAGTTACATTGGATCATGTGCTTTATGTTCCCGAGTTGGATAGTAATTTATTATCTGTCCAGTCTTGTACTGAGAAAGGTTTTGTTGTAACATTTAAAGATGATATATGTTTAATTAAAAAGGGCAACATCTTAGTTGCAGATGCAAAAGCTGATGAGGGGTTATACAGATTAAAAATAATACCTACAAATGAAAAGGTATATAGTGCTTCAGAAATATTACCCGTTTGTTCTAATGTTAACTGCATTCTAAAATGGCACCAAAGGCTGGGCCATAGAAATTTGGAATCCATCAAGAAAATTCAAAAGGATGATTTAGCTTTAGGTATTACTGTGAATAATTGTTCTCATAATACTGAATGTTCAAGTTGCATAAAAGCTAAGTTAACAGAAAAATCATTTCCAAAAGAAACGCAATACAGAAGTAAAAAACCACTTGATTTGATATACAGCGACGTATGCGGTCCTGCAGAAACAAAAAGTATGGGATCAAAAAGATATTTCGTTACATTTATTGATGATTACTCTCGTTATACACAAGTATATTTTATTTCTTCTAAAGATGAAGTATTTGATAAATTAAAAGAGTATGTTGCATCAACAACAAACAAATTTAGATTGAAGATTAAATCTTTGCGTAGTGACAATGGAACAGAATATTGCAACGAATCTGTCAAAGACTACCTTAAAAACTTAGGAATAAATCATGAAACAACGACGCCATATTCACCGTCCCAAAATGGAGTTGCAGAAAGAAAGAATCGCTCGCTTATTGAAATGAGTAAAGCCATGCTTATAAATGCTAAATTGCCAAAAACATTCTGGGCAGAAGCCATAGCTACAGCAGCCTACTTACAAAATAGATTACCCACAAAATCAACTGAAAAGACACCATATGAACTGTGGAATGGGCATAAGCCAAATTTGAGTCACCTTAAAGTATTTGGATGCAAAGCATATGTGTATGTTCATAAACAGAAGAGACAAAAATTTGACGAAAAGGCCACTGAAGGAGTCTTTGTTGGTTACGATTTAAGAAGCAAAGGATATCGAATTTATATAGGTGGTAGAAAAATAGTGATAAGCAGAACAGTGAAGTTTTTTGAAAATATGAACTGTGAAAATGTCTTTCAAGAAAATCCTGAAGAGCGAATCTCAGATTTAATGCATTTAAATTTTTCAGAAGAAAATCTTGAAAATGATAGTGATGCTATCCAAATAGAAAATACTGCAGAAGAAATAAATACGGATGAAAAATCAGTAGATAGCCCAACAACTGAAGAAAGTGAAGATAATTTCCAGAGAAGAATATCTAACAGAGAGACTAAAGGAATTCCACCAGAAAGATATTCTTACAAAACTGAAGACAGTTGTTCCAAAAATCAAGATCCTGAAACTTTTAAAGATGTTTTACAATTACCAGTAAAAGATCAACAGAAATGGTTTCAAGCTATGAAGGAAGAATTTAACTCTTTAAAGGAAAATGAAGTGTTTGAGCTTGTTACTTTACCCAAAGGCAAGCACGCCATTGGCTGTAAATGGGTTTACAAAACAAAACATAATGAAAATGGAGAAGCAATAAAATGCAAAGCACGATTAGTTGCCAAAGGTTTCGCTCAAAAATTAGGCACTGATTATGATGAAACCTTCTCTCCTGTCGTCAAACATACAACTATTAGAGCTTTTCTGACCTGGGCAGCTTATCATAAAGCCAGAGTATTTCAAGTAGATGTTAAAACAGCCTTTCTACATGGTAAACTAGATAATGAAGAATTATACATGCATCAACCAGAAGGCTTTCATGATGAAGAAAATAAAGACAAAGTCTATAAATTAAAAAAGGCTATATATGGTCTTAAACAAGCCGCCAAGTGCTGGAATGAAGAAATAGAGAATACTCTAAAGGCATATGGATTTAAACAAAGTGAAGCTGATCCATGTTTGTTCATAAAAGAAAAATCAAAGAAGACAATTCATCTCATACTGTATGTAGATGATATGCTGATGAGCTCAGAAGATGAAAATGAAGTTAATGAAGTAATAAATTACTTAAAGAAATCTTATCCCATAACATCACTAGGAGAAGCAAAATACTTCTTAGGTATAGAAATTTACAGAAAAGAAGATGGAAGTTATTTACTTTCACAAAGAAGTAAAATAACTCAATTAGTTAAGGATTTTCAGCTTGAAGAAGCCAAACCAACTTATACCCCAATGGAAACTAACTATTATAGTTTAGATAAAGAAGAAAATCTTTTATCATCAAATGATAATTACAGACAAGCTATAGGAAGTCTTTTATATATTTCCTCATGCACAAGACCTGATATTACCGCTCCTACACACATACTAAGTCGAAGATGCAATAATCCAAGAGAAAAGGACTGGAATGCTGTTAAGAGGGTAATAAGATACTTAAAAACAACGAAAGACCTTGATCTCCACATTTCTTCAAAAGAATATCCTAATATAGTTGCATACTCGGATGCAGACTGGGGACAAGATGCTACAGACAGAAAATCCACCTCAGGAAATGTAATCTTCTTAGGCAATAGCTGCATTTCTTGGTTCTCGCGAAAACAAACATGTGTGACGTTATCGTCAGCAGAAGCTGAATATGTGGCACTGTCACAAGGAACTCAAGAGGTGCTATGGATCTTAAAATTATGTAAAGATCTCAATTTACAACAACATTTTCCTATTAGAATTTTTGAGGATAACCAATCTACAATTAAATTGGTTGAAAGTGAAAAATTTAAATCCCGCACTAAGCACATTGATACAAAGTATCATTACATACGAGATTTAAAAACTAAAAATGTTATAGATGTCAAATATCTATCAACAAATGAAATGATAGCAGATATAATGACGAAGCCACTGCCAAAAGCCAAATTTGAACTTTGTAGAAACCTTATCCACCTGGTGTCAGATTCTATCACAAAACGGGAGAGATGTTAGAAAATGCTCTTTTGTTTTCAAGAACATCCACCAGATGGCAGCATCAGACAGTCATTTTTTATTTGATCTACTGTGACAGACACTCAGTTTAGTGAGTGTTGCTTCTTCCCTTATAGCAGTTGGCAGCAAAATGCTGCTTGATTAAAAAGAATTCAATAATATTCCAAAGGAATATAATATGATAAAAAAAAAAAAACTGCAACAAGCCATAGTTCAAAGTATTTCTTTGTGTTTGTAAATAGTCTTATACATCTGTTTTGTTTTTATTGTGAAGTGTGATCTGTACTGTGACCAGCATATATATTATTCTAGTGTATTCAATCTTCTAATAAATGTTTTTTGTTCATCCAAAGAAGAGTATATTTCCATTGAAACACATCAAAACATAAAGGTAAAACTTTTTTGCATTTATAGCTGGTAAATCTGCAGATAATTGCCATCAAACGTCAGACCTATATTTTTATTTTGAATAATTTTTTTATTTAGTATTGCAAACGTTCATCCCGCAGTTTCATTTCTTTCATATTAGTATTACTAATTATTATAAGTAATATTTCAGGTAATTTAAGTCTTACGTGAAATACAACTAGTGGCATTGATATTGCAGTACTTTTTTTTGGGGGGGGGGGGGATTTAAAAAATTTTTTTTTAACACTTTCCAACATAGTTGAAAAGTGTTTATGAATTCAGTTTGTCTGTCTGTCAGCAGTCGTGTAAATATTCACAGATTACCATAAAATTGATATATGTTATTGGGATTTACTATGACATGTTCACTAATTGAAAAAGAAGTATGTAGTATTTATGCTTCACTTACAGGGACATCCAAAAAATTACATTACGGCCTATTGGGGAAAATTGTTTACAGTGTATTTAAATGATTTGAAATTTATGTATATCACTGAGATGTACTGCAAAGCACTTACTGTAGAACCAGATGTACATACAATTTATCGTTCATTTACAGGGACACACAAAAGAACTTGGCTACAGTATGAAGAATAAATGCTGGAAGTACGCTTTCAGTTGTAGTACGTGTTTAAAAAATTAACCTTTTTTTATATTACTTGATGTGTATAAATTCGATATATCATATACAGGGCTACACAAAAGATCTCATTTCCATTTATTGATAGAAATTGCTAAATGGGAATTTTCAAATGCATTTAATTGAACTAACTACTTAGCATACTGTACATTCATACAAATCTATAGATCATATTATAGGGTTGCCCAGAAAATTAGATATTTTTCTGACTATTGATGGTAACTGCAGAAAATTGGTTTTCAAATGCATTATGCATTTTCTAAATTGTTTTTTAGACATCTTTCACATTAATAAACTAAATTTCTGTTCCAGTATTCAGAATGTATTGGAAAGTGTTTATAATTGATGCTGAATGCATGATTTTTCTTTATATTTTAATCAACAGAGGTATGACCCCTCATCCCACCCCCCCTGGGTAGCGTTTCATTACTTTGATAACTGTAATTCTCTTGAATTCAGAATTATAAATCTTCTATCTCAAATAATTAAAATAATTACGTTACGATAGTGACATTACCAACTGAATGAAAAAATTTTTTCATAAAAAAACTATTTATTGCTAATCCTAATTGTTCAATTTATTTAAAAATTCCTACCTGAGTCTCGAAATGATTTTAATGATTTCATGTATCAATAACTAAAACTTCTGATTAATATTGTTTTTAGTATGTTTTAAATTTAAGTAAAGCTAAGTAAGCTGAATAAGTAAATAGTAAATTTGATGTTCTAAGCTACTCCATCTAAAAAAATCTTTTTTTTTTTTCACACTTGTTGATAATATCTAATTAAAAAAAAGGGCTTGTTACAATGCCTCACTTTATCTAAATTTAAAACTAATATAAAATTAAGTCGTCATATTTTTTTTTCTTTTTATAATGTAGCAAATTTCTATCTCAAATTTTACTATTTTATTAATTTTTTGTGCTAGTGTCCATTAGAAATATTATTTCTCTTATTACAATTACATTCTTCACAATGGGAAACATATCTGAGAAGTTGGATAATATTGTTGCTATATAATTATAATATTGAAAAATATTACTATAATGATTAATTTAAAAAAATATTTTTAAATAAATTCCTTAAGGGTGTTCATTATTGCCACGTTTATCCTGTTTTAAGTATGTTCCAAATTTTATAAGGAAAATACACAAATAAGCACATGAGTTAAACATTTATACGTGGAAAAACTCACAATAACGAAAAAAAAAAACAAAAACAAAAAAACGTGTAAATGTTGACATAAAAATATCCACATATAATACGTTCTTATCGCCAAGATTTAAGCAATAAACGTCATTTCTGGCACACCTAAGATGTGGTAACCAGTGGACTAATCAGGTTATCCAGCCAGTGGGAGAAATAATCGCTCGTCGCGTTCCTGCTATCAATCTAACATGGCAGGCTCACCAAAGTTTCGTTTTTACTGCACCTATCTCCCTTAAAATTATACTCTATTTTTCTATATTTCTATTGTTATAAAGATACTTTACGTTTGTCACTCTGATATAATATTTTATAGATATCTAGGGGACGCTGATAATATAGAGGACGCCGGATGGAAGTTGGAACTCAAAAAGTGCTATAAAAGGCCGCGTAAACCGCTACAAGCCATTGCACATTTTAATAAGATGCAAGATGTCTATTAAGTTGCTTACCTGGTGAGCAGCAAAAATAAAAATCAGAATGAAATATAAGCAGAGCAAACCAAACGAAAGGATCCACATTTATTCCGTGCTATTTTACTGGAAACCACATAAGTTTTCCAAAATCGCGGACAGTTATTCGTAATATAGTCATTTTTATTTTTCTTTATTTGTCGCCGGCATTACTATTAGGACTTTTCACGGCTTATAAGCGAGTACTTCATGTGAAGCACACAAATCATATGTTTTCAATAAACAACGTTTCTTTTTAAAAGCCGCTTCTAAATATTTTACAAATATATTCTATGTCTGTTTTTTTTTTTTTTTTTTTTTTTTTTTTTAGGCGCTGGCAATTTAATCAACTTTTTTCACCTGACTCTGGCATATTTATTGGTATTTTCAAAAATCCCTTTTCAAGCCATTCTTTTAAGTGTTTTTAAATTCTTTACCTAAGTTTAGTCACTGAGACACTTTAGTTAGTATAAATTGTATATCAAATTTGTAAGATTTATCATCTTTATAGTTTAACTTTTAGCAGGATGTTGAAATGTGAATAGAAAACACTGGATTACTGTGTTTAATCATAGGTTCTGGCAGAAAGGGTGGGGCAAGACTTTTTGGATCAAGTGCATGCTTTACTATGTTTAGCTATAGCTTATAAATACACTTTTACCCTCAATCATTTTACACTTAGTGTTTAATTACTTGTGAAAAAAAGAAATCATCTAAGATATGAGAAATTTAATACAAATTTGAAAGTGCAGGAGAGTCTATGACCCTTTCCTTCCCCTCTTACTTGCATCCTTGGTTCCAACCATATTTCATTCATGTTAAGGGGATTCTTCGCGCACTTGAAAACACCCGCTCTGTAATGTTAATCCTATGGGCAGGTTATTTTCGAATTTCTCATTTCAATTTGAATATTTTTTAACGATTTTTTTTGCATAGGCTAAATGAGGTCAATCTTTAATATGTCTTTTTTTTACTTTTTCGATTTTAGTTGCAGATTTTTTTTTAAAAAGGTACTTTCAGTTTCCAAACCAGTTTCGAAACTGAAAGTACCTTTTTAAAAAAAATCTGCAACCAAAATTGAAAAAGTAAAAAAGAGTCATATTAAAGATTGAGCTCAGCTATTCTATGCAAATTAAAATTGTTTAAAAATATTCAAATTGAAATGAGAAATTCGAAAATAACCTGCCCATAGGATTAACATTATGAAGCAGGTGTTTTCAAGTGCGCGAAGAATCTCCTTAAGGGTATATTTTAGTATGTTTCTGAAGTTATTAAATTATTTGTGTTTATCAAAGGATTGTATTGGCTATAGGTGAAAATTGGCGGTCGCCACTCGCCACGTGGCGATTAAAGTTGTAAAAGTAGTGATTAAAAATCGGCCATCGATCGCCACACACCAAGTGACGATAAAAAATCTGTTATTGATCGCCAAGTGAAATATAGCTCTTTTCATAGGAATATGCATCTCTACTTTGGTTACATCTAATTAGAAAACTGGTTAATTCTTTTTTCTACTGGATGCAAGCGGATTACAATGATTTAGCTGTATTTTCAATATTTCGGCTTTTCGTCATTGCTCTTCAGTTGGATTATTTTTTTCAAGAAATGCAATTTTATTCTGCAAAATATATTCATCAGCTTTGATTCTACATGCATTTCAAATAATTTATTCCTTTTTTTTTTTTTTCCCTTACTGGATGCAAGTGGATTTTAAAGGACATTGCAGTATTTTCAATATTTCAACACCTGCCACATGCTCACCAGTTAGATTATTTTTCTTCAAGAAATACTGTTTAATCCTGCGGAACACACTAATCAGCTTAGATTTCAACTGTATATATGTGTGTAGTATAACACATTTACTTATTAAATAAAATCCAAATAACATTTTATTGTGCTTTATTTGATCATTTTTTTATTGTATACACCTAACTGTTGGAATTTTGATTTAGTTATTTTTTATATAAAGAAAGTAATAGTAATTTAATTGATTATAGTGTATATGAACATATACAAATAATCTAAAAATATAATCTAAAAAAAATAATTAACGGATTCTGTGGTTTTAAAGTAATTTTCTTGAATTTTGACTGCTTCCCTATTCTTATCATGAATAGTTGGCTGGTATAAAACTGATTTATAGAAAAATATGTATATATACACAACGATTATAGTTTATGTAGATGTCAAGAAAGTTTGAAACATTATAGTGGCCACTAATGAAACTGAGTCTACTGGCTACTAACACAGTTTCCCAGTTTTCACCTATAGTATTGGCACTGTTATTACTCTTGCTATTTGTGTGATATATTTTGTAAAAGAAAAATATTATACAGCCTGGGTCGAAAAGGAAGATCTTATTCTTCCAGTAACTGTTTAGAAATTGTTATCTTCTTATATATTTCTATTGCATATGCTAAAGATGTTTACTTCAAAGATTTCTGTTCTGTGGTAAATTGGTGGGAATATATATATTTTTTTTCTTCTTTTCACTTTGATTCTTGTATGTGATGCTGACTGCAATTCAATTAAATCAGAATTTAACAATTATAAGTATCTTAATGTTTAATAGAATGTAACAAGATTAATATTTATTATACAGCAATGTTACTAGTGTATGCTAATTTTAATAATACAAAATTAAGTATTTTAGTTTATCTGAAATATGATAATCACTACCACTATTTAAAGAAATCATCTTCTTATAAGAGTCAACATGAAAACACAGCAAAATCACATGTAGGTACAATAAAGTCAAGATTTTACTGATATTATATCAGTTTGTATGTTTTAGTATGATTTGTTTATCAATTTGTATACATATGTATACAAATTCCCTCAGAGCTCCTTTTTTTATGATTTTGATGTGAATTAATAGGGTACTTGTATGAGGAAAGTTTCATTCAATAATTCAAGGAAAATGTATGTTATCTTTATTATGCATATTTAATTATACATTATTATTATTATTTACTTGACCTTTACTTTTAATAATTTAATCATTTTTTAAATTATAGTACTTCTTATCATTTCAGTTTATTACTTTACTTATTTTAAAATTTTAGTGTATTGCAAGCATTCGTTATAATTTTGATTGCATTATTACATTCAAATTAATGTCTAAAAAATGTAAACAAAGCAATGACCAGAAATCCGCACAGCCTTTGGTCCCAAGCTGTGTGGATTTGAGGGAGTCTGCTGTATATGAGTTATTAAATAAATAATGTAAAGTAATGCATTGATTAAAAATTAAAGTTAAATATCTTATGGCTAATTCCATGAAAACTTGTCATGTCTGTCACCCAGCTGAAAATCGCCATGCTTGTTGGCTACCAGTATTTTATAATGGAAAAATGTGACTCTTTTTTATTGGCGATATCTCGTGAATTGAATAATGCGAAGCAAACTTTTCGAAAATAATGGTGGCCAAAAAGCATAGCTGTGTGACAGACATGACAAGTTTTCATGGAATTAGCCCTATATTCAACAAACAGGAGAAACATAATTATATAATGAAGCAAATAACTTATTAAAAGAATGAAAAGGGACTGAATTAGGTGAATGTTTACTTAAAAAAGTGCGAGTTCGCAAAAATAAATGTTAAAAATGCAGTGGCGTAGCTAGGGGGGGGGGGGGGGGTCCGCCTCAGGTGTCACCCTCTAAGAGGTGACACCTAGTCTTTATTTGCAAAAAATTTATGTATAACGTTATAAGATTTTGGAAAAGAATTCTGAAATAAAATTAAATTTCTAGCACACCACACAACAGATTTAATTTTCTTTTTGGGAAGAATCTGAAATTTTACACAGAATGGGGTACCTAAATAAAATATACACTAGTGAACAAAAACCTACCTAACAAATGGGTAGCAAAAGCAAACTTTGAAAGAAAGAATTATCTTCTACATATAGGCACCACACTGACTTATGCAGACTATGAGATGAGTTATAAGTCGCCCTGTGGTTTCTTGTGTAGGTAGGACAAAAGGTAAATAAGAAATGATATGGTCATTTCCTGTGTTATTGTTGCCTTGGATTCTTTTAAACTTTTTACTTTCTTCTATATTCAATAGAAAAAAGTATTGTAATCGAAATTTTTTCGACGGATTTACACGTTTTAGGGTCAGAGATCCCCAAAACATGTTTATACAAAATGTGTCCGTTCTTGTGTCTGTATTTCGCCGTTGTACCACCTAAAAGTGTATAAAGTTATACATAGAATTGAACCAAATTTTTTGTGTATGTTTTTGGCTATAGCTAGCAGGTACTCCTTGAATTTGGACACATTCCACCGGAAGGAGGCGCTGAAATAGCATTTTTGTACAATATGCATTATTATACCATCAAAAAGTGTATGAAGTCATGCAAAGAATTGAACTAAATTTCAGATTTATGTTTTCGGCTGTGGCAAGCTGGTCATCCCCCTTGAATTTCGAAATATTCTGCAGGCGTTATAATAATGCTGAAAGGGGTACTTTAATAACGATTTTTGCATAATTTTCTCGATTTTTCGAAGTTCTATTGTACATCTGCGGCTCGTACAGTGACGGGAACTTTGTATCCTGCTATGCCGACTATTCACAAACAGCTGATGTACTGCAAAATAACGAAAAACTATTGATTATAATAAATATCATTATTGAGATTAACTCGTTTTTACCTCAATTAACTGATTGAAGCACAGATCAATGAAGGAAGTCAAAGTTGGTATAGTATTGAACTATTAATCTTCGTAACAACTTTTTGAAACATTTAGGTGTATGAGGTCGAAGAAAGTTCTGGGATTGGCACATCCAACTATGAGTATTTTCGAAAGAGATTGCACCCACAGACATTATAATCTTTTCTAGTCTGTGATTGCACCCTTGATTTCCAGGAAAGCATATACTTTAGGTGGTAGTAAACTAAACTGGTAGACCTCATGCTCAGAATCCGGGTAATATATTCAAACATCAGGAGAAGGCAGCTGTGATAAATGAGTCACGAGTGGTTAGAAAAGTTTATTTCACAGGCATGAAAGAGTTCCTCCTAAAGGAGGAATTTCACCTTTTTAAAAACAAATTTGGCTGTTCTCTGGACTGATGCAAAAATGCAAAAAAAATATTAGAAGCATATGGAGGGGGGGGGGGGTCTAGAAAACTTAATAATTAGACATTTTGGTCTACTCAAATCCTTGGAGTTTGTTTTCTGAATTGCTGTACTACCAAATCAAAGGCAAACTTTTATTATAAGCATCAGAAAGTCATCTAAATTAAGTTCTTTAACTAGGGAAAGGAAGTTTCATAAGGTTCTTTTCAGAATATAATATGTTATTCTATTTATTTTTATAAAACACTTCTGGGTAAATTCAGTAAAGCATTTTTGCAAATATATTTCTGAAGTAAAGCATTTGGCGTATTTAGCATAGAGATTTTCTTTTTTTAAGTAAAGTTTTAAACAGTCAAATCATTCAAAATCATACATTTATTTTGAAAAATTAATCTTTGTACTTCATATAAGTTCATCACATACATTTGGATGGATTTATACTTTTAGCAAACTTTTTCCAATTTTCTTTTTTGTTTTAATGAATTTATACATTTATTGTTATTTAATTTCTTTTATTCTTTTGTTTCTTTTATTCTTGTTTTTTCTTTTAATACTTTCTAAGTTACAAAAAGAAAATAACGATCATATGTACAGTTATAATTCATTTTATTGTATGAATAACTGTTAAAAATGTGTGTAAATTATAAGAGTTTTGTCTTATTGTATAGATAGAAAAAATGCTCCACCCATTTCCTACACTTTCCTGCCTGATTTCAGCAATTTAGCGAACAGAGGAATGGGAAGAGAAGTTTTCGACAAAGCGCTTTGATTTTGGATTATCTTATTTGGCTAGTTGTCGCCTTTTCATGTAGAATGAAAAAAAAATTATATGTTATGCTTAAGATTTCGATTGAGGGCAAAATATAAATGCGTATTTTAAACGATGTTAGCGATAACATTTATCTTAAAAATATTTTTATTTTGTTGGTATTAGAAAAGAAATTGCTTTTAGAAAGGAAAAACTTAGTATAAAAGTGTGGTCTAAATATTCTCAGATGCCTATTGGTTTTATAACAGAAACAGAAACATTTATTAACTAGTCGGATGTGCCAATCCCAAAACTTCCTTCTCTCTCATACATGTTAATACTTCAAAATTCGCTAGCACAGTGCCAAAATTAAATGATAATCTATGCCCATCATGAGGATTCTAAAGACATGAAATTCCATGCATTAGTTTTTGAGATATGACTACATTACAGGACCCATTATCCGGAATTCCAAAATCCGGAAGGACCCGAAATCTGGAATTTCTTTTTTTTGAAAATTTCCTAAATTTGTAAATTTTTACTAAAATTTTGAAATTTTTGAAATTTATCGAAAATTTTACAGATTTGTAATTTTTTTTGGTCTATTGTGTTGCAATGTGTAAGCACTAAAATATGCTACATCAGTGATGGGGGGAACACGGTTGTCCACCCCCCCACCCCCCCCCCCGAAATTAGAAAAAAATAATTTTTTTTGTCAAATTTTAGTTTAAAATTTATATTACAATTCGTTTTTTAAAAAATCATCAGATATTTCACATCCTCTCTCTCACACTTTGACAAAATATTATGACTACAAAACTGTGTTACTTGAATCAGGGGTGATTCTGAGTAAAAAAAAAAAAAAATTCGGAAATTCAGAGCAAAGTTTACAGAAGTGGGGGGGGGGAGGGCTCCTCTGCACTAATTATGAGTTTTTTCCGCGATCTTTTAACGAAATTCTCGTTTGTACACGATCTTTTGACGAAATTAAGGGGTTTTTTGTGATCCTTTGAACAAATATTTTTTGCTATCTTGTGACGAAATTTACGGGGTTTTTTACCGAGATTTTGACGAAATTTGCATTTTTTTCCCGTGCTCCATTGACTAAATTTGCGTGTTTTTCGCGATTTTTTGAAGAATTTTCTTTTTCTATCTTTTGACGAAATTTCCGGTTTTATTCGCTATCTTTTGACAAATTTGCAGTTTTTTTGTGATCTTATGACGAAATTTGTGGATTTTTTTTGCGATCTTTTGACGAAATTGCGGGTTTTTTTTTTCGATCCTTTGAAGAAATTTGTGTTTTTTTTTGTGATTCTTTGATGAAATTTGCGTTTTTCCCACGATATTTTTGACGGAATTCGGGAGGACCCGAAATCCGAAAAATTCCAAAATCTGGAAAGCCTTCGGTCCCGAGGATTCCGGATAATAGGTCCTGTACTGTATCACAAAAATTGTGCAAATCATGCAAAAAGCAGCATATATGCACCACCTGTTGGTAGTTTATACCAAAACCTAATCAGCAACAACTTATGTCAACATCAAACTGAATCCGAAGTTTGATGAAAATCCATACATTAGTGCTGGAGATGGAGCTATTGCAGAAATCGTGAAAAATGCAGCATAGCTGCACCACCTGTTGGACGATTTACACCAAAACGTAATCAGTACCAATTCATATCAAGGACTAACTGAATCTGAAGTTTTATGAAAATCACCAAAAATGCTGCATAGCAGCACCAGCTTTTGGGTAGTATACAACAAAAACCTAATCAGCACCAGTTTATATCAAGGTCTAAAAGTATGTAAAGTGTTCTGAAATTCTGTCCATTAGTTCTTGAGATAGTTCCACAAACTTTTTGTCACATTTAGACAAACAGACTCACAGATAGATATTTTCTAAAAACCAATAAATCGTGTTCAGGACCTTCTAAAACGTACAATCCATCAAAAACCGAATTTTTCACGAATCCAGTACTCTCTTATTGTAAAGATAGAAGGCAGTATAAATGAAATATAAAGTAAAGAACCTTTCATAAGTTTAATTTTCATGCTTTTTTTCTTTAGTCTATCTTTTCAAAAAGAAAGCATTAAATTCGTTAAAATATTCGACTTCCGGTTTTCGACAGATTTATACCTTTTACAATGTCCTGAACACAATTCGACTTTTTTTAGAAAATGTCTGTCTGTCTATACGTGACAAAGTTTGTGGGTGCTCTATCTAAGAACTAATGCACGAAATTTAATAAAACTTCAGATTACGTTATACCTTGATATAAATAGGTGCTGATTAGTTTTTGGTGTAAATAGCTCTACAGGTGGCACTGCTATGCTGCATTTTTCACGATTTCTACAATAGCTCTATCTCAGGAATTAATACACAGATTTTCCTCAATGTTCAGATTCGGTTATACCTTGATATAATTTGGTGCTGATTAGTTTTTGCTGTAAATTGTACAACAGATGGTTCTGCTATGCTGCATTTTTCATGATTACCGCAATAGCTGTATCTCAAAACCTAATGCACGGAATTTTATCAAACTTCAGATTCGCTTAGACGTTGACATACATTGTTGCTGATTAGGTTTTCATGTAAATCATAACAGGTGCCGCTGCATTTTTTACTCTATATCTCAAAAACTAATGAACAGAATTTAATCAAACTTCACATTCTGCTGTTACACTTTCACATAAATAGTTGGGTGTATACTTCCCAACAGGTGTCGCTTTTATGCTTTTTGGGTTGTGAATTTTGGTCGCAGTCATCTAAGAGTGTATGTGCTGAAATTCAATAATTCGTTTGAAGATGCGATGCTTATTTCTCCTTTTTAAATACACACAATTCAGCAAACATATAACTTTTAGAATCCACATGTGGGCCTAGATTGTCATTTAATTTTGGCACTGTGAGAGCGAATTTTAAAGTATTAACATGTATGAGATAGAAGAAAATTTTGGGATTGGCACATCCGACTAGTCTATTTTATTTAAATATTTTGAACTTTAAATCGCATTTTATTCCATTACATTCTAATATTAAAATATTCGCTTATACGATACAAATAAATTCTTAATTTTATTTATACATTTTTTCGAAAGATACTTCCAAATAGATTGACTATAGTATAGAGCATGAAAAAATAATATAAAATTTTAGTTTTCTTATAATAATATATTTTTAAAATATTATTACTTTGTTAATATAAAGTTCATAAAAGTTCTCCAAAATAATGTTAAATTTTATTTATAATAACGTATAATTGTGATTGAAAAAATATGACGGGAGGGTGTGGGGGGAGACATCATAGTGCATGGGGGGGGGGTGACACCATTTACATCCGCCCCGGATATCACCCATCCTAGCTACGCCACTGTAAAAATGCCAACTTTGAAGGTACTTTCTGAAAAATCGCCTGTTTTATTAAAAATTGAGGTTTCATTAGTATATACTTGTAAGAGAACTTGCCAATTTCATACATTAGAATGATTTTAAAAGTGTGTCAGGAAATAAGCAGTCATGAATGTCATTTTAACCTCAATATAATGAAATCCATAAACATTTTCAAATTAGTTCAAGCATCTTACTAGATGTACAGGTTGGAAAAAATAAGATATATAAATAAAATGGTGTCTTTCTGGTATAATTATCAAGCCTAAAATATTTTTCTTACTCGCTACAACAAGCTGAAACATTTCTTGAGCTCTTGTATTCTTCTCATAGAATTTTTTAAAATAGTTATCCATTAAATAAAATGAAACCTATGGCCAAAGAGCCATGTCTGCTTTCCAGTTGGAAATAACATACACATCATCTAATATAATAATACTATTATTATCCTTAATAAACTTCAGTTTCTTGAAATAATCTTATTTTGCAGCAGAATCTAAGTTCTGTACATAATCAGATAAAACTTAATTTGTTTTGCAATAAATATGATATATTGCTATGCAGTTTCCATGAAGATAGAATATAGCTCTAGATGATAAAAGATGCTCTATCTTCATGGCAGTTTTACATATAAAAACGCTAATGGCACGAGCGACTAGGTATAGTGTTTCCTCAATTAAACAGTGCATGCATCAACTGATTCTTGGGTTGCTTCCTGCCATTGACTTGGCGATGAGATGCCAAGTACTTTGAGAAAGTATTGTGTAAAGCCAGCACATGGTACTGAGGTGAAAAGTTCCAGTGAACAGTCTCATCTAGTGGTTAAGGCTAGAACTGGTTATAGTTCTGAATCTATTACTAAATCCTGAGTTTGCGTGTTCTGCACTGTTCAAAATTTGCAGCATTCTGGCAGGTCATTTGAAAGTTTTTTCCGAAAACGGTTACACAACCGTAATTTTAACACTATTCTGACCATATTATTGGCCATTTTATGGTCAGAATATAGTTAAATTATGGTTATGAAACCATTTTTTCAAAAAACGGTCGAATGCTGCAAAATTTTTAACAGTGTGTCCTTACTGAGGGCTTTCTTTTTTTTTTTTTTACAGTTTTGTTTTGACCTTTATTAAGTCAGTTAGTAAAGATCAGTCGATCTTTATTAGCATTTCCTTTGCAATTCTTTTATTGCCAATTAGATAATTAAATTAAATTTATACTTAAGTTTTAAAATATTTAATTTAATTTGTATTAATAAAATTAATTTGTATTAATTAATTTAATTTAATTTGCATTAATAAATTTAATACAATCAATAAACTTAATTTGCAAATATAATTTAATTTGTATTAATAAAATTAATTTGTATTAATTAATTTAATTTAATTTGCATTAATAAATTTAATACAATCAATAAACTTAATTTGCAAATATAATTTAATTTGTTTTCATAAATTTAATTTAATTTGCATTAATAAATTTAATACCATTAAAAAACTTAATTTGTAATGAGAATTTAGTTTATATTAATAAATTTAATATCATTAATAAACTTAATTTGTAAATAGAATTTAATTTTAAATAAATTTCAATAATTAAATTTAAAAAATTCATTTATCCATTTTGTAATAATTAAAATGCAATAATAAATCTCCTAAGCTTACTTTTTTTTTTTCTTGGAACTTTAGTAAGAGATAAATATAAAATTAGCAGAATTAATTTAAGTTTTCATCTTTATCAGTTGCTTTGTAATTTTTCTTATCGTGAATACAGTACTGTTAATTATTTATTTTTTTTATTCACATGACTTACAAGGTATTTTTTTAATAAATGAATTTCTTTAATACTTAAAATGTAACAAAATTATCTTCTTAACTTACATTAAAAATATTTTTTTTTTAATGGAACTTAAATAACACACACATATACATAACTAGCATATACTATAACATATACATAATTTGCAGAGTTAATTTATTAAAGTCTTCATCTTTTAAAACTAAGTGCTATCTTTCATATATAAAAATATTTATTAATTTATCAGCTGCTTTATAATTTTTTATTTAAATATCTTACTGTTATGAAATTATAATTTAAAATTCTTATCACTTATGAACTATTTTTTTAAATAATTAAGATGAATATTTATTAAAATCTAATTGCAATATCTTCTAAACTTTCATGGAAAATATTTTTATGTAAGAACTTTAGCAACATATAAATAGTAATTAGCAGAAAGAATTTATTAAAATATTCATCTTTAAAAATTAATTATTATCCTTCATATATAAATTACATGAATAATATATGTTGCAATGGTAAATTAACCATTGTATACATTAAATTACCATACTCTAAGTACTGTATTTTTGGGAATACCCGCCACACCAATGAAAATCTGTTTTTAAAAAAAAAGTATATCGACATAAGCACCGCACCCAATGAGATCATATTTATGCAGTACAATCTCTAAATTCCGGAATCGTTCCAGCCATGGCTTTTCCGAATTTTAGAGGTCTTGAAATATCATAAGAGACACTTGGAGGTCTGCATGGGCCTAAATTTCCAGGCCCGGCCCGACTCGTAGAAAAAAAAATTCGGCTCGGACCAGCCAGATACAAAACTTAAAAGTTTGGACTGGCCTATACAAAAGAAATATTTGCCCAACCTGGTAAAAAATTTAAAAGTTCAGCCCGGCCTGATATTACAGCTAAAAGTTCGGCCCAAGACCTGCTCGGAAAAAAGTTAAAATCTCCTCCCAGCCCGAGTGAATTTCTACAAAACATTGATTTTTACGTCGATTCGGTTAAAAATTTGTCTCGTACGAGAAGTTCTGACAAAGATTTTTTATCTTAACTTTTTTTTTCATGTTTATAATTTTTATTTCTACAGAAGTGCCACAGGCTGTGATGTTTATTTTTTTAGTGAATCTCTATTTCTTGTGTGTAAATGTTTCAGTTATCAATAACATTGTTAATCCATATTGTATGTATTGAAATGTTAAAAATCTGAAAAATGCTATGCAGTCAGGGGTGCAAGACTGTCAGTCTTGGAGAAATTTTTAACTGATAGTAAATTCACCTTTATCTGCTTAAATAATAGCAATTTTACTACCAAAAGCTTTTAATCACTTTGTTTTACAGTAAGAGCCTGTGCAGATCTCTGGAGACACTGACGAAACCATTTTAGCATAACTAGAAATGCTCCCTTTTTTTTTTTTTTTTTTTTTTAAACATTTTAGCTATTGATAAATCTTTCATTGATTCCGTTTGTGGCATATTTTATTTTTTATTTGGTACATATGCATCTTTTCTTGTTCATTTATAAAAATAATTTTGTAAATTTTAAAAATATTTCTTGCTCAGAATTTAGACTTTCCTTTTCATCATAAGTTATTATAATGATAATTATTATGAAAATATATACAGTATAACATCTTTAATTCGGACATCTCTAATCCGGTAACTTCTGTAATCCAGACATTTCAGTATTTTTATTTGTTTTCATTATTTGTGACTTACTTCGATATTTGTAGGTTCTATATATTTAATTTTTTATAACATTAGCCTTATATATCATTATTTTAAATATGTTAATGCAATTATAATGTTATTTTAAAAATTAATTGTAAGTCTTATTTAAATTTTAACTTTTTGTTTGGTTTTAGAATTTTTTTTTTCAATAATTTACATATGTCTGTTATTTTTGTGTTTTGTATTATTTATTGAGTATTTATAAATCATAATTTTAAAAAAAATCATACAGTTATTGTTTTTTGCAATTTATAACAGATGGCAACACTGCATAAAATATATATAATCATTTAAAAATGTATACATTTTAGAGCATTTTGAATTGATTTTTCTCAAAGTTTTTCAGTTATTTTAAATTACCAAGTTTTTTTAATTTTTGTATTGCCATATTAATGAAAGATATTAGTATTAATATTTATCTAAATGCATTCTAGTTTCAAAACTTCTGTAATCCGGAATGGCCGTAATCGCGATGACTCTGGATTAAAGAAGTTATACTGTATCATAAGTTTAAGGAAAGAGAAGAAAATCCACTTTGCATTAAAAAAAAATCTCTTATCTCGTTACCTCTTTGTTCTACTGCATTCAAAATTCTTTTCAAAGAAACAACACTGAAACTAATCAGCCAACTACACGTCAAGGTCATAGGGCAATGTGTCTGAACATTCGTCCAAGAAGGAGATGGAGTGAATATGAAATCAAGTGTGTTTTGCTTGTAGTTGAGTCAAGAGATAGCAAAATTGCATTTTTGTTTTTTAGTTACAAATACGTATTTGTGTGATTTTATTAGGCGCTTCTTTAAAAATAAAGATTATAAACATAAAAAAAAGACAAAATAAGTATTTTTGTTCAGAACTCTTCGTACGAAACAATTTTTAACCATATCAATGTTTTGAAGAAATTCAGTCGGGCCAGGCCAAACTTTTAGCTTTTATGCCGGGCCATTAATATTTCTTTTTTTGTATGGGCTGGGCTGATTTTTTTTTTTTTTTCTATGGATCGGCTATTGTACTCAAAGGGAAACACCCGTTCGCTAATGTTAATCCTATCAATGGAAGATTTTTTTTTTAATACATCGTTCGCATTTTAATATGCTTAAATGTTTTTTTTTTTTTTTTGCATCAGATAGCTGAGGTCAATCTCTAAAAAGACCCTTTTTTGATTTTGTTTACAGATGGTTTTCATAGTGTACTTGGAATCAGTTTCAAAAGTGAAAGTATTCTAGTAAAAAAAACCTCTAAAAACAATCGAAAAAGTTACTCTTTGTAGAGATCAACCTCAGCTATCCAATACAAAAAAGATCATTTAAAAATAATAGAATGCAAACAACATATTTAAAAAAAAATTCTTTCTTAGGATTTACATTAACGGGACGGTGTTTTTATTTGAGTAAAATAATAGCATCAGATTGTGCAGCTCATTTATACTTATTTTGCAAAGTCATATGCATTGAAAATGGTTCATATTTTGTAGGCTTCTTTTAAATATTTATATTGCGGAAGTTGGCCCACTTAATTTTTTATATTGGTCAGAACCGTTTATTTTGTTTATTGCCTGACCCTGCTCATTAACCCGTTTGGGACCATGGGTGCATATATTCACCCTCAAAAAGTGATTAAAACGCTTGAGTTTAATACCAGTAAAAAAGAAGGGTAAAATTGATTTTATTTAAATACGACATTTTCGTGATTTATAAAGTTAAGTCAAATAATTAACAAAAAGTGGTGCCAAATGAATAAAATATACATAAAAGATGCCGGTTCTGAATGGGTTAAAAAAATTGTCCTAATTCTGCTGACCCGGCCAGTTTTCGAGTCGGGTATGGGCCTCTATTTTAGAGACCTGGTTTAAAAAGAGTCCGGTACTGAAAAAAATAAAGAAATATCTTGCTCTCCAGTGTTTTTACTGTGAATTAGGAGATCCGGGATTTGAGATTTCTGTAGTTAGAGGCAAGTAGTTTCAGAGAGTGAGCACTCTGCGAGCAGTTTTGCTTTGCAAGTGGAAGTGTTGGCATTTAAAGAAATAAACTTTCAATGTAAAAGGGGGGAAAAAAAACTCGCAATATTTTAGTTTTTCCTGTTTCACTTGCATATCAATGAAGTTATATTTTGAGTAACTTCAGCACGAGAAACCAAAGTCACTTTGTCCTTGTAAAACTATGATATGACGTCGTCATAACATAGATATTGAGAGGATTATCAAATGACAGTTGTTAGTTTGACGTCATTGTGTTATCGATGTTCGGCCAATCGCACGGATGTTCCTTTATTTTTCAGAGATTTTTGGCAACTTCAATTTTATCAGATCGCTAAATTTATGCAAATGTGTTAGTGAGTTTAAAACAGGGTTGGCAAGTTTTTGACACATGACGATTTTTACTGGATTTTACCATGGTTTTTACCGTCGCGTCAAAAACCCATTTTTTAATAGTAGTTTGTTTTTACATTATTATTTTTTTTTCCATTTTATCTTCAGTATTAAGTTGTTTCACATGAAACATTCAATATTGAAAAGGCTCTAAGTCTAAAGTATATTTATCCATCCAAGAAAAACAAAAAAGAATTGCATTAGAATAATATGTAATCTCTACAATAATCTTAAGCTATTTGGCATATTCTACAAAAATTACATTTTTTGAAGAAATCCCATAACCCATAAGTATAAGATTAAAAAATATGTATAATTTCGGCACACTGTTTAAAACTAAATAGCTTTCTCAGAAATTTCCTCAGAAGTAAGTTTTCTTAAAGTGTTAAATCCAAATTGTCATTGATTATTTTTATTTCTAAATAGCAATAAATAAAATATATTTTAATAGTTGAAAATTACATATTTTGGGAGAAAGGAATAAGACTTGTTCTTCAAAGTTAAAGCTTGTAGAGATTAAAATTTGCAAATCAATATTAAACTTTAAACCATGTGAAAACTCAATTTTTAACTATATTTTTGTTAAGTAGTTTATTTTAGTCTGGTTATTTCCTTAAACTAAATAAATAAATATTATTTTTAAGCAGAAATGTAGATCCCTAAAGATCCATTAATAAAAAAGTTAACTGCATTAAAAAATAAATAAAACATTTAAGAATCTTTCTAAATTTAATAATAATTTTAAAGGTAAAAGATTTTTACTCATACAGTCATATTCTAAATATAGATAAATAGGAAGGATAAAAATATATTGTATGTAATAAAAATATGCAATGTGTTATTTCTTTCAATTCACTTTAAATAATGCCTAAATAATTTAAAGTAAAATGTATACAGGTTTTAAATAGTTTGCCTTTATGGTAGCTTTAATAAATTTCAATTTAATCCCCTTCACGGCGAGCATCTTTTATTTACAGAATTTTTAATATTTCATCACTGGTATTTTAAAACAGAAATTTTTGACTAGATGAATCGAGAAAATGCCTTGATTAAATAAGGCAAAATTTACAATAAAAAATTACTGGTAGGAATAATCATGAGCGTATGTGTGACACTCATCCCCAAGGGGTTAAAAATATTTCATGACTATTCAGGTATCAATTTATATCTAAAAATATATAAGCTGAAATGGTAGTCTAAAAGCTTTTATCAGAAATTAGGCCCTACAGGTTTGTATAAAAATTTTATTAATTTAAAATTTTAAGATTCTGCTTATTGAAGTGAAAATGAAAATCACCATAATTGCATTTATGAAATACATAAGATATGCATTTTCAAATATCATATCTAAAAATATTCAAATTTATTCAATGACCACAGTCCATGCTTGACATCTATTGTCACACCATATAACAGCATTTTTGCATCTCTAAAATAATTTTAATGTATTTTATTAAAAATGTATATTGAATATTATTTAATAATTATAATAACCTTTTATTATCATTTAATATTAATGTTCATTGCTGTTAGTAGAATCTATATTAGAGGAGGAGATGACAAATACAGTGAAATAAACATGACATTAACATGAAATTGATGGGACAAAGTTTTTTTCGTGTTAAAAGATTCGTAAAAATAAGAACAAAATTTTTGATGTCGTCAAATTTTATTTTGATTTCCTGTTAAACTACTAGTAGGTTGCATCCATTAGGACAAAAAAACGGTAAAAAAAAAAAAAAAAAAAATTGCTGTTTTGGGAAAAAATCCAATACCTTTTCTTGAAGTGCCTTTTTCAATATTCTGAGATCTAGCTTGTCCGAATCAATTAAGCAAAGCAGTCTCTAAATCTTCATGCTTAGTGGTTCTCATACGTTTTCTCTCTGGCAAACACACTGTGCTCAAACATTAACGTAATGGGATACCTGTTTTTTTTTTATTATTATTATCGTTGATAAAGTAGAATTGGCAATGCCAAACTCTTTGCAGATTTCTGTTTTTGTCCTTTTTCATCAACTGCATTAAGCAGCTTTAACTTCATTTGAAGCGAAATAGCAGTTTGTTTTCGGACCAATTTTACAGCCATTGTGCTCATAAAACACAAGCTAATTTACAAAAAAAACCATGAAATTCTCTGATTTTTACCCAAAATTAAGTGGTTTTAACACAAAACTCCCCAATTTCAACTCAAACTAACAAGATCGAAAGCAAATTTTTTTCGTGTTAAGCGATTTTTGTTTTGTGTTAAAAGAAAAAAAAATGTATTAAATTGCATAGTATACTGTCCGGACCGCTATATCATTTCGCGTTAACCGATTTTTCATGTTAAGCATTTTCATGTTAAACGTATTTCACTGTATTGTTCTTTCTTTTCACTCCTTGTATTTTTTAATTTTTCCCATTTAGGAAATGCTCTTCTTTTAAATAAATTTAACAAAGTAATTGTTAATAATTATAACAAGAACAACAAGGAAAAATCAATCTACAAATGTATTGTATGTTACACTTACACTATGAATTGGGGGGAAATCGAAAATGATAGGTTTTTGATGGAATAAACTGGTAAAAACAGTTTTTACCACTCTCATGTCAAAAAACAGTTTTTGACGTCAAAAACCCAACCCTGGTTTAAAATGCTTTTAAGATGTTGGCTGAAAATCGAATGATGTCTTTTTTGAGCTGGATTCTTGTAGGCAATGGTTAAATTTAAGAAAATACTGCCGGTATGTTTACCGTGCAAGCACACTGTATAAAGTTTAAGATGTTAGTTATATATTTAGTTCTTTTAATATAATGTTAAATTTAGATATATGTGAAGTGTGGAGATTGTGCCATTTTTAGTATTGTTAATAAATAATGTCTCCATGAATAACTGCTCATTATCAATATACTTTAAGACTTTCACAACCAAACTCTCCTAGTGTATGAGTTAAGTTCACGAACATGAGAGGAGGGGATTATTAGAGGAAAAGCTCGAGACAGCTGTACATTCCAGTATCTGGAGGGTAAAGTAATTTATTGACAGGTGCATGGAAAATGTAATAATTTTTAACTTGAGAACCGGCGAGACAAATGTTATTCATCCCGCTGATTATTTAAAAATAAACAAATAATATTTCTCGGACATCTGTAGTTCAGAGGCATTTTCTAATGTTTTGGTATCAATTTGAGAGCATGAAACTGTTGATCAAAGGGGAAAAAATGGCGTCATAAGATATCAGTATGACAAAAAAAGCCATAAGACATTGCTGTAAAAGGAAAAAATCACCATACCCGCCACCCTGGCATAAGTGCTGCACTTAAAATATTTTATACTTTCAAACTCATTCGGCACATAAGCCCAAAAATATGGTAATTCAATGAATGGTAAAAATGTAACAAAAATATATATATACAGGGTGGTTATAATTAAAGTTACCCTGTTTTCATCTACGTACAGTCTGCTCTGGTTGACACATATCAATGAAACTTGGAATATAAGTTATATAGACTGTGAGGAAAAAAAATCTGCAATAAAAAATATTAGTTCAAATTTAGACCACCAGGTGAGAAGGACAAAAAAATCTCAAACTGGAAACACAAAACTTTTTTTATTTACACCATATGTTCAATGTGCATTCCATTTGCATCAAGTACATGTTCAAAGCATATTATAGCATGTTCAACATCAGTGCAAAGGGTTCCTCCATCAATTGCAGCAACATGACAAGTTCTACTTGCTTTCAAATCAGGCAGAGTCGATATGCTCCTTCCATGCACGCGATCTTTCAGGAATACCCACAACCAGAAGTCACATGGATTCAAGTCCGGAGTTGTCAGAAAACTTCTTGAAATTGCCCTATCATCTTCAAAGTTGGCACGAAGCAGTGCTATCACTGCTCAGGTAATATGAGGTGGTGCACCATCTTGAATGAATACAGTAGTTTCAAAACACTCTCGCTCCTGTAAGGATGGAATGACCTGCTGCTGAAGGAGGTCTCAGTAATGGGTACCTGTAATGGAACACCTTTTAGGACCCTGAGAAGTGTTCTCCTAAAAAAAAAGAACCAAGAATGAAATCAGCCATAAATCCACACCATACAGTAATGTAGTCAGGACGCATAGACTGTTCATGCACAATGTTAGGACTTGCATTACCCATATGCGACAGTTCTGAGTATTCACTGCTCTGTCTGGGGTAAAATGCACCTCGTCTGACCACAAAATATTCCAGGCCATGCATTGTCAGACCTGCCAACCTTTGAAAATGAGAAATAGTAGCACCCAAAATTTAAATCAATCTGGAGGTTGGTTGGTTGCTGTCTTTTACGTTGCAAATCGGGTTAACTCCGATTGCTTTCGGTTTGGACTAAGTTTAAATTCCTGCAGGTTGGGATATCCTGATTTTTCAAAAGTTAGTTCTGTATATTCTTTCAGATTTAAAACAATATGTATTATAATAATAAACATAGATGTTTGTCATTGTGTAATATTTCCTGAAGAGAGCACAGAGCAGGGGTGACTGAGTAAAAAAAAAAATTCTGAAATTCGCAGAAAATATTCTGAATGGTTACAGCAGTAGGGGAAGGGGTGATTTCTTCAAGGTGCTAATTATGCATTTTTTCCGTGATGCTTCGGTGCAATTCGCTTTTTTTGTGATCCTTTGATGAAATTCTTACTTTTTCCGCAAGCTTTAGATGAAATTTGTGTTTTTATCACAATCCTTTGATAAATTCTCGATCTTTTGACGAAATTCGCTTTTTTCGCAATCCTTTGATGAAGTTCGCATTTTGTTTGCTTTCCCTTGACAAAATTTGCTTTTTTACGATCCTTGGAACAATGTGTTTTTTCACGATCCTTTGATGAAATTTGCGGGGGTTTTTACGTGATTTTCTGACCAAATTTGCGTTTTTTCACGAATGTGACCAAACTTGCGTTTTTTGCAATCCCTGGCCAAATTTACGTTTTTTATTGCGATTTTTTGCAGAAATTTGCATTTTTTTTCATGATCCTTTTACAAAGTTTGCAGGGGTTTTTCAGTGATCCCTTGTCAAAAATTTGCATTTTCTTGCGATCTCTTGACCAAATTTTTTTTTTTCGCGATTCTTTCACAAAAATCACGTTTTACCATGATCCTTTGACGAAATAGGCATTTTTTTCTGTGAATGATTGATGAAATTGATTTTTTTCGGCATGTGTGTTTTTTGCAGAAAATCATAGTTTTAGGTCGATTTTCATAGCATCGTAGTTTTTAGCTCCAAATCATAGAAACTATGATTTTTTCGTAGCAGTTGGCAGGTCTGCATTGTCAACATCAATGGTTATTCTGCCCCAAAACATCCTCGCAAATTGAGTTCCTGTGTCCGGGTCTATAAGGTTCAGTGCTTGCACAACGTGAAACTTGTGTGGATACAACTTTATAATGGATCGAAGAACCTTTCGTACTGTAGACCAAGGGTGAGACAAATCACGTGATAGTGCTCAAGCACTTGTCGAAGAATATTGAGAACCAGACGCTCTTTCGACCATGGAAGAGCAACTTCTTCAGCAGTTTCATTTGAAATCTGTTTCTGTCCTCTTCCTTGCAGCACACCCAACTCCCGTCTCTTCGAATTTAGACATCATCTTTTTCAAAGCCTGCCTCGACACTGGTCCTTGTCGTAAGCCTTTCAAGCGTCGATATTCTTGCAGTGCAATTGACAAATTACTGCCATTCTGATAAACCAACTTCACCAGTAGTGCTCGTTCCTTTTTCTCTAACAGCATGGTGCAAAATGACTATACGGCAGCAACTACTGGCTTTTTAAACCACTCCAAATTTTCATAAAGTCCTTTCTCATAGATGAAAACGGCTATCTAGCAGTCGAATTTTGAACTAATTTTTTTTTTATTGCAGATTTCATTTCCCTATGGTCCATGTAACTTATATTCCAAGATTCACCGATATCTGTCAAGCAGAGCAGACTCTCTACATAGGTGTAAACAGGGTAACTTTAATAATAACCACCCTGTATATCTGATTTAATAGTTATTTGCAAAAAGTTTTATTATCTAAAAATATATGTGTGTGTTGCAAAAAAAAGTGTAATATACATCAAGCAAATATGAACAATTAAAATAATATGATATGAATTGCATTATAGATATATAAAATAGTTATTATTATTATTATGGAGGTTTTTGTTTCTATTTTTATTTATTAATTTATAATCAATTGCTTTATAATTTTTATTCGAAATCCAATATTGTTATTGGCATTTTACTGTATAATACCATTTACGAGCTAATATTAAATAATTAAAACAAAATATCTACTTAAATGCAATAATGGTACCTCTTAAAATGACATTAAAAATTTTTTTTTTCACGTTAGAACTTCAATATGTTATTTTTAGCTATGCTGCAAGTATCTTAATATTGATTACATACATCTGAGTAAACAATAAAAAAGTTATATTCATCTTGTCATAGCAATCTCATTATTTTCTCATAATTTAACTAAGTCAATATTATTTTAGAGTTGTTGATAATTTTTTGACTACAAAATTAGAGTCTATTTGCCAGTGCTACAGATAAATTGCCAAACTAGCACACTTCAAATAGATCTGAATTTCGCCAAGCAGTGACGCACATGCTGTTTAATGGAGGAAACGCTATACCTAGTCGCTCATGGCAAAATGTGCTAAGACGTTGTTGAGTACATGACTGAGCTGAGTTGAGTTGCAGTCTGTTGACTACAATTAATAATTACAGGATGAAGGAAAAACATATGTGAATATATCACATTATTCCCTCTTCTTTTTACAGTTTAATCACGGTACGAAAGAGGTTTTTTATGAATGTGTGAAGGATACCGACGAACAGTTTCAGAGTTCACAAGAGGAGCATTGTTGGGTCTGAAGATATAACAGGCTCTGGTATGTCAGGATCGGTGGACTCTATTGGCTGAGGACTGCTGAATGGTTCACAGTCCGATGGAAAAGCTGGCTGCAGATCTGTTTCAGGATCATTAGTGCACAGCTTGAATTTGTTACTTGTGCCAGTATCAGGATCATCCAGATGGGTGGCTACTCTCACAGGTGCATCATCTGTGTAGTCAGGTCTTAACTGGTCAGTGCGAGTAAGGTATTTTTTGCCATTTACATTGACATATCACATTGCATAACCTTTAATATTTAGCAACACACCCTTACACCATTGCTGGTTCCTGTGAGATCTCACAAACACTTTCTGATTTGGAAAGAAATTGTGAACTGTTTTGTGGGATCTGTCATGATAGTGTTTTTGAGCTTCTTGCCTACCTTCAACATAAACTGCAGTACTAGGATGTACGAAAGAAATAGGTGTGCGTATTTGATGTTTTAAAAATAGCTCCATTGGTGTACAATTTGTGGTTGCATGTGGCGTTGACCTGTACTGCATCAAAAATCTAGCAATTTTCTGACTTAACGTTGATTTGTCAGACTTATCAGAGTTCATCTTGTTCAGTGCATTTTGTTGACATGCTAGACATTTGCATACCATCTCTTCAATATGCTCATCCATATGAGGCCACCAAATGTGCCACCTATGTGCCCGCAACTTTCATTTTACACATGTCAGGATGAGTGCCATGGATCATTTCTAACAATTGGTTTCTAAATCTTTCAGGTATCATGACTCTCATACCCCATAATACACAATTGTTCTCGACTGATAATTGACTTTTATGATGAAAATATGGTTTGATGTTGTCATTGTCCTTTTTATTAGGCCAACCATTCTACACAAATTTGAGAACTGGTCCCAAAACAGCATCAGTTCTGGTTGCAGCAGCAATATCTGAGTCGTTACTGGAAGGTGTTCACAATAGGATATTTTGTAAACCTCAGGATTTTCTTCACATTCACTCTCAACAGGTGATTGTGACAGTGCATCAGCATTTGTGTACTCACTTCCCTTTTTGTATTCAATTGAATAGTCAAAACTAGACAGAAGAACAGCGCCATTGCTAAGACTTTTTATTGGTGGGAGAGAGAGCCTTAAATTGCCAAGTCAAATTTCAGTATTTGCCAACTCATTTTACAATTTTGCCAACTTACCACAGTTAGAAAATGTAATATAGTTCTTATTTGTTAAAAGTTTAATAATATTGCCAATTAGTTTTGTAATTTTTACCAAGTCTATCAGAAATAGAAAATATATTATAGTTTTTATAAATATTTAAAACAAATTATCCAACTAAGTTTGTAAATTTGCCAAGTGTAATAGCATTCGTGAATGTTTGGGGGGGAACTCCCCCTGCCCCCCCTAGCGAGGCCCCTGAGAAAAACAGCCCACCTCTGTAGACTTGCAGTTGAAATGGGAGGTATAGCTTTATCTGGAGCAAAAATTGAGATCAATGGGTTATAGTCAGTAACTAATACAAAACTTCTGTCATATAGATACTGATGGAACTTTTTAATTCCGTAGATTATTGCCAAAGCCTCCTTTTTTACTTGTGCATATCTCTGTGCTGTTTTAGTTAATGTCCTTGAGACAAAAGCAATGGGACATTCATTACTGTTAATTACATGTGATAAAACGACACCAACTCCAAAAGGAGAGGCATCATATGCTAATTTCAATGGCAATTATTCAGTATAGCGAACCAATACTGACTCTGAAGATAGCATGTCCTTAATGGTTTCAAATGCTTCCTCACATTCAGGAGACTACTTCCATGGTGTTTCCTTGTGCAGTAAACCATAAAGAGGTGCAAAAAGTGTAGCACAATTGGGAATAAATTTTGTATAATAATTTATGCCCAGAAAAGACTTGAGTTCAGTCATATTAGTGGGAGCCTTGATTTCTTTTATACTCTTAATTTTTTCATTTGAAGGGTGAATGCCATGTTCATCAATTCTATGACCTAAGAATTCTCAACTGGGTTGGAGAAATGTGCACTTTTGCAAGTTCAGCTTAACATTATATTCTGAAAGTCGAATAAATACTTTCTCGAGGTTTTGATAATGTTCAGCTTTATCAGTACCCGTGACCAATAAGCCATCTTGAAAACAAATTACACCCTGCAGACTTTGCAATATTTGCTCTATTGTAGATTGGAAAATTGCCGAAGCACTATTAATACCATATAATAGCCTATGTAGATATACTAACCCTAAATGAGTGTTCAGAGTTAAATATTCCTGCGAATTTTCATCTAGCTCCACCTGCTGGTATGCATAACTCAAATCTAGCTTTGTAAAGTATTTTCCACCACTTAAAGTTGAGAATAAGTCTTGTTGTGTAGGAAGGGGATACTGGGTTTTGTCTAAACATCTGTTAACTGTGACTTTGAAATCACCACACAGTCTTATGTCACCATTTTTCTTTGGAACCACAACAACAGGAGTTGCCCAGCTTGAGTGCTGCACAAAGTCGCATATTCCACTACTTTATCTTTTAAAATTTCCTCCTCAACTTTAACTTTTAGTGAATGGTACAGGACATGCTTTACAAAATTTTGGTACTGAACCTTCTTTAAATTTTAAGGTTGCTTTCAAATGTTTGATTGGTTCGGTGCTATTGGAAAATAAATTACTACATTTTGTTTTTAACTCGCTAATTGCATAATTTCCAACTTTATTTATTTTATGCACATAAAATATTCTCTTCCAATCTAATTTTACTTGTGACATCCAATCTCGCCCAAACAATGATGGTTGATTTCCTTTAACAATGATTGCTTGCACATTTACAGCCTGATTTTCATATGAAAGGACAATGCTTCACCAACTTCACCAACCACATCAATGCACTTGTGATTATAATCTTTAAGAATAAGATTTGATTTTCTTAGCTCTAGAGAAGGCAGGTTGTCCATAACAACCTTTTCAGAAATTATGCTCACATCAGCACCAGTGTCAACCTCTATTTCTAAATGCTTTCTGCAAACTTTTACTGGAACAATATATTTACGAGGCACTTTATTAACTGACTGAATCGAAAATAAATCACACACACCAATTGTACCACTATTCACTTCAGCAGAAACAAGTTTGGGAGAGGAAAATTTCTGAGCTTTGGATCTGCATTCTGGAGATATATTTTCCCACATGCATGACACTTAGCATTAATATATTTTTTTATGTTTTGGGAGCATGTATGGCACCACAACAAAAACATTTTGTGTGTGTTTTTTGTTTGCATTTTGATAACTGACATTGTTTTTGGTCACAAGGTGCACTTTGTTTATATTTGGGTTCAGAACCTTCAAAACTGATGCATCCAGATTTGCCAGTTCCATTGCTAGTGCTATATTGTATGCCTCAGCAAGCTTAAACTCTTTTTTAGCCAGTAGGCACTTCTGTGTAGCTTCACAACACAAACCACACACAAAATGGTCATGTAGCACTTCATCTAAAAATAGACCAAACTCACAGGTGACAGATAAATGTTTTAACTCCACCATATATGCAGCAATAGTTTCATTGTTTTCCTGATTTCTCCTATGGAAATGAAATCTCTCAGCAATCAAGATTGGGGCTGGGTGAAAATGATTTTCTAAACATTTGTTTACTTCAACGTATGTGCAATCCTTCGGCAATTTAGGAGTCAGAAGCTTACATAAGAGTTTATATATTCTCGGTCCTAAAACCGATATTAAAATAGGGAAGGTTTTTTATCACCCACTTCATTTGCATTTAAATATTGCTCTAATCTTTCCATGTACAAGTCCTCGTTCAATTCATCGAACACTGTGAGCTGACCCACTAGGCCTAACTGTGTCATATTGCTAAATAATGTGTTTACTTTTTAAAAACAAATATATATAATAATTATAACTTATATGTGAGTTCATAATATTTAAAAGCTCGTCGACATTTTAATATTTAGTGATAATAATTAAAAAGCTACTCAGAATACTCTGAAATTAAGTGAATTTATTTAAATGTGCATTATGGCAAAACATGCTATGACGTTGTTGTGTACAAGACTGAGTTGAGTTGAGTTGCAGTCTGCTGACTACAATTAATAATTACAGGATGAAGGAAAAACATATGTGAATATATCACAGTATTCCTAATCAATATTTCTTTATATTAAGGGGAAAAAAGTTTGGCATTGTATATTACTGAGTCCAGCTTTAAAAATACAGTATAACCCCCATTTAACGTAACCTGTATTTAGCAATTTGCCGCATATAATGCCATTTTCCATTGGTCCCAATTCATTTCCTATACTTGTAATATTAAAAAATCCTCAATTTAACATTATCATTTTGAAATAATTCCTGCACTTAACATTTTTTGCAGCAGCAAAAACTCAATAAAATTTTCCTAAAATAGTCAGAAATTGTAATGAAAATAAAAAAAAAACTTTCTCATAAATCCGTGCAAAACTCGGAAGCTCTTATTTCTTTGTCCTTTCTTACCAACTGCAGGTGCAATATTCGAAAGATCTTCCTTCCATCTGCGTCAATACTCTTTATCATGTTATACTAGAACAGAGCTCATAGCATTTGTTAGAGATTTTTCATTAGCTTTAGATAGTAAAATATGGCATAAAAAAAAAGCGATTTTCTTTGCTTGAAAAAGTGGAAATGATCAGGAAAGCAAAAAATTAAAATGACAGTAAAGCTGATTTTTCTAGTTTAATTAGAATTCCATATTCAACTTTGCAAACACTTTCAAAGTACATAGATTTAATAAAACAAAATGAAATCCTCACAGTTTGTGGAATTAGAAAATTTCCTTTTCCAATGGTTTAACAAAGTTTGTGCAACAAATATTCCTATAAATGTCCCAGTTTTCAAAGAGAAAGTAGCAGAAAATGTTTCTAAAATGGGACTTTAAGGATTCAGAGATTCAAATGATTGGATAGACAGCTTTAAAAAGAGGCATATTTTATCCTATAAATCTATTTGTGGCAAGTCTGCTGCAGTTGATACTGAGATTGTCTAATAGTGATAGTCTTTGATAGAAGACTATTCCAGTAAAGACATTTTTAATTCTGACGAGACAGGGTTATTTTTCAATTTTCTTTATGGTAAGATTTTTGCAGTAAAGCATGAAAATTGTCATGAACAGAAACTTTCCAAACTGCAGTTGACTGTTTTGCTTTTTGCAAATTCAGAAGGAGTAAAATTTAAAAAATGTGGTGTAAACAGCTTTCTTACTGAAGATGACTCAAACAAAAAAATCTTGGATGATGAGAACAATATTTTAAATTTTTGACAAATTGGACAAACAAATTCAAAATGTAAGATTCTTTTGTTTGTTAATCAGTGCAGTGCACACATTGTAAATTTAAAGTTACGAAATGTGTGAATGGTATTTTTCCTGCCAATTGTACAAGCAAAGTTTAACCTTGTAATTTAGCGATCATATTATCATTGAAAGTAAACTATAGGAAACAACTTTAGAAAAAAATCTTTTCTTAATACAGAATCTGAAGATAGGAAAAATTTACAAACATTCTAGAAGGTTTTCGTATGATTTCTTCAGCATGACAGAACAGTGAGAAAATGTATCTCAAGTTCTTTTCCTAAAGGTGGTTTTCCACAGAACAGAGCTCATGAAGTTGAGTATAAGGAAAGGAAAAATGAAGATTATTAAAAATGGGTGTGTTCTTTCTTGCTCAGATCATGAGGATTACTTAGTTTCCTATTCAAATACCGTGACATCAGAATTCTAACTCTTAAGTGATTTGATAGACTCAAATTAGAGTGGTTCGGATAATAATAAAGATGGTGAAGAAAAATAGAAATCCCTTCAGTGACAGAAGTCAAGCAAGCTTTGAATACAATTTAAGCATTTCTTTGAAATAATGAAGACCAAGGGAAATGCTAACAAAAAACTCATATGTTGAGAATGCGATTTGTGATGTAGCAACTTACAACAGGAAGCAAAGTAAAGTAATCGATTTCTTTAGAGATTAATTTAGAAAACTTATGTTTAAATCTTTGTAAATAAAGAAATAAAATGTATCTTACCTAAATTAGTCATTATTTTATGCTCAGTGTTTTGTTTTCGTCTTGCCCTGATTTAAAGTTTACCTGCATTTAGCATCATTTCTTTATGGTCCCTTGAATAACAAACCCTTTCACCATCCGAGAGTTTTCCTGTATTTTTATAAGAATACTTGTAAATTCCAGGATAAATATATTTATTAATAGCAGTTTGATGCTATAATATCTTTAATATCACTTCTTTCCATATATGGTTCAAAATAAAATTCTGTTTAAAATATTTTTGCCTACAGCCTTTTTAACATGATTTCTAGTAACAGAAAAATCTGGGCCAGCCAGTTAAAGGATTAAATTGGGGTTTCACTGTATATGCATATGTATATATACACTGCTGGCCATTAAAATTGCAACACCATGAAAGATTGAAAATACAAAAAAGATATTTATTATACGTAAACAGTATGGCATGAAAACAAAATGATTAAATTTGTAAACAGTTTGGGGGTTTACAAGGGCGCGAAATCTGTAGAAACAGCTGCTCCCCCTGGCAGATAAAACGGCCCTTATCCGGTTAGGCATGGAGTCTAACAGTGATTGGCGGACAGAGAAGTGCTACTCATACCATGCTGCTTCAAGTCTATGCCGCACTTCATCACCCATATTAGCTGGAGAAGGGTGGCGGCCTAGTCTCTAAGCAATTCATGACCAGATGTTTTCAATAGGTGACAGATCTGAAGACCGTGCAGGCCAGGGCAGCAATCGAATACCCTGTGTATCGAGGAAGGTCAGAACATGACGTGTAACATGTGGTCTTGTGTTATCTTGCTGGAAAATGGCGTTTGGCAGGCCTCGAAGACAGAGCACAACCACTGGACGTAAGATGTCAAAAGTGTACTGGTCTGCGTTCAAATTACCGTCGATCCGAACTAGAGATGTGCATTTCGTGTACCCAATGGCTGCCCAAACCATCCCACCAGGTGCATGGCCCCTATGCCAATTTCGAATGCAAGTAGGCGACAGGCGTTTTCCTCGGAGCCTCCAGACAAATATACTGCCATCAGAATACAGCACGTACAACTGGCACTCGTCTGAAAAGACGACATTGAGCCAGTCATGCATCCAGCTTTGTCGTTCGGCGCACCAGAGTCGCCGACTCTCTCTATGCTGCACTGTCGAGAGAAGCCACAGTACTGATCGCCATACTGACAGTCAACACTGCTGCAAACGTCGTCGTACCGTACGAGCAGATACTGAGCGCGCTTCAAGCATGCCCATTTCCTGACTAATGATTCGTGATGTGGTTGTATGGTTTTGCAGGATCGACCTCACAATATGTCTGTCCTCTCCGGCATTAGTCATGGGACAGTGTCGAGATCCTGCGTGTTGTTCAGTATGACCCTCAGCAATCCATTGATTCCATGTTTGCGTGACAGTGGTTAGATTTCGACGAATGCAATGGGCGATATCACGGAAAGATAATCCACACTCTCGATAGGCAACGATACTGCCTTTATCGAATATAGACACTTGGTGGTAAGCATTTCTTCTTATTACTCGAGGCAAAACACGATATTCTGAGCAAAGACCAACCTTACAAAGCGAGTTCCGAATGAGAAATCCACTATGCAACTTTTCTTTTAGGCAGTGCTTCAGATGTCGTTTCTCCCACCTGCTTCGTCTAAATGCGCTGAAATGCTAATCATTTGCACATTCCAACCTCTTCTTCCATTCATGTAATTTTGACGTTCGTCAGATCATTCCTTCCTGCTGTTGCAATTTTAATGGCCAGCAGTGTATATATAATACAAAGGCATGTTTTTTAATTATTTAAAATTAAACTATTATTTGGCTGATATAGAAAATTATATCTTTAAATTCACTGTCATGGTACTGCAGAAAATATTTGAAGCAAGAATTTCATGATGCATGCTGAGAGTAAAAATTTGACAATATCGTCAAATGATTAGAGATGGAAATGCTCTGAAATTTTTTGGAGGAAAAAACTTTTCTTTTTTTTAGGGTGTTTATTTCTTTTAGGAAAATTTAAATACCATTTCTTTTTATGTTCAATGTTCTACCTGAAAGCTTTAACTTGTAAAATTGATAATTAAATGCTACTTTTTAAATAAAAAAAAATTAATACTATGCAAAATTATATCAATAATGCCAATTTGTGGAGATGATAAGCTTAAAAAGTGTAATATAGTATTATTTCAATAAAAGTATTTTTATTACCATATGAGCAATTTCTCATGTAATCAATAAAAATAATCAACAACTATTGAAAAAAAAAAAAAAAAAAAAAAAACATGGAGCTGAAATGGTTTATTCTTTTTTGCCTGTACCTACCATAAAAATAGGTCTTCAGACTTGTTTAATTGTATTTATGCATAAACTTTTGAAAAAAAGGCAATCTTCTGACAAAATTTTGTTGAAAACAATTCATGTTAAGTAAATTACATAAGCAAAAATACACCACTTTTTTTTCAAACTTAAATTATTCCTATATTAAAAATTATCAAAGAATAAAATTTGAGAGTTTCCAATTTCTAAAGTCATTTAATTAACCTAGAAAAAAAAATTATATTTTATCTTTATGACCATCTTCATCCTGAATCAGTTTGAACTTACCGATTCTACAGTACTGGGGGATAAATTGAATATTCTGTTGGAATACCAAACTCTTTTTGTTCACTCTACATTCTGATGTTTTCTTTTTTATGTTCAATGTTCTACATAAAAACATTAACTTGTAGAACTGATAATTAAATGTTATTTTTCCCATTAAAGTAAAATGTCATATACAAAATTATATCCATAATATGAATTTGTGGAAATGATGTAATCCCCCCCCCCTCCAAAAAAAGCAATAAAGTCATGTAAAATTATATCCATAATATCAATTTGTGGAAATGGCATAATCCCCCACCACCACCAAAAAAAGCAATTTTCTGGTAAAATTTAGTTAAAACAATAAATTTACCTGTTGTTTTTTCTTTTAAACTTAAGCAATTTTTTTAAAATTACTATTAAAAATCCAATTTATATTATTAGTTTCAATTTTTTAAAGTCATTCAATTAGCTTACAAAATTTATGTTTTATCTTTATGACTGTCTTCATTCTCAATCAGAGTCTGAACTACACTACTGGGGGATAAACACTCTGCTGGAATTCTATGTTTTTCATTAAATAAACAAATTCCAGCAAATATCAGGGAAAAATGTTTTATTTAAAAATTAGTTTTAATTGCAATTCAAAATAGAAAGTGCAACTTAAATTACTGATAAAAGCAGTCAAATAATATATATGAAACAACAGTATTAAATTAAGTAAGAAAAGCTATTCTGGAGCTAAAATTTTAGTTGTAAATTTATATTTCCTTTCGTAATAAATTCATGTGAAGTTAAAAAAACTTTTTATTTTAGTGTACACAAATTAAGAAAATATTTTATATAAGGCTGTCTAATTCTAATTCAGACTTTCTAATGTCTGCTTAGTTGATGAAATCAGAAAGAAATGGTGACTAAATGGTGTATAAAATATTTTAAACACAACACATTTCAATGTTGACTTCCATCCTTCCCCCGAAAAAGTAAATAAATATTTGAAAAACATCCTATGTGGTAAAAAGAAAAGAGGGGGGGGGGGAAAGAAAAGAATGCAATTAAAACAAGCTAATTTTTATTATATATACAGTAGACTCCCTTAAATCCGCGACCCTAAAATCCATGTAATTTTACAGATGTAAACAGTGAAATTTACAATTAAGTTGCAGGAACAAAATTCAAGATGGTACTGAAATTAGTCGCAAATCGCAATTTTTTTACTAATCATGCTCTTTTGGCTATTACAGCTAATTAATTATTAAATAAAATTATGTTACTTTTGATTTAATTTAAATTAGCATATCTATAGTAAAAATTTGCAATATTGTAGGTCCTGCACAATATAAGCAAGAGTAAACTGTAACCGAATTGTTTATTTTTCTTGCATTCGTTTCCCCGTGTTTAAATTTTTATTTTGTCAATATTACATATGCATTTTATTATTAATTTTGCTTAATATTACTGAACTCAAGCATTTTTGTGAAGAAAATATTAATTTATTTCGGAAAAGATCAAAATGCCGCTAATATCAAAGGCGATCACGATCTTCTTCCAAGACATTTTTTAACCAATCAATTTCGTTATATAAAATTTCATCAACATAAAATTTTATTATTTTACAATATGCTGTAAATTATATCAGATATGAGATAAAAATAAGTGCAACAGTACCTTTGGTATAATACCTACAAGTGTAATTGTTGAAGTCGTATTGTTTATGTTTACTTTTTTCTATGTTCGTTTCGTTTTTAATTTGCAATTATTTTAAATTTTTCATGATTTCATATGCAATTCTGCCTAATATGGCGAATTCTAATATTTCTAATGAAAAAAGACAAGAAAAGAAAACACATTAGTTTGACAATAATCCAAAAAGTAGAGATCATAAAAAAGTTTGGTTCTGGTTTAAAAGCTAATTTTTTTTTTTTTTTTTTACATAATTATTTTATGTAATTAATTAATTATTAAATTAATAAATTATTTTAAATATTTTACTTAATTATTTTATTAATTTATTAAAAGCATTCATTATAATTTCCAATGCTTAACTAGATTCAAATTACCATTTAAAAATGTAAAGAAAACAATGGCCAGAAATCCACAAAATTTTGTCCGCACAACACTTGGTTTTAAGATATATATTTAAGGGGGGGGGGGGGAGGTGAAGCTATAGAATACATTTTCAGAAATTCAGATTGGTGCATTCTGGAAATTGTACGTAAATAAGGCATTTGAAGTAATCAGAAAAAAAATTTAGCTTTTAAATATCATGGTATTTAATAAATGTTAAGTTCTAATTTTATTTATATTTTATGACTCAATTTTTATCAATTGTTTTCCAATTTTTTTATTGATCATGTATAGCAAACCTCTAACAAAGAGGGGTCCCGAGTTCAGTTCAGTTGGCAGAGTGCCAGACTTCTAATTTTTCACTCTTTGAACTCTGTGGGCTTGATACCCGACAACTTTTTTTTTTTGCTATAAATTGAGTCTTCTGAAATTCATTCTTCAATATTCGTAAATTTAGAAACTTCTTCACTAGACATTTGTTTTTCAAAAAAACTTTTTTCATTTAAATTATAACACTACATTAAAGAACTACATCTAATCTTTGCAAAACTTTAAAAACAAAATGTCGTGCCCACTCGATCTGCAGCAGATGGCTGTAAAACGTTAACACAAACAAGAGTAAACATTCTAAACCCACCCTGTTTATTTTCAATAGTATGCATGTGTTGCTAAAAACCACATGTGTTTTATGGCATTATTTTTTTACTATACTCTATCAATACATAAAGGGTCACCACATTCTGTGTTCCCAACCTCGGGACCTCTCCTTGTAAGATTAATTTACAATGATTTTGAAGATCTCTAAAATTACTTTATAAATAGCGTTTTATTGAAATATTTCTAATGTGGGATACTAGTTTTAAAAGTGGCAATACAGAACTTATGAGTCAATTCTTAGAAAAATTTAAATAAAACTTACTATATACAACAAATAAAATTTATTAATCACAAAAAATGAAATTAATGTTTTTATTTACAAACTATTGTTATTTGTATTTATTATATTTCAAACAAGTTTCTTACAAGTCACCTATTTCTTCTTTGTCAATTCTTTCTTTTCCTTTGAAAACAGTTTCCATCCCAATTGGCAAATCCTGCAAACACCTTTCCAATGCAGCTACAGATAGCGTGGTTTCTACTTCTTCAAACTTCATTTCCACATTTGCTACAACAGTACAATGAGCCAAAATCACAAACTAAGTAAATTTTCACTACAAGAATTAATTTGATACAGTTTGTTTATTCTATTTTTTTAAATTTGAAAACTGAAATGTGATCTAAATGTGAGATTTGAATTTATTCACCAAAAGTTATAGTTTTGAAATTACATATTTTTACACCAGGAGAATTTTAAAGGACTCACAGTATTTTTTCATGCATTTTGCGCATCTTTGTGTAACATGCACAACCACCCTCAGTTTTAATGCCTTACTTATAAAAAAGAAAAACAACTTGATGATATTAAGATCTAATAGTTAGTGATAATATTACACAATATTCACAGTGGGTATAATGGTTTTATAAATCTGAATACAAAATTGTGAGTCCACTGCTTTATGCTGTGATCAATGACGCCCCACAGTAATAGTCATCAATGACAACCAGTTAAAAGAGCAAACTTACAATATAAAAATTTCAATTCAGACTTTTTTTTTCAATTACAAAATTTAAACATACTTTTAAAACGGACAATCCAATTATTAAAGTAGATTTTACACAGCTCAATTTAACTCTTTGATAGCTAAAATTCTTTCTTAAAATAATAAAAGTAAAAACAGTTTAAAAAACACACTTTTATAAATATTCAATGTTTATCTTTAAAATCACGTCTAATTTCATGTTGTTCCAAAAAAATTCTGTTACAATGCATTAATTTTGCAGATCCAAATTATTGAAAAATCACCGCTTTGATTTGTGCTTGATAAATAGTATGAATTTGTGAATTTATTTTTAAAAATTATATTTGTCCTATTCATCTTTTAATGTATAGCAACAAGAAAGAAAACAAGTATTATTTAAACTCTATACAGGATTTGTATTTTTTTTTTTTTTACATATAATCATAAATTAATTACGGTATAATCATGCATAAGTTGACTCCAAAATTTGAAAAAATAAAATGTCATTCCATTTTAATAGCAGTGCATTTGAATAGTTTTCATTGCATTGTTTAATTGCAGAATTCATATTAATCTTCCATGATTAAATAAGGAAAAGATTGCTATACAAAAACATTGTTATTCATTCAAACAGATGAATATGTTGTTTTACTCAAATTTTGGTGCTGACTAATATGAGAATATACATGACAGACAAGGTTTTTTTTAGAAGAAATAGTTATTTTTATTAATTTATCTAATTTCAATAATTAAATTATTATTAATTAATTAAAATCATAGATGAAAATATAAATAAAAAATTAAGTTATTTTTATTTTCTAATTTTTATTTTCCACAAATATTTCTTTGTTTCAGTTTCACAGCCACTTAAGGTACATAATTAACTGCATTATTTTTGTAACGCAAAAACAGTTGAAACAATAAAGATTATTTGGCAATATATCCCTTTAAAACTGGAAGATTTTTCGTAGAAGTGAAAAGTTTTGGTGGTTTTTCCTAATTAACAGGATCATATTTGATTGAAAAAAAAATCCTTATGGGCCTGCATAAGCCAGGAAATATATATGATTAAAAAACTGATGTGTTTCATTATAATATTAAAAAACTTTATTCACAAAAAGCATCTTTTACTCTTCTTTTAATTCTTCAACACCAGTTAACAACAGTTTTTCTACCTTGTAATTTTCCCTTATTTAATCACTGAAAATCTGAGATTAGACAAGAAAAAAATTTCCGTGCCAAGGATCAATGCAAGGTTTTTCTTCTTAGGGACCATTTAGTGTAAAATAAAAGTTAAAATAACATTGTGTAGTGAAAGATGAACGCAAATTTGAACCAAGCATTAATTAATAACTAAAGCTTCCTTCTGCGACAGTTTTTCTTTCTGGTGAAATTATTACACAGTTAAAAACCTAACAAAATAAAAGTAATTAATGAAGAGTATGTTTTTATTGAATGGAATTTTATGAAGAGTCCTAAATAAGGCTCAAATTTTGCCTAGATCGGCTCAGGTGTACTAAAATACTGGTTTTTAAATTGAAAAGTTTTGTGTGCTTTATATGGCAAGTTAACTTGTTGTTCTTCGTGAATAAGTTAAAAGTGTCAACATGCATTTTGTTAGATTGTTTGTTTTGTTTACTACTGAAGATGTCCATAAATTAAACATTATTGATGTGGTATTCTATGTAATACTGGCAAAAATAAATCTATTTGTACAAGAAATATATTAGTAGTATCCAAGTTCAGCACATCTTATGAAAGGTTGATAAATTATTAATCATTGACTTAATCCACTATGGACAATATCTCCTTTCCAACCACAGGAAAAAACATACAACTTTAACTCACCAATGACTGCATTAAAAATATTCAAATCACTGGACGTCTCCTGTCTGACTTACAGACTATTGCATTCCAACAACATAAGCTAATTAACCTGAAACAAATATAAAAATTTTAGGTCACATTTAATAATAAAATGCAAATTAAAGAGTTTTAAATATTTTAAACTGTATTAGTGTAGTTGGGGGGGGGGAGGGGGGGTTAGAAGCAGAGATTTCAGGGGGAAAAGATAATACAGTAGAAGATTATTATAATGTGAGGTTTTGCATTATACAGAATCTTGAAATCTTGTCCAAGAGAATTTAGCAGATACAAGCATCTCATCTAATTTTTGGAAAAATGATATTTTCTTATGGTTTCTTAACAAAGATCATATAAATAGTGCTTTACTGTATACACTAGGACTTCCTTGAGAGGGATTAGTCTGAGTGATATTTCTGAGAACATAGATTTAATAAAAACTTGTGACAATTAAAGATATGAGATGCTATCTTTAATTGACCATATACTGCCACCAGGGTTTGCAAATATCATGATATTTTCGAAAATATCAAAAATGTCCGATATTTTGATATACAGTAGAAGATCTTTATAACGCAAACCTAAAAACGCAAAGTTGTGCGTTATATAGAATTTTGCATTATATGGATCACATCATTAAATTCACCTTGTAAACATGGCCAAATATGTCTGACACATATCAAAATACATTAGAATATCTTTATACTACATTTCTCGTTACCAAGAGTTATCAAAATTATAAATTTTTGCATAATATAGGTCAGACAGTGTTAAATTTACTTTATAAACATGATCCAAATATAACTGACACAATCACCCCTTATATTAGACATTTTCAAAAATGTTTATTGTAATAATAGCTTTTTTTTCTGTAAAAAGGTCTTAAATTAGAAGGTAAAGTTGAACTAATGTATCAAATTTAGTCCTCTAGAGAGTAGCAATATTTCACAATGTGAAAATGCAGGTGTTTTTTAACTGTAAAAATCATTGTTTACATCTGAGAAGTTGTGCGTTATATGGATAATTGCGTTATATAGAATTGCGTTATAAAGATCTTCTACTGTATATCCAATATTTTCAAAATAGTCAACTTATTGCTGATAATAAATATTTATTTTCAAGCATAATATAAATTAGAAACTAAAACATATTGCACTTAACATGAAAACTTAAACAATATATTAAGAGTACATTTTTCTTTTCTTTTCCTTTTCCTTCTTTTTTTACTTAGTACAAAATTGAAGATCATCTAATTTAAAACAGAAACAATTTCCTTCATACACTTACATTAAAATAATAATAATGCTATAGGATTCAGTATCAGTACCAACATCAAGAAATCAGAAATTTATAAAACAAAATTTTAAATACAAAATAGTGTTTGGTTGAAAAATTTTAACAAGAATGTAAGCTTATCATATTTCTTATTCCCTAATAGGATGTACAGTTTAAACTGAACTGAATCAATACCAGGATGGATTCTTTTCTAACGAAGCTGTATATATAACTGAATATCTAAATTAGACAGTTTATCTTTCAGTGTCTGTTCTGAATTAATTTTGTCCCTCATAATCTACAGTTAAAAAGTAAAAAATTCAAACAAAGCTTGAAAAAGATATTTGTTTTCCTCGGCTAAAAAAGTCACTATCACAGACAAATTCTTTATTTACAGAACAACACAGTCAATAACAGTTGGAAATTTCATTTGCAGCTGTTTTGACTGAAAATATCAAAAATATCTTACACAGTGATATTTTGAAAATAAATATCAACCATAGAAAAATATTGAAAATATCACGCATCTTGATATTTTGAAAATAAATATTAAGTAATATGAAAATATCGAAAAGAAAATATAAAAAATCTTGATATTTTGAAAATAAATATTGGATATATATCATATCAAGATAATATCGATTGGTATATATCAATGAACCCTGACTGCCACAAATTCAAATGATGAAAATGAGCAAATTGAGTGGTAGAATTACAAAACAATATATATAAATTTATACATACACACTGTTAAAAAAATAGGAAAGTAAACCATGCAAGACAGCCATGCATGGGTATAAAATTGGAAGTATGCAATACATTAAAATACAGAAAATAAAACACTAAAATATATTATATCAGAATTTTAACTCTGAAATGATGCCAAAAACATAAACAGATGCTCCGCACCAATTTTAGTACCCATAAATGACAAAAAATATGAGGTTTGAAGAAAATGAAGAATGCACCAATTTCAGTACCTTGACAAAAAAATATTATGTTTAAAGAGAATGAAGGATTTTTTTATATGGTGTGGTACCCTCGAATAGTTAATACTGTTTGGATACAATGAGGTGTTTAATAAGAGTTTGGGGAATTCTCTCTTCAAAGAGTGATATATCAAAGTCCTGAACACATCAAAAGAGGTATGCAATGCGTTGTTCGAGTGTGTTCCAGATATGCTCCATCGCATTTAAATGAGGAGCACATGTTGGCCACTACATACTCTGAATTGTTTTGTTTTCAAACATATTCCCCACAAGTTGAGCTGTATTTCACTTTAGCATCCATTAAGTAAAAGGAATTGGCACTGACTGCAGCGTAGGGTATGATACGAGATCTGAATATCTCATCTGCATAACCTAAGAGCTGTCAAATTGTCATCGTAATCTACAAATCTGTACATATTTTTTTAGCAAATCATGCAAGCTAAAATATGCCAATATGAACCTGATTATGGAATTTTACACAAATGAGTTACTATAAAAAAAAATCTGCTAATGACAATTGAGAAAATGACCTTATGATAAAATCTCTAGATTAGTGCAGCTGAAAAAAAAAATTGCATATCAAATTTAAACCGACACTTCCTTCTGTTAGGGGCCTTGGTGAGAGAGGGAAAAGTCTAGAGAAGGAACACTTTGACAAGTAGGTACTTTCAGGAAACCTATTCCCTGTTTTCCGATATTTATTCAATATTTACAGAATTTATTCAATGCTAGGTGAGTAGTTACCCTTTTTGTTGCATTTAAATTGCATGTTTGGGAGAAAAATGTAGTATTATTAAACATTTAAAGTTTCTATACCTAACAATTCCAAATTATTGGTAATTTAGAACGTTTTCCGTTCATTTCATCACTTTAAATTTTGAATTTTTTATAAACCATTCTTAAAGATCATTTACATTTCAAGAGTAACCCGAAGCAAAATTTCCAGTTTTCAGGCCCAGCAGAAACACAGAAATAGGAAATTTTCGAATGTTTTTTATTCCTGCACCATTTTAAATAGCAAAATTTTTAGAAATTGTCAGTTACAAGTATTTACTTCTTAAAAGTAACAGCTACGTCAGTTTTCACGTTTGCATTCCTAACAGTTCCATGTACTACTTCGTTATTTAGATCATCTTTAGAGCTTTGTCCACTTTATTTGGTCTTCTAAATTTCGAATTTTTTAGAATTCATTCTGTAATGAGCATTTACATCTTATAAGTTACTACCATGCCAAACTGCCTGTTTCTAGACTCAACAATATCACAGCCTTTTTAATTTTCTGTTTTTTTTTTTTTTTTTTTTAACTGATCAGCATTTAAGTCTTAAATGTGAATTTTCAAAATTTTTATCCCTAACAATTCCAAATAAATCGTGATTTAGAATCTTTTTAGAACATTTTACATTTATTTCTCATTAAATTTCGAGCCTTTTAGAGAAAGCATTCATAATGAGTATTTACATCTTAAGAGTAACCACCACACAAAATTTCAATTTCTAGCCCAAACAATATCGAAATACTACCTATTGCAGTCGTTACCATGGTGTGACTTTTGAAAAATTCCTTCATAACTTTTCATTATGGACCCCAGGAGTCCAAAACCACACCGACATAAAATATTATATATATATATCTACTTATAATAAAATCTGACTGCAGGAAAATGTAGGTAACAGTGCCGGTGCGAACCACTCTGGTCTGCAAATCAACCGTAGCTAAACCGCATGTTGGGCTTAATGAAAAACATATGCTACAGTGCGTCTCAAAAGTATATGGACAGGTGACTTTTTAAAATAACAGTTCAAAAAATGAAGTCATGATCACAAAAAAAATATATATATATAATAAGCATATGGTAATTATAATACAAGTTTATGACAACAAAGAAATACAGTATTATAGGTTTTACAGAATTTTTATAAAAAAATTAAATATCAAAATAGGCTGTCCTAAAAGTATATAGACTTTGAATATTTTGCATTTAAATTCAAATTGTGGATCTGTTCCTTTGAATGATCTTGAAAACCTTATCAAGTATGTTTCAAAGTAGTGTTTGGAGATTGTATGGCTGTAAAGACAACGAATTCTGCTCTACTTCTTGCTTTAATTCCTGAATAGTAGAAAATTGATGACCATGAGCATACGCATCTCATACAATTACTCCCCAAAGGTTTTCAATTGGATTTAGATCTGGGCTGATGGCTGGCCAGTCTATAACAGTCACTTGATTCTACGTAAACCAAGCTCTTGTTGAGTGGCAGGTGTGAAAAGACGCATTGTCCTCTTGGGATTTTCAGTTTTTCCTTTCTACAATGTTTCCAAATGGAAGTAGATTGCTTTTAAGGACATTTTAATAATCCCCAGAGCACTGCCAACCATAAAGAAAAGCAATATTCATTGTTCATTGAAATTAATGATGCCCCACACCATGAGAGAATCCCCTCTTTGTTGTCGACTAAATAACTTGCGAGATTCTCGTCACAGATCATGCCAATAGTATGCCCAGCCATCAGGGCTATCCAAATTTATTTTGTTTTTATCACTGAAGAAACATTTAACAATTCTTATTCCCAAGTCATGTGTTTTTTAGTCGAAAGAATGCGTGCATTTCTATGGTGCACTTTCAGCATAGGTGTCCGACACATTCTGCAATATTTCTGAATTTTCCTTGTCTGTATGCAATGGTGAACAGTAGATCTCATAATAGTAAACGCTAATGTCTTCGAAATTTCACGAACAGACTCCTTTTGAGTTGAAACTGCTCACAAAATCTCTCTGTCTTGTCATAGATATGTTGTTCTTGGTTGACCAGAACGTTGTTTTGCAATCACATTGTCACTTTTTGATAAAATTTCATAAATTCTGGATCTGCTACTCTTCATTTGTTTAGCAATATCAGAAATTTTAACATTTTGAGCCTTTAAATGCCAAGTTTTAGCTATATCATTAGCAGAGAATTGAACGTTGCAAGGCATTTTCCCACTATTCGACAATTGAAGAACAAGCAGTGATTTTATATTTCGAAGTGGTTATGTCACATGTACATAATGCATAAAATGCAAAGTTTTTTGATACAGTGGAAATAAAAGCAATTCGCTTCATTGTCCATATATTTTTGGGACACCTTATTTTGAATTTTATTTTTTTTACAAAAATTCTGTAAAACCTATGCTGCATTTCATTGTTGTAATAAACATATATTATGATTCCATATGCTTATTATTTTTTCCATGATTATGGCTTCATTTTTTGAGCGGCTATTTCAAAGAATCACTTGTCCATATACTTTTGAGACGCACTGTAACATTTGACAGCTAAATGATAATTTCTTCTACTTGAAATCATGTCTGTTCAGCATATTTTTACGTAAAACATGTGTATCATATCCATTTATAATGTATTAAGTTCCAAATTAAAATTAAGCTATTGTAAACATAGAAATCAGATCTAAAGAAACGATACTGCTGCCATTCAGATTCAAATTCCAGGAGACCTACAAACAAATGAATGACTCTTTGAATGCTTCATTAAAAAAAAAATACAGGTTAACGCCGAGGCTGCTCTTAAAGTATTTGTAAAAGTATATTAAAACCTTTAAATATTTTAACTTTGTTTAAAACCTTCAAAAACTATCTAATTAAGTTCTAAATTTAAGGGCCAAATCAACAAAAAGTTCTAAATTAAAAAAAGCAGATAACTATCACCATCTGGTGGAGAAAAGATATAACCTTCACTTCAGGAAAGTGCCGTGCAAGCACATTGCATTACATATATTTTTAATTTGTTCAGAATGATTATTCTTTTGCACAATTTCAGGTTTCCTGTGACATTTGTGTTCTGTCTTATATGACAAAGTAAAAATTATCCGAATTTGAATATCTAAAAGTTTCAAATGCATTTACAATAAAGAATTATTTCAATGGCACTTTAGCATTAGTTAAAGGGAAATTAAAGGGACAATTTTTTCTGTACCGAAGGCTGCGAGTAGTGCCTCTGTAGGCCATTTTAATTCCCAATAAATCAGGAGCTTATGTTTCTTGCTAATTCTTTTGGCATCATCCATCAGCAATTAATAAAACAAAGAAACTTTCTCTTGTAATCGTACCTTTTTTTAAAATGCATTTTATCAAATTTGAAAACATTGCAAATAAAATTAATATTTCTTATCAGTACAATATATTTTAATTATCTTGCAGATAAAATTATGAATTTTAACATAGTTTGTAGCAAAAAAAAAAGTAATGCTAAACAGTAAATTTTTAATGTAGAGGGAACCTAAACAAGCATTTTCGTCATAGAATGTGTAGCTGGAAATTGTGCGCTGGTGACTAAACTGTAGTTTACATAATTTCTTAGTTCTAATCATCAAAAATCAAAGGATAATACTTTTTGATTAACAAAATGCATGAGGCATCTTTTTTTTTTTTTTTTTTTTTAAGTCAGAAAAATATTTTTTTAAATATTTTTTTGAAGATTTTTCATTCACATTACATCATTTTTGACGGGGGTTATATACTAATATATATATAATGTATGTATGTATATTTGTACTAAATTTTGTCTGCACAATAAAAGTCACAATTATGCATGGATTGTCTTCAAACTCAATGAAAACTTTGACATGGCTAATACATCGGTGGGAGTTGCAAATAGGCAAAATCGGCCCAAGGGGATGGAAATGGGGAGGGTTTTTATGAAAACAGAAAAAAACCCATAACTTCTTAATTATAATACATATCAAATCATTTAAAGTTATTATTACTTCTAGGAAAAGGGCTAAAAATTTATGTATAACAGATTTTTGATATAATTAAAAATGGGTTCAAGGGGGCAAAATAAACAGAATTTTAAGAAGAAAAAAATTCATAACTTCGTCAATTCACTAGATATCAAATTAACTTAAATTTATTATAAATCTTCTTAATATTATTTACAACTTTTACATTGACATGTTTTTGATATGGCTAAATCTTATAGCATAAAAAAATTAAAAACAAAAAAAGGGGGGGGGGGACTGAAGAAGAAAAAAATGCATAACTTCGTCAATTCACAATATATTAAATCTGCTTACGTTTTATAATAAATATTCTTAGTATTATCTACAACTTTTATACTGACAAGTTTTTGATAGGACCAACTCTTACAGCAAAAAATAAATAAATAAATAAATAAAAAATGAAATAGGGCTTGAAGAAAAAGTTATTGTATTAACACTATTCTGATATAACCAGCTGTTAGAGAGAAATGAAATTAAATACTCGTCAAAAGCAGCCAGATAAAATTCTTAAATTGGGTTTATCTCTTGTCTTCATTTAGATTTGTTGGTGAAATTTGGACTTCAAAATCTACCTGAGCCTGTAGGCCGAGCTGGCAAGGATTTTTTGCATTTCAACTTATAAAAATTACTATTAATACCACAAATCAAAACTTACACGCATGTATATGTGCATGCTAATCAAAACAAATTATGGAAATGGGTTACAATCATTATTTTATGCTCACAAAGTAAATATGAGAATGACCAGTTATATTTGAAATCCAAAACTAGCAGCATTAGATTTAAATATCATTTTTAAATTGAATGCTTTTTGTTCCAGATAAGAACTTGCTTTTTACAAACTTATTGTACTTAATTTTTTACAAACATAATCATTTAAACTTGTAAACACATATGTAAAGCATTTTTTGTATATTCATTAGGAAAAATACCGTAGAAACTTTACAAATTATCTTCACCTTAGATTTTAATGCTTTTTTATGCCGTTTTAAATAGTAAGAATTTATTTTATTTTAATCAATGATAAATTTTAAAAAAAAGGTTAAAATCATGATTTAATCACTGATTTTAATCATCTGATTAAATCCTTGACATCCTTATTAAAAGTATTAATATGATTATTTTTTACAAATTAAGATCAAATTTGGAGTTTTAATAGTACTGGTTGCTTTTCCTGTGTGAAATTTTTTTTTTCTATTTGAGGTTAATTGCGCACAAGATTTATTTTACATTAGTTAATATTTTTACATGCAATCTTTACGAATTTAGAGATTTCTACAACTTAAGATTGGATCTAAATGTGTATATTTTAGTAAAATTTCTATTTTACAAATATTGTTGAAAATATTGCATACTTTAAGATTATCTGTTTTTGTGCCTAGAATTGGAAACAAACTTTAGTTCAGTTTTAATATCATTCTTGTGTTGCCAGGTTTTATAGCAAGAACATAACCAATAGTTTTTATTTTGAATTTTTTTATCTTACAGAAATAAAAAATTCTTGATGTGTCGCAAATTGTTCTTTTCTCAAAGAATTTATAAAACATACTTCCATTGTGAAAGAAAGAAAGAACAGAAGTGAATCTAGCCTTGTGAGACTCTTACAAAGAAAGAAGAAAAAAGTCACAAAACACTTCTGATGGAATTTTCTAGATTTTTTGTCTTATTACCATTTTATTGGTCAGATGATACAATACATTAAACAGTACTGATCTAAGTTGAAAAAAGCAATAAAACCATAAATTCTGCTGGAGCATGATCCCTCCTGATAGCTTTCCCCACAAGTTTCTTTCAAAAAAAAAACTTTTGATAGTCATAGTATCGAATAATGCCCAAAAGTGGGGTTGGGGGCTGAAATGAAGTAACTCAAGGTGGTTTTGTTCAGATTCACTTGGATTCACAACTGAACATTGACACTATATGACTCCTATATGACCCCTTATATTTCCCCCTCTTAATGATTTTCGGCATAAACTTTTCAGGTTTAAAGGAACAAACCGTCAGAGCATCCTACAAAAAAAAGTTATCATCTTAGCTCTTTTTTTAAAAAATGCTGTTACAGTACTATATTTATGCAATGAAATTAAGGAAATAAAAAGTGAAGCTCTAAATTATATTTAAGCCCTCCATCCCCTTTTTAACGTCTACACACTTATAATTTTTGCAACACTTCTATTAGTGTAAGTCATATTTACACACTTATTTGTGTTTTTCAAGTGATAATTATACACTTAGTTTTGTAAGCTAAAATACACATAAAAATAAGTAAAATCCTTTATTTTCTACATTTACACACTTGTCTGAGTTTATCAACTGATAACAACTTACAGACTTAATGTCAAACTATACATACAAAAAACAGGTAATTTTAAACAAAGTGTGTAATTTTTATGACAAACGGGTGATTTTGGAAATTTACACACTTATCTGTGTATACAGTTATGTGTAAAATATAATAACACACAAATTCACATAAATTTGGGCCTTTTTCTACATTTACACACTTATTTGTGTTTTTCAAGTGATAATTATACACTTAGTTTTGTAAGCTAAAATACACATAAAAATAAGTAAAATTTTGTAACAATGTGCAATTTTTATGACAAGTGTGTAATTTTAGAAATTAACACACATATATACAGTGCGTGTAAAAACTATAAAAAAAGCAAAAATTTTGATAAATTGAAAATGCAAAAGGTGAAATGGTAATTTAATGTTGATCATAAAGTGGAAATACTAATATAAAAGTCAACAGAATGTATCTGTGTCCTTTTTATTGCGAAAAAATCATAATTATGCAAAAAAACTATCTTTGAATGTGTAAAAACTTTAAGGACACCAGTAATTTTTTTATAGCAATGTTATATAAAATTATTATTAAGGCTCGACCGAAACTGGTTTTTAAGGCCGAAATATGAAACCAAATTTTGGCAATCTTCCTATTTTCAGCCGAAAACGAAAATGTCCAAAAACATTTTAAAGTACTTAAATTGTATGTATTAAAGTAATTAATACATACATAAATATATTATTTATTAATTAATTACACATACTTTTAATTATGCATATTTATGAAATATACATAATTATTAATTAATTATACGTGTGGCCCAAGTCTCTGTGCCTTAGATTCAAAACTTCTTTTTTTCATATAAAATAAAACGTAATTAATTCCTCAACGACACAGAAAGATTTTCTAATTATGCAAATTTCATTTAATAAAAAAATAGTTTAGTTTTATGTATACACACCTCGATTTATCTTTTATAATGATTTCTGTAAATGATCATCTGTTATACTTGAACTTTCTCAAAGAGTATTCGAAACTCTTCTGCGGTTTCAAACTGAAAATTTTCTATTACTGTTATGTCTGCAGCTTTTAATGAGCACTTGAAAAAGTCTAGTTATATATACATTGCTTGCTTTATAATTTGCATTCAAGTCTTAAGTCAGTCATGACTGATAATTACAAACAACGAAGTTTGTGGCAATAAATAGTCTGATTTGAGCCGGCCGATAAAGCTCAAATCGATGAGAAATGTAAAAAATTTATGACGGAAGAAACAAGATTTTTGGAATACTGATATTTTTGGTTGAGTTTCGGTCCAAAATCTGAGCTTTGCTTTCGGCGAAACTCAGATTTTGGATCTAACGACACAGAGAGACAATTTGGGCCACACATATAATTAATTAATAATTATGTATATTTCATAAATACGCATGATTCATTAATTATTATGCATATTTAATAAATATGTATAATTAATTAATAATATATTTATGTATTTATTAATTACTATAATACATACAATTTAATTATTTAAAAAAAATTTTGGACATATTCGTTTTCGTTTTCGGCCGAAAATAGGAAGATCTCCGAAATTCGGTTTCGGTATTAAAAACCTGTTTCAGTCGATACTTAATAATTATATATACCATTTCTATAAAAAAAATACAGGTATCCTTAAAGTTTTTACACAGTCAAAAATAGTGGTTTTTTGCATAATTATGATTTTTTCGCCATAAAAAGGACACAGATACATTCTGTTGACTTTTATATTAGCATTTCTACTTTAGCATCAACATTAAATTACCATTTCACTTGTCACATTTTCAATTTATCAAAATTTTTACAATTTTTTGCTGTCCTTATAGTTTTTACACACACTGTATATATATATACATACAAATTTGACTAATTTACACATTTAGTTTTTCGAGTGTAAAGGACGAAAAGCAGGCAAAATACTTGATTAAAACTTAATAGCATCTTTAAAAGATATAATGTGTAGCGGTGCTGACAAAATCTTACCTAGGCCACTTTTGCTACAGAAGCTGTATCTCTGTAAATATGTAGCAAATTGGAAGACAAACAACATCAAGCAGCTAATACTTTCATCCTACAAATAAAGAAGAAATTAACAGGGGAGTAGCATTTAGAATACCATCTATATGTCAATAACCTATAAGATCCAATAAATGAGTGAAACAAAGAATGTTGCATACCATTTCTCTCTAGCATAAAGTATCAGCTTTTTATGAAGGAACCGTTGGCACACCCATGGGGGGAGCTAAGAGAGTTAAAGCCCCTCCTAGATCCCAAGGACAAAATTTCTTAAAATTATGAATGGTTATTTATTCTTTTAAAAAAGATCCCTAGAAAAATGGAAATTTTAGAAACATCGATATTGTTTTGCATTTGTCATTATTTAACATTTCCTCTTTAAATTGAAAATGTGAAGGCATTTAACATAAGCTAATTAATTTTTTAAACTTTTAACATGTTACAATTAGAGAAAGACTAGGCTTTATGGGTCAAAATTTTCATCTTTCTCTCCTTCATAACTGTTATAAGAAGAGCATAAGAGAAGTCTTGGTAATTTTATCAATTAAATATTGATATTTGTTTCTGTTTAAACTACCAGAGGCAAATTAACATTTTTCTCTTTCAAAATATTTAAAAATAACTTGATTTTCTCTAATTTTAACTGACTGTCGTCTGATTATGTAAATGTACTAGTCTGTGACAGGATGAAAGTTTCAGACCTTGCCTCAGCCTGGGACTCAGGAACTATCTTGGTTTTTCATAAGCCCGGTTTAAAAGTCAAAAGCTTCGCCCGAGCATAACTCAATAAAATCAGACGTGACCCATAGCGGCTCTTTTCAAATTCCACAAGGAAAAAAAAAATCCTTATACAGTAGACTCCCTCAAATCCGCACAGCTTGGGACCAGAGGTTGTGCAAATTTTAGAATTTTGCGGATTTCTGGTCATTGCTTTGTTTACATTTTTAAAATAGTAATTTGAATGTAACAATACAATCAAAATTACAATGAATGTTTATAATATAGTAAAATATTAAAATAATTAAGTAATAAACTAAAATGATAAAAAGATAATTTTAAAAATGAATAAATTATTAAAAGTAAAGCTGAAGTAAATAATTAATAATGTATAATTAAATATGCATTGAATAAAGATGAGATAATTTTTTTTTTTTTTTAATTATTCAATGAAACTTTCCTCATAAAGGTAAACTATTAATTCAAATCAATATCATAGAGTAAGGAAGTTTTATTTCAGGTTTAGCCAGTCTTAATAACCAAAAAAGCTTGATTAATGCGTAAATATATTTAGTAAAAAGATTGTGATTACCAGTGATATCCACAATATCTTCAATTTTTTTCTGAAATAAATTTACACTTCCTCCATGAAAAAGCACAAGTTCAGACATATTGTCAAGAATTACATATTAAAATGAACACAGAATAATATAAAACTAAAAATTCTGTATATTTGTCCCTACATCTGAACTGACAGTTTCATTGTTTACATCTGCAATGATGTGTGGATTTTAGGTGTTAGCGGATTTTAGGGAGTCTACTGTATAACCAACATTACTACCTACAGTCGTGGAAAATAAGTAAACACCCCCTTACTAACTCTGCAAAAAATCCTCGTAGAAGAAAGTTACTGGCATCACATGATTGGTAATAAAGTCTACTTTTAAATGGTGCATATAAAATTTGCTTAGGGGCCCATCTACATATTAAAACGAACTATAACTTTGTTTTTTTCAATAGCAGTACACAATTCTGACAGCATAAATGAATTCTATACCCTTCAATTAGCCTAAAAACAAATTTTATGCAATTTGTACAATAAGTTTCAGAGAAATTAACTGTTTTAAAATAGGCATATTTTAAGGGCTGTATCCACATTCGGTACTCTATTGGTGACCGAGAGAGCCCCCTTCTTGATCAAGGCATTTTAAGCGCCACTCAAGCAGTCATTGAAGACTGCTAGATTACAGGATATCATAAAAAATTTCAAAATATCTAGTCATTTCAAACATAGACCGCCCCTTAAACTATCATTTTGCCATCTTTTAAGCATAATTTGAAAATTACTTGAAAGAAAAATGTGAAATTTTGAATTTCCATAAAGCAGGACTTAATAAATCTAAATCCATCAAAAAATTGTAGGTTGCAATTCATAACTTTTCCCAATATTAATTTCATAATTCATATCATAAAATTATAAAAATTGCAAATTCAACATACAGTAGACTCCCTTAAATCCGCGAACGCCTAAAATCCGTGTATTTTTTCAGATGTAAACAATGAAATTTACAGTTAAGTTGCAGGAACAAAATTCAAGATGGCGCCGAAATCGCAACTACTGCAATGTTTTTTTTTTACAAAACTTTTTGTTAATCATTCTCTTTTGGCTATTACAGATGATTTATTACTAAATAAATTTACATTACTTTTGATTTTGATATAAATTAGCATATCTATATCAAAAATCCCAGGGTACGAAATGGAAAAATCCATGAACCGGAACGCTATTTTAAAATTATTGTTCACGGAATTTTTTTTTAAAATTATAGACAAATTTATTTCTAAACATACAAAGCAGTATAAGAAAAGCATTCAGGACTCTAAATAACAATGAAAAAGGTTACAGTGAGCGCAATAAGCTATATATACTGATAATAGCATTAACACTGTTCTCCTTGCTATCACTAGATGGCAGCATAGGACTTTTGGAATCGATTTCATTCGTAATATTTTTATTTTACATAATTATTTTAATAATTACTTACTTTTAAACTAATAAATTATTTTAATATTTTACTTATTTTAATGTTTCACTTTATTGTAAGCTTTCCCTTGCTTAACTACCAATCAAATTAATGTTTCAAAAATGTAAACAAATCAATGACCAGAAATCTGCAAAATTCAAAAATTCGCACAACCTCTGGTCCCAAGCTGTGCGGATTTGAGGGAGTCTACTGTATTTATGTTTGGGTATTTTAGTATTAGGGGAAGGTGGGGCAAGTTGGGACATGGCCCACCTTGGGACATCTCAATTTTGGGGCTTAATTTTGCAGTTAAAAATTAGCACATATAAGTGCCAATATATGATACTAAAATCTACTCTTCCATGTGTTTTGGAATCACTGGTGTTTGCTGGCAACAAATAATACCATTATTTTTGTTTTGAATGAGGTTGAGTAACATTTATGTGTGTTTTGAAAAATAAATTTTTTATTAAAGAAATGAAGTAATACAAGTGGGGGCATGTTGTGATGAAAAAACATTGATTTATTGTTATTTTAAGGGTAAAAAATCGACTGCAATGGTAAGCTTTAACTGTTTAAAAGTTTTTGTTACTTAATGTGCGAGGTGGGGCAGTTTGGGACACTCAGTTGTGGGGCACCTTGGGACATGCCCAGAAAGGCTGTAAAGACCAAATGCAGCTTACTGAAGGAAAAAAAAAGTACTCAACCAATTAGAATTTTCATCAAGCAGGGAGGATGAGACAGTTGCACTAGCAAAATTGGTAAAAATTACCCCTGGCAGGAAAACAAATATAAATGATTTGTGTAATGGCAGTAGTGATGAATTCAGCTGTTCATGTGGTGCTGATTTTCCTACAGATTGCAAACTTACTTAAGATAAGTCCAGGTAACAAGTTAAGATAAGCCAAGTAACTTAAAGGATAAAGGTAAACCAACTGTGGGATAGTGTACATTGACAAAGTTTGCAGGAAAACAAAGCATTGTTGTATTTGTGTTCAAAATGTTGAGGACAGCAGCGAGTATGAGATATCCATTTTGAGAAGACGAGATCTAGAGTTGTCATTTTTTTTTTTTTTTTTTTTTTTTTAATCCTGATAAACATGATAGCTCATTTGTGTATCAAACATATATTCTTTTAAAACTTGGCACTCCTGAAAACGAAATAGGTCAAAGATATGTTTTATTGCAATTTGATGAACACCATTTTTACTTTCTTCTATCTTCAATAGAAGAAAGTATTGTAATCAAAATTTTTTTCGACTTCCGGTTTTCGACGGATTTACGTGTTTTAGAGGTCAGAGATCTCAAAAAACATGTTTATAGAAAATGTCTGTCTGTCCGTGTGTCTGTCGCCATTGTACCATCAAAAAGTGTATGAAGTTATGCATAGAATTGAACCAAATTTTTATGTTAAGTTTTTGGCTATGGCAAGCAGATCCCCCTTGAATTTGGAAATATCGTGCGGTAATGGGGCTCTGTGATGGCGATTTTTGTATACTTTTCTTTATTTTTCGTAGTTCTATTGTCCATCGGCGGCTCGTGCAAAGGCGGGAACTCACTTCCTGCTAAGCCGGCTATTCAAAAACATCTGATAACAACTGAATAAGGGAAAACTATTAGTTTTAACAAATATCAAGATATAGATTAACTCGTTTTTAGTTCATTTAATTGACTGAAGCAGAAATTTAAGATGAAAATCAAAGTTGGTATAGTAATGAACTAATAATATTGAAGTATTAACATGTGTAACTAGTTTTTGAAATATTAAGATGTATAAGATAGAAGAAAGTTTTGGGATTGGCACATCCAACTAGTTTTAATTATTTTCACATCAAGTACAAGATCTATTAATGAAAACATGTTACAGTTCAAATTATTAAAGTGTTTCAATGCTTAAATTATTTCATGCTCAACTAAAGCTTTATAAATAAAGCTTTGTTCATCAATTAAATATAAAATTTTACATGTATTTTTGATTAAAATTAGTGTCCTAACCTGCCCCACCATGTGGGGCAGGTTGGGACATTTTAAGGGCTTTTTTGTTTTGTTTTTACTCTTTTCCTATGTGAGATATTAGATTATTATGAGGTTTATTTGATGCAGAAATGTTTATACTTTATGTCTAATTGGTTCTAAAATAAGAATAAATATTAATAAAATTTAGAAAAATTATTTACTGAAAAAAGTCCCAAGGTGCCCCACCTTCCCCTATTGCTACACAAAAAATTAGCACATTAGGAGTATAATTTCAGAAGATATTATTAATAAAAATGTAATTTATCATTAGAAACACAAAATTTTGAATGTTTATATTTCAAATGACTTGAAATTTGGTGTCTATGCATAGTTTGAACCGAAGATTTGAAATAGCTTGTTAAAATTGGGTATTGCCACTGAAAAAAATTAAGTTTGGGTTTGTTTTAATATGTAGATGCCTTCCTTAGCAAATTTTATATACATCATTTAAAAGTAGACTTTATTTCCAATCATTCGGTAACAGTAACTTTCTTCTACGATAATTTGTTGAGGAGTTAGTAGGGGTGTTTACTTTTTTTCCACAACTGTACATTTTTTTCAGAAGGAGATTGAGTTTATATTATGCAAGCCTTTTAAAGAACAACATTTTCATTTTATATCTTCGCAAACCATTGTATATGGAATTACAATTTAAATCTTCCCTTAAACACATTCACACAAAGATTCAGTAAAAAAATCAATATAGTTTAATATAGGTATTTCCCAACCTTTTAGTGCCCATGCCCCACTGAAGCATCTGAAAAATCATGATGCCCCCCCCCCCCCCCTCCTGACACACATTTTTTGTAACCTATACCTCTTATTATTTGAAAATCGAATTGTATTCAGCTGGAGGGAGCCTAACAGAGTTTTAACAATAACTATTCATTTCACATTTCTTAACTTATCATAGAGCTGAATTTTCTTCCACAAATGCGTTTTTAGTATCATTTTATAAATGGAATGAAGGCTATAAATCTTCACTTTTATGCCAAAATAGATTTGTTGTGCCTTCCCAACTTACCTGAATGTTTAACAAAAGTGTTATATGCCTGTATTTTTATTGTCCCAAACTGACTAAAGAGACTCTCATATTTAGTATTAAAATTGAAAATGATGACACATTTTACATTGAATTTTAGTAACTTATTGAGAGTTATTGGAAAATCTTTGGAGACCAAATTTTCTTTCTATGGATAACAAAGTACACAAGAAGCATTTCAAGATTATGACCTTTATCATGTCCATAGCCATCATTCCCCATCAAAACACATTTATCTTTTTCCATCCCCAATTATCGTTAATTAACTACCATGTACTATCGCATTTTGAAATTTAAATTTACATGTTATACATTCATTTACCAGATAGGAGGCCTGCACTACAGCCATAGTTATTTACAATTTATCCATTTCCTTATTTAATGCTATTAAAAATTTAAAAACTTTATAAAGTTGTTAGTACCATATTTAGTTATTTCAAATATTTTTTAGGTTAAATATGTTAAAGACAATAAGATTTAGGTATACTCTTAAGTAATTTCAAGTGCAGAAGTTTCTTTGTGTTACATATAGCAGAATGAATAGATCAAAATAGATCATTCGATAAATAATTGAGAAAAATTGTAAAATATATTAGTAACCAGAAAAGTTATAGAAATTTTTAACGATAAGAAAAGGGGAGAAGGTGATGCTAAAATATTTAAAAAAATGTTCATATAATTATTCTGGTATTGATTCCATTTTAACATTTTGATTTTAAGCTTTTTTAAAATTCAACAAAAAAACTTAATAAAAAAAAGGAGAGCGAATGGGTGAGTTACAAATTTGAAATTGCCCCCCTAAAGAATCAAATGTCCCCCCGGTGGGGCATGCGCCCCATGTTGGGAACCATTGGTTTAGAAGGAAAGAAAAAGATTATACAAAATATCATAATACTGAAGATCTCTAAAGTGAAAAATTGTAGATTTCTTCTTTCCAGTTACTTATTAAACCAAAATAAATTTCTTAAGATTCCGTTGATAGATGCCAGTGTCACTTTTATTAAAAAAAAAAAAAAAAAAAAAAAAAAAAAAAAAAACCTGCAAACCTGGCATGGCCTGGAAAGAATGAAATCCAGTTCTGAATATAATGAAATAAAAATTATCCGAGCCTAACTCATACAGACAATTAAAACATACTAGCACCTCCCAAAGTATAATCCTGGGTGCGGCACTGAAAGGAACCCCCCCCCCCCACCACCACCACCACCAAAAAAAAAAAAAAAAAAGGAAAATCACCAGGGCCCATTTTCTTCAACCAACACAGCCTAATGGGTAATCCACCTCTGACAACAACAACAACAAAAAAGAGTGTAATAATTTAGATTCTAACCTTCGTCAATGGCATATTCATAAACACAAAGGTCTCGATTAATGTTCTCAATACTAGAGCCCATGAAAAATTTGAAAAGTTTTAGAATTATAGGAATCTGTAGTTTGCTGCCAGTGAAGAAAGAATTGTACATCACAGACTTAGCAGTATTACAGCAACCAGATCCCCGATCATGCGACAATACCACTGTCTGCGATCTGCAAATCATTTCTGACAAATTATACGCATACCAGAACTGCAGGCCTGATATTTCATTTTATCAGAAATAAGAGAGGCATCAACCCATCGGGACTTTCTTAATAGCCATAATCAGAAAATAAAATTAAAAAATAATAAAAATCAAACCTACAAAAAATTCAACAAAACTCGCAAAATTAGGTCAATGCATACTTGCCAACTAAATTTCAGTAAAACTCAGAAGATTTTAGGTAAAAAATCAGAAGAAATCAGAAGATTTTGGCGAAAAATCAGAAGAAATCAGAAGATTTTTTAAGTTTTATAACACTTTCAGTAGGGATTAAAAAACAGCTGAATCCTTATAAATAAACAAATTTCAAGGAGAAACTAATAAAATATTCACTAATTTGAAATTACACAATATATATTATGACAAAAAAGAATAACTTGAATATATTAATTTTTTTTTTTTAAATAGATATTCTACCTTTCACATTAAAAGACACTTAAAGAGGGTGGGGGCGGGGTGTGGGAATCCACATCCGACAATAGCTATGGGTTTTTTCCCGCGGTCCTTTGAACGAAATTCGCGATCTTTAGCCGATATTTGTGTTTTTTTCGCGATCTTTTGACGAAATTTGTGTTTTTTTCGCGATCTTTCGACGAAATTTGCCGTTTTCTCGCGATCTTTTGGCGAAATTTGCTGTTTTTTCGCGATCTTTTGGCGAAATTTGCCGTTTTTTCGCGATCTTTTGACGAAATTTGCCGTTTCCCACGCGATCCTTTGACGAAATTGGCGATTTTTCTGCAAACGATTGACAAAATTAATTTTTTTCGGCGAAGATGTCGAAATTAGCAATATTTTTATGTCCGAATTTTCGAATTGGTGGCCGATTTTTTTAAATTTTCGGAAATGAATGCCTTAAATTTTCGGAAAATTCGGACCAAAATCACCCCTACGCGTCGTTTGCGCAATCTTTTGACGAAATTCGCGTCTTTCCCGCGATCGTTCGGTGAAATTTGGTTTTTTTCCGCGATCCATCGGTGAAATTTGAGATTTTTCCACGATCTTTTCACGAAACACCCGTTTTTTCCGCGATCCTTTAACGGAATTCGCATTTTCACGCGATCTTTTCACGGAAATAGTGTTTTTACGTCATCTTTTGACGGCGCTTTTTTTACCCGATCTTTTGACGAAAATCGCATTTTTCGCGATCTTTTCACGGAATTCGTGTTTTTACGCGCTCTTTTGGGGGAATTCTCGTTTTTTACGGAATCTTTCGACAAAATTTGCGTCTTTCCCGCGAACCTTCGGCGAAATTTCGGGTTTTCCCGCAATCCTTTGACAAAACTCGCGTAAAAAGCGTAAGAAAAGGACGAAAAGCGTTAGAAAACGCATTACGCGCGTAAAATCGGAAAACATGCTGATTTTTCGGAAGAATTCTGAAAAAATCGGAAGAGTTGGCAGCTATGTCAATGGTAGATGATGCCGCAAAAAGAAATGAAAGACACCGGAAAACTGTAACATTGTAAATTTCAAGTTTCAAGAAATGGGTTTAGTTGCACAAAAGTCAAAAAGCATAAACTGGGCAGGTCCTTTATAAAATGACTCAGAGGTGCAAAAGTGGATTCTCTCTTTCCTTCTTCCGCTGAAAGAGTGGCTATGGTTGTCAAAAATGGAATTTGGCAGGGTTACCAAAAATGCAAGTTTATAGTCAAACTTGGTGAGATTTTTTTCGCACGTATATTTTGCAGACCACAGCAGCATCTATACAATTTGGGTGATAAATATTTAGAAATGGTTGTTGCAATCTTTTGCCGTTTGGTAAGATGATTTGATAAATTTATAAATGAAATGAAATAAAATAATATACATACACATAAATATGTATAATATATTGGATTACATAATATATAAATAATATAAATGTAATACAGTAGACTCCCTCAAATCCGCACATCATGATATGCAAACAATGAAACTTTCACAGGGGTGATTGTGAGTTCATGAAAAAATACCTGAAATTTTAGCGAGAAAAAGATTTTGCATGGAGAGAGAACAAGTAATTTATTGCAGAGAGGTCCAATTTATTTCATTATGAAAAATATTACCTTTTTATGTTTAGAAATCATATTAAATTGATATTTGAGTCTTATTTTATTAATTTAACTATAAGAAAAACTGGAATTCCGGTATGGAAAATTAAATAAATACCTGAATTCAGGTATATTACCTCAACACAATCACCCCTGACTTTCAGTTCAGATGTAGGGGCAAAATTACAGATTTTTTTTGTTTTATATTATTCCATATATATTTTTAAGTGCAATTCTCGATAATATGACTGAATTCGTAGTTTTTCATGAAGGAAGTACAAATTTATTTCTGAAAAAAATCAAGATATTGCTGATATCACTGGTAATCGCAATCTTTTTACCTAATATATTTATGTATTAGTCAAGCTGTTTTGGTTATTAAGAAACTTGAAGTTACTTGAAATAAAAATTCCTTAATTTATGATTTTGATGTGAATTAATAGGGATGAGGAAAGTTTTATTAATAATTCAAGGAAAATGTATCTCTTCTTTATTATGCATATTTAACAAAACATTATTAATTATTTACTTGACTTAAATTTCTTGGAAAATAAGGAATGTTGGCAGCTATGTAAATAAAATTCGAAGCACATAAAACCTGTGCAAATGGAACCTGTCTGTATCAAAATCCCTCATTAAACGGTAAAATTTCATTATTCCAGAGAAAATAATACAATACAATAGCAATAGATTACATCTATACTAATAAAAGAAAGTTGTTTGTCACTTCTAATTTTCATATCTATATTAATAAAAGAAAGTTGTTTGTCACTTCTAATTTTCATATCTATATTAATAAAAGAAAGTTTTTACTCTGAATGTGTTGGCTAAGAAAATCTACCACACATAAATTTCTAAAACTTTGGTTAAGAATAGACGATTGCACGTCCAAATGCACCTGAGGCTCAGATTTTTCATTTCTTTATAATCAGCCAAAATATTAATTAAAAGCCATAATGATCATCGCAAAATGGCGAGCTTTCTTTCTTCAAAGCGATCATGGCTATGGATTTAACCAGACATTAAGCGGTCCTTCATACGGAAGAAAGCGTAACATTCGATTTTTGCTGCATTTTGAAATTACGATGGCTGGTCCCCGTAGAGTTACAAAAAAAGAAAGAAAGAAAATTGCCTTACCTTTCCGATTCCAACGGTATCATTCATTACTATTTAAAAAAACCTTTTTGTTTGCTTGCGATTCACGTCGGCTTTCTGGTTTCCCGTTTTTCTAAAGTAAAAAAAAAAAAAAAAAAAAAACTACTAATACATTCTTGGTATTTTTCCGGTTCTAACGATGTCTGCGGTGTGAAAAAATATTGATAATTATCCTTAAAAAAATCTTGAAGTCATTTTAAGGATTCGACAGAGATGTCTTTTCTCTTAGGCAAGTTTTTTCCAGATATCGTTTCCTTTTAAGAGATATGTGCTTTGGATATCATTTCGCGTTTCAAAAAAGTGAGGGGATTGTGCGCATTTTAAGGTATTTATGTATTAACAAGAATCTTTGGTCAGAATTGAAAGTTTTATGCTAAATGCCAGAAATTAAATGCAAATCCGAGGTTCGCTTGAAAAATCAAACTGGATAGGGGATAGCAATCCCATTGTATGCTGCCGAAGGTAACTGGGCCCTCAACTTGAGGTTAGTTGGATAGATTTTCATTTAAAAATGAAAATTCATTTAAATTCGAGGATGCACCCTAAAGAAGGTAATGCTGCTGACAATATTAGGTTTGTTTGGAAAGATTTCCGTTTAAAAATATAAAATGAAACCAAACCGGACAGTGTGTTTGAAAAAAATATAAAATCCTTCAACATTTGATTTTAGGCATATAAGGTTATCATCATTGGCCCAGGCAATGCCAGGAGGGTCACAGTTAGTAAGGAATAAAGTTCATGGGAATTAAATTCTTTTTTTCATGAATATATTTTTTCATTCATATTACAGCCATTTTCTTTTTCCATTCTAGTCTCTGTAGTGTCTATGGTTATATGTTATGCTAATAAGTGCTCATATTTCAATTTTATGTTCTGAATCCAAATTAACAAATTTTACAATCAACACAGTTATTTATCCAGTATGCGATTAGGCACGAGCGTACGCAGGGAGTGCAGAGAAAAGCCCCCCTCTTAATCTTTATGAAAGTAAGAATTTTTGGACAGTTATGGATGGCCAAATCGAGCCTATTTTCACCATCTCCTCCCTCTTAACAAAAATTTTGTTTCCTCCATGATTATAGGTCCAGAGTACAAGATAGTATAGGTAAAAAATACCCTGGCCTTCAAAAGTTAAGATATAACTGGTTTTTTGCATTTAATTTGCATATGAATGAATGTAGTAACAACAAATTTGGAGGAAATGTGCACTAAACAGTTATTTATTGAATGCAACATAGATATTTACATAAGTTAAACACAAAAAAAATTACAACAAAAAAGTACTCTTGGTGAAAAAGTCCATTCTTGGAAAAAACAGTACATCACAGTATTATGTGGTAAAATCTCATAGAAACATTACTAAAATGGGTTCTAATAAGGAATGTGTCCACTCCTGGAATGCATTGGCGGCATCGACTTTCCATGCTGTCAGTTAAGTTGTCGGACATCGAAATGGGAAGCAGGGGCCAGACACGAAGTAAGCCTTGTTCCAGCTCATCTAACGATCTTGGATGAGGACTTAAAGCACCAAGTTGTCTGCCAAGATAGTCCCCAAAATGTTTTATTGGATTTAGGCTTGGAGAGTGAGCTGGCCATTCCATTCGCTCCAAACTGTGACCCTCAAGATAGTCCTCAACAACCACAGCTCGGTGAGGTCGTGCATTATCATCCATCAAAATGAAATCATTACCAATAGCACCAGCATATGGGAGCACATATTGATCAAGGATCTCATCCCGATATCTCACACCAGTCAGAGTTCTTTCATGGAACACATGCAGGTCAGTGTGACCACCGAGTGAGATCCCTTCCCAAACCACACCATATCTGTCCCTGTGTGTTTCAACAGTGTTGGATTGATGGTATCTAGTGTGTTGTTCCCTACAGATCAGCAGACGCCCTGAATCACTCTCCAATGCGAATCTGGACTCGTCTGTGAAGCGTACAGAAGACCATTGCTGAAACGTGTTCTATGTTGTACCTTAACTTTTGGAGTCCAGTGTACTTTTTATCTATACTATCTTGTACTATGGACCTATAATCATGGTGGAAACAGAATTTTTGTTAAGGGGGAGGACATGGTGAAAATAGGCTCAATTTGGCAACAATTGTCCAAAAATTCTTACTTTCTCAAAGATTCAGAGGGGCGGCTTTTCTCTGCACCATTTTTTTTTTTTTGTGCTGCTCAGTTTTTTTGTCCAATAGATAATAGGTTCTACAGAAGTGATCATTTGTAGAAGCGCTGAAAAAAGATATTGCTTCGGCTGCCTAAAGTAGACTTTGAGCACGAAAATCATAGTGTTAAACCTACAGCACAGAATTCCAAAATCTTCACAAACGTCTGATGCTTCATTTTTACCAGTTAAAAATTGTCCCATAGCTGACGCCAGTCTCTCTAATCTAAAATCTCTACACTGAACAGCATACTCATACAAATTCTGGTTTTACATTGTTTCTCTATTAGAGCTGTCCAATGCGTCTCCTGCAGACAAGGCGACCGTTGGATGTTTTCTCGGCACTCATTCAAATGTTTCCTCTTACTAGCTATTTTTTTTTTATTAACAAGAATGAAAAAATCATGAGGCAAGCACAGACTATGAAACACTTTCCAACACATTCAGAATAATGTAACAAAACTTCACCGTTTAATAAGTTGAAATAGGATGTCTAATCGAATTATTTGGAAACACATAACGCATTTGACAATCCTATTTCAGCAATTCTCTCTCTAGAGTCGGAAAATTATCCGAATTCTTTGAAACTACATGTATACAAAAATTTAGTCCAGTTAGAAAATAAACGCCACAGTTGAAAATTCCGGTAATAAGGAGAATGGTATGTGAATTCTTTTGTGCAGTTCTGTGTAGGAGGTATACAATTTGCACACAACAAGTAACATGCAAAAAATTAGTTAAATTTAAAAGCGCACACCGAAATTAAAAACGCAAGTCCAGCAATTATTGCCAAAGACATAGTTAATCATCTTGTAGTGAAAATAAGTGATTTATATCAATTTCAATACATTTGAAATAGCGTAATGTCATTAAAATACACTGCAAACAATTTTTCCCCTTTTGACCAATGTAACGGAATTTTTTTAATGTCCCTGTCAATAATCTGTCAATGCCACGTTCTTCATATTCAATACAGAATATGCCTTGGTAAACATCATTAACATATATCAACTGCATGAAAATCCATATTATTTTTGCAATTTAGAGCATGGAGAGCAGGGGCGCCATTTCAGAACTTTCTTTAGGGGGGGGGGGGGAGGGCAAAGATTTCTTTGACGGCAGTGGCATAGTTCAGGGTGAGGTTCGGGGAGTAGGCTTTATCCTGTCCCCTACGAACGAGAACGGGTGAAAAATTCCGTTTTAAGCAGGTTTTCATCTTAGCGACATAATTTTAAGATACTGACCAAGAAAACTTTCTGTTTAAGACAGGATTCCGTTGTCGACAATTTCCACTTTTACAAGTATCCTCTAAGGCTGTTAAAACATCCTTTCTATAGTACACCTCTGAAGAGGTGGTATATTATATTTACTGTAAAAATTGTGAACAAAAAAATCAAGTTTCTATAAAACACCTTATAATTATAAATGCTAAAATGGAGCTTTTTTTCTGGCCTTTCGACTTCTTCTTTGCAGGTTTTACTGTAGGGGTGGGGAGCCATTCCAACAGGTTCTTGAAGAGGGTGAGAGGCAAAGTTTTCTTTGAGGTGAAGGGTTTGAAATAGCGCAGATAGATTTTGCCTTCTTTCAGAAGTATGGGATTCTTCTAGAAATATTTTTTAATCTTCATGAAAGACTGCTGTATTTTTTCCTTTTTTTGCGGAACTACGCAAAATCAATTCGTAGATTTTGCCAATTGGACTTTGAAAAAATAGTTAATTTGGCAAATTAATCTCGAAAAAAAAATAATTTCCCCAAAATGAGCATGGGGAAACATCGCAACGAACGTGGAAGCAAAAAGCGATTATTTTCAATCTGCTGCAGGAAAAAATCGCCACTTTTAACATTCAGTCGCATAAAAAAATCAAATTTGTCTATCAGTTGAGCAAAAAAAATTGTGAATTTCGAATATCTATTACGAAAAAAAAACACGAATTTCGTCAAAAGGTTTCGGAAAAAAATCGCGAGTTTAGTCAAAAGAATCGAAAATTCCCCAAAATATCTCAAAAAGAAATGGCAAATTTCGTAAATTAGTCGCAAAAAAATGTCCTGAATTTTGGCAAATGGTTTCAGAAAAATAGTGAACTCCGTGAAACGATCACGGAAAAAAATCACGATTTTCCTCAAATGGTCGCGAAATAAAAAATAGTGAAATTCAATCGCTCACGAGATAATCAGCACATAAACAGGGTCAACAAGTCACGAAATTTGCCAATTTAATGACCTATAGAGAAGAAATTTTTTGTCAGTAAAAAATGTCCCTAATGTTTTTCTGTTTTCCTCTTCAGACTGTGAACTTATTTCCATACAGTTCAGATATCTGCAAAACCCTTGGTCTCAGGTAGAGTCTGCATTGGGGCGGGTAACCCGATTTTTCCCAAAACATTCATGACCCGATCCGTGGCACATATTGAAGTGAGTCGACTCTCCTTTTGTCCGTTTCGAGTGAGATTGGCTTTGACCATTTGATTATGGTCGGAACATAACCTTGAAAATGTTGTAATAGCAAATTCTTTAGAAAACATTTTTGATAATTACACTCACTGCTAAAAGCACGCACTGCTGCACGCAGAAGAAAATGTTAATTTCCAGAAGCCAATCTTAATTGGAGGTGCTGCAATTTGCTGCGGAGTTAGATAGAAGTATACAAATATCTTATATAACAGCCAATTCATGTCCAGAAATATGCAAAAAAAGGCAGTCGTATAAGAAGCCAACAATGTGAAGGGTTACAGGAGTTGCATGGAAGTGCTGATAAAAAGTGTTTAGAACTTTCATACGTATTTTAGGTAGCTTTCATTACAAAAAGCTACCTATTGCAGCCGTTCGGAGGAAAGAGATTTCAAAAAATTTTGGTATATTTTCATCGATCATGACCCCCAGACCCCGAAACCACCCTCCGTTCAAAAGTTGATATATATATATATATATATAAATTCATTAATTAAACATAACCTACCACCATCAAAAACCGTAATATTATGAATTAAAGCTGTAAGTATAAAAATTTTTTTTTAAATTTATTATAAGAATTATTATGGAAGAAAAATAAGAAAGTGGACACCAACAAATAATGGAAATGCTTATATATTGAATTACGTTGTCAAGGGCACAGAATTCAATGATATAAGCAAAATGGTTGTTTTCTGTGAGAAAAATAAGCTAAAGCTAAAAATTATTTTCCCCTGTGCCCAAACAACCATTAAAATCAAGTGAATTGATTAAAAATGAAAACAGAATAGAAACAAATAATATGAAATGGAAAAATCAATAAAACCTATTTAAATATTTATAGGATATAAAATAGAAATAATAAACACCATACCGATTAATATTTCAATATTTTAGAATAAATCCATGCACACATGGCACCCAAAATATCGTAAAGATTAAGGTGAATAAAACAGTTAAGAAATCACAGTAATTGATACCATAGGATGCAGTTAATACATTTTGAAATAAATGTTAAATAACTTTTAATATAATATAAAATAAAATAAATAGAAAGTAATTACATATTTAAAATGCACTATTAAATTAATTAAAAACTGTTTAACAATATCGTCCAAATTTAGCTAAAAATTCCCCCTGGTGTAGTAAATTATAACTGAAATGTAGCTGGAAAAAGTAAAATTTAGAACTTATCGAAAAAATACAAATTTTAGTGCTGCCATCTAGTATTACTTTTATGATTCAATTGTCACTAGATAAACAGTTGTAAGCATTTGAATGTAACAATTGTTTTATTAACAGCAAAACCAAACAAATCCTTATATATAGATAATTATAAACTGAATATAAACCACACAATGTATTTAAAAAAAAAAAACTATTGTTAATAAAATTTAAAAAGCATACAAAATATTCTATTAGCTAACTTATTTAAACTACACTAAGAATTTAAATAATTCTAGAACATCGATAATATATAGCATATAGCTATATGCTATAAAATATATATATATGACTTTTGTCACACTGTAACTCTCATATTTATGAACCGATTTCGATGTAATTCGGTGTGTACATAGTACATACCAATGTCTTGACCGAGTTCGTTGGCCAGCTTCATCCGCCATTTTGTTCCAAAATGGCGGCCATTTAAAATTTAAAAAAAAATTTAAAATTTGAAATGTGGTGCCAGAAAATTGAAAATGGAAAAATATTTTTTTCTTATGTATTTGACATTTATACAAAGATTACGGAGCAGTTTTTGTTTCGTCTATATCTTAAAAAATGGCTGAGTTATAGCATTTCGAATTTCTAGTGTGGTTGACATTTTGAAACGTCCTGAATTTTGTCACGCGATAAAAGGCGTATTTATGAACCGATTTTGATGTAACTTCGTTTATACATAGTACATACCAATGTCTTGACCGAGTTCGTTGGCCAACTTCATCCGCCATCTTGTTTAAAAATGGCAGCGATTTAAATTTTTAAGAAAAATTTAAATTTGAAATGTGGTACCAAAAAATTGAAAATTTTAAAAATATTTTTTTCTTATGTGTTTGACCTTGATAAAAAGATTCGAGAGCAGTTTTTGTTTCATCTATATCTTAAAAAATGGCTGAGTTATAGCATTTTGAATTTCTAGCGTGGCTGACATTTTGAAACGTCCTGATATTTGTCACGTGATAACAGGCGTATTTATGAACGAATTTGGATGTACCTTGGTGTGTACATAGTACATACAAATATCTCGACCGAGTTCATTGGCCAGCTTGATCCGCCATTTTGTTTCAAAATGGCGGCCATTTAAAAATTTTTAAAAAAAATTAAATTTAAAATGAGATACCAAAAACTTGGAAAATGAAAAAGATTTTTTTTAGATGTGTTTGACCTTAATACAAAGATTCCGGAACAGTTTTTGTTTCGTCTATATCTAAAAAAATGGCTGAGTTATAGCATTTTGAATTTCTATTGTGGCTGACATTTTTAAACGACCTTATTTTTGTCACGCGATAACAGGCGTATTTATGAACCGATTTGGATGTAACTTGGTCTGTACATAGTACATACCAATGTCTCGCCCGAGTTCGTTGGCCAGCTTCATTCGCCATCTTGTTTCAAAAGGGTTGCCATTTAAAAAAAAATTAAATTTAAAATTTAAAATGAGGTATTAAAAAATTGGAAAATGAAAAAGATTTTTTTTATGTGTTTGGCCTTGATACAAAGATTCCGGAGCAGTTTTTGTTTCTGAAAATTTGTTCTTTTGTTTATATCTTAAAAAATGGTTGAATTATAGCACTTTGAATTTCTAGCATGGCTAACATTTTGAAACGATCTTGTATTTGTCACGCGATAACACACGTATTCGCCTATTTCGATGTAAGAAGGCATGTGGATAGTATACATCAATATCTCGGCCAAGTTCGCTGGCCAGCTTCATCAGCCATCTTGTTTCAAAATGGCGGCCATTAAATTAAAAAAAAATTATATTTAAAGTGAGGTGCAAAAAAATTAGAAATTGAAAAAGGTTTCTTTCTTAAGTATTTGACCTTGATATAAGGATTCAGGAGCATTTTTTGTTTGTCTTTATCTTAAACTAGCAAACCCTGCGGCTTTGCTCGCGTAATATTTGAAACATGCCAAGTGATATTTATATGTGTAATTTTTGTTAAAAGAATTTATACTTTTAGGAATAATTCAAAAATTACTATTTAAAACACAGTTTGACTAAACTTCATTATTACACTGTAATAGGCAGAAAACAGGCTTAAATTAATAAAAAGAAGTAAAACTAAATAAGTGATAATTTAGAAAATATTTTGAAACTTTTATGCTCAATTAATACTCTTATTTCATTATTCGTTTGAAGTTTAGAATTTTTTAGAAACGATCTTCTTACATCTTAAAATTAACCATCATGTCAAATTCCCGGTCCTACCACCTCTATCAAACATAAAGGGCTATGTTGAAACAGGAACTGTCAGCATTAATTTGCCAACATTAATTTTTAAATCGGTTTGTTATTTCCTAATATTCCCCAGAAACGTAATTTAGAAAGCTTTTAAAGGCATTTTTTAGGACGTTTGTTGTTCCTGTGAACCCCAGGTGTTAGAATCATCGGAATAAAATATACCCTTTGTAGAATCAGAGACTGTTTTCATTGATTTGCAACTATTACTTTTATAATCGGTTTAGAAATCGTAATTTAGGACTTTTTTAGAATGCTTTTCACACCTCTCGTTCGCTCCACCCCTTTTTAATTCGAATTTATTTTCGACAGTCTTTTGAGGGCATTTATATTTTATAAGTAACTTCCATGCTATATTTAAAGTTTCTAGCCTTTTCAGTATCACAGAAATAGAAATTTAGAAAGTTTTTTGCTCCTGCAACCATCTGGTGGTAGTGGCACAGACATAAAACATAGCTTATATTTGAGCAGATTCTATCGCCAACAATTTGTCACCATTATTTTTTAAATCGGTTTGGTATTTGATAAGATTGTATAAAAATTGTAATTTAGAACGCTTTTCGCTCACTTAATCTTTTTAAACTTGGAATTTTCTTTCGACTGTTCTTAGAAAGCAGTTGCATCTTCTAAGTAAATATGCCATATTTCAAAGTGTTAGATCCCTCAGTTGTGCATAAAACGCAAATTAGAAGATGCTTTGCTCTTGCAACTCCCAGATGGTAGTGACAGCAACATAAAATATAGCTTATGTTGGAGCAGGGACTGTCACCATTGATTTGCAACCATTACTTTTAAAATAGCTTTGGTATTTCCTGAGATTGAGTAGAAATCGCAATTTAGAACGTTTTTAGAATGCTTTTCGCACATTTTCATCCCTTTTTAAATTTCCAATTTTTTTCGAAACTGTTCTTAAAGATCATTTATATCTAATAAATATGTACCTTGGCTAATTTCAAGTTGTTAGCCCCTACCGATCACAAAAATCGAAATTTAGAATGCTTCTTTTTGCTCCTGCAACCTCTAGGTGATAGTGAGAACCGACATGAAATAGCGTCTATGCTAGAGCAGAGGCTGTCAGCATAAATTTCCTACCATTACTTTTGAAATCAGTTTGATTCTGCCTGAGATATTGCTAAAAAATTGGCATGTAGAACGTCTTTAGAATACTTTTCGCGCATTTTCACCTCTTTTAAAATTCAGTTTTTTAAAGAAATGTTCTTAGAGGTCATTTATATCTAATAAATATATACCATGCAAAATTGCTTGAGTCTAGGTTCTTCCATAATTCAAAAATCGCATTTTTAGAACGTTTTTTGCTCCTGCTACTCCTTTAGGGTACTGGAAACAGATATAAAATATAGCCTATCTTGGAGCAAGAGCTGTCACCATGATTTTTACACCATTATATTTGAAATTGATTCAGTACTTGCTGAGATTGAATAGAAATCGCAAATTAGAACATTTTTTACAACGCTTTTTGACCCCCTTTTAAATTTCGATTTTTTTAGGAAATGTCCTTAGAGATCACTGATAATAACTTCTTACTTATTATAACTAACTACCAAACCCTTCCGTAACACAAAAACCGCAATTTAGAATGTTTTTTCCTCCTGCACCCCCTTTGCGGAAGTGGTACCAACATAAAAAATAGCCTATGTTGGAGCAAGGCTTGTCACCATCATTTTGACGCCATTATTTTTTAAATCGGTTTGGTAATTTCTGATCATCTCAATGCAATGCAATGCTTCGGTTTTAGTCTGATGGAAAATGCCATGTAACAGCAAAAAAGCATCGCTTGACCAGAACAAAAAGACCGCAAGTTGACTGATACGTCTATCTGGAGCTTATAAGTGGGTTATCCATAGTATGTGGGTTTATTTATTCAGATAAAGGATTGAAGTAAAATTTCTCCTTTATCTCAATGGGTATTTTAGAAACTTTTGTGAAAAGTTTGGCTAAGACATTTCTAACCGTTTAATTTCCGTGCTTATAAGATGGATTATGAAAAGTGGACAATTTTCCTAAACCGTCGGGATATCCGGAGTTGAAAATTATTCAATGACGTAAAATCCGGAGATTTCCTGAGATTGTGAAGAAACCACCATTTAAAACGCTTTTCGCGCATTTTCACCAATTCAAATTTCGAATTGCTTAAGAACTGTTCTTAGAAATCCTTTACATCTAATAAGTAGCTAATATTTCAAATTTCATATTTCTAGGCCCTTCAATAATGCAAAAAACACATTTTTAGAACGTTTTTTGCTCCTGCACCCCCTTTGGGGAAGTGGTACCGACATAAAACATAGCCTATGTTGGAGCAAGGCATGGATGGAGCAAGCACCATCATTTTGACACCATTATTTTTTAAATCGGTTTGGTAATTTCTGATCATCTCAATGCAATGCAATGCTTCGGTTTTAGTCTGATGGAAAATGCCGTGTAACAGCAAAAAAGCATCGCTTGACCAGAACAAAAAGACCGCAAGTTGACTGATACGTCTATCTGGAGCTTATAAGTGGGTTATCCATAGTATGTGGGTTTATTTATTCAGATAAAGGATTGAAGTAAAATTTCTCCTTTATCTCAATGGGTATTTTAGAAACTTTTGTGAAAAGTTTGGCTAAGACATTTCTAACCGTTTAATTTCCGTGCTTATAAGATGGATTATGAAAAGTGGACAATTTTCCTAAACCGTCGGGATATCCGGAGTTGAAAATTATTCAATGACGTAAAATCCGGAGATTTCCTGAGATTGTGAAGAAACCACCATTTAAAACGCTTTTCGCGCATTTTCACCAATTCAAATTTCGAATTGCTTAAGAACTGTTCTTAGAAATCCTTTACATCTAATAAGTAGCTAATATTTCAAATTTCATATTTCTAGGCCCTTCAATAATGCAAAAAACACATTTTTAGAATGTTTTTTGCTCCTGCACCCCCTTTGGGGAAGTGGTACCGACATAAAACATAGCCTATGTTGGAGCAAGGCATGGATGGAGCAAGCACCATCATTTTGACACCATTATTTTTTAAATCGGTTTGGTATTTCCTGAGATTGTGTGGAAACCACCATTTGGAACGTTTTTTAGAACGCTTTCCGTGCATTTTCACCCCTTTTAAATTTCGAATTTCTTAAGAACTGTTCTTTGAAATCCTTTATGTCTATTAAGTAGCTAATATTTCAAATTTCATATTTCTAGGCCCTCCAGTAACGCAAAATCGCATTTTTAGAAATTTTTTTACTCCTGCACCCCCTTTGGGGTATTCCACCGATATAAAATACAGCCTATCTTGGAGCAAGCGTTGTCACCATCATTTCGACACCATTATTTTTTAAATCGGTTTTGTATTTCCTGAGATTGTGCGGAAACCACCATTTAGAACGTTTTTAGAACGCTTTCAGCGCATTTTCACCCCTTTTAAATTTCGAATTCCTTAATAACTGTTCTTAGAAATCCTTTATATCTAATAAGTAGCTAATATTTCAAATTTCATATTTCTAGGCCCTTTAGTAACGCACAAATCGCAGTTTTAGAACTTTTTTGCTCCTGCACCCCCTTTGGTGGCACCGGCATAAAATATAGCCAATCTTAGAGCAAGTGTTGTCACCATCATTTTGACACCATTATTTTTTTAATCAGTTTGATATTTCCTGAGATTGTGTAGAAACTACCATTTAGAACGCTTTTTGTGCATTTTCACCCCTTTTAAATTTCGAATTGTTTAAGGACTGTTCTTAGACATAATTTATATCTCATAAGTAACCAATATTCCAAATTTCATATTTCTAGGCCCTTCAGTAATGCAAAAATCGCATTTTTAGAACGTTTTTTGCTCCTGCACCCCCTTTGGGGTAGTGGCACGGACATAAGATATAGCCTTTGTTCTAAGTTGGACTAACACCATCATTTTGATAACATTACTTTTGGAATCGGTTGGGTAGTTCCAGAGCTTACCTCCTACAAATAAACAATTTTTACCTCTTTATAATATGAGTATAGAAAATGGCTCAGATATAGCAGTTTCAATTTCTAATCTGGGTGGCATTTTGAAAAATCTGATTTTTTGCCTGCGACAGCACTCGTATATATCAACCGATTCTGATGTGAGTGAGCATGTGCACAGCAATTACTACGGTCTCGACCAAGTTCACTGGTTACCTTCATCCACCATGTTGTCTTAAAATGGCAGGCACTTTAAGAAATCGCCGAATTTGGCAGCCAAATATAAGTTACTTTAAAGAAAAGCAGCTTGGATAAAGCTCACTAATTTCGCGAAATTCTCATTCATTATATTGATAAAAATTAGTATTGAATCTCCTATATTCGGTTTCCACTAAATTGAGCTTCGTGTGTTTAAATAATATAAGTTGGCTTTTTTAAAATAAGGAATATGAAAGCTACCTCTTCCTCCCGGCACTGGCCGGAAGGACTTTTATTTTTTCCAAGACACATGTGTTTCAAAAGATGAATTGAAGATTCTGAGAAGACACCTTGAAAAAGGACAATCAATCACAGATGTAGCTCTTTTTTCTCAGAGTACATCATTCCTTAATTTTAAGATTATGGATATGGAAACACCCCCTAACCAGCCAAACAGATGTCCAAAGACCTGTGGCCTGTCGTCCAAGGTTACGATACCACATATAATCGACATATTGCTTCTATAGGCAAGCGGAATCGAAGAGAAACCTCCACACATGTGACATCTATGGTTGCAGCGTCCATTGGTAAGACGATATCTTCTACTACTGTACGCCAAAAGTTACACATAAATGCACTGTACCCCGGTTGCCCGAGTTTGTGTTCCTCTATCCGTCCAATCCAGAGGGGCACGATTAAATGGTGTCCGCAACATATCATTTAGACTGTATTTGATTGGAGCAATGCCCACTGTGACATTGTATGCTGCAGCAGTTGGTCCTACTTTCATTTTAATAGATGATAATGTGAGTCCCTATATATAATGCCCCTTCACATCGAATATTACCTGGAGAGTGAGGGGATTGCGTGTATGGCAGTGGTCGGCATACTCACCCCATCTTAATAGCATTGAAAGTCTTTGGAGTGCCCTCTGCTATACTGTGTGTACTTATTTCTCACTCCCAGTCACTCTCACAGAGTTGCAAACATACTCTACAGGAGGAATGGTGATTACTTGTTTCTACGTTAATTGATCACCTCATAGAAAACATGATCACAATCTGTAAAAATTGCATGCAAGTGAGAGGTACTCACATACCCTATTAATGTCAGTTTTGTTTGTTTTTTCTTCCTTTTAAACATGTTTTTCTTACTGACTTCACAATGACTTCATGTTACAAGTTATGTAAATTCAATATCGTTTACATCTTTGTAAGTAAATCTTTGTCTTGTTTCATGCATAAACATATTTTCTACTTTCCTCCTGCATTTCATGTCAATCCAAGTAGTACTTGTCGATTTTTTCGCACGTTAATGCTGCGTGCTTAACTTTTGGCAGTGATTGTATTAGTTTATTTGCCTGAAGTGTTTATTTATTGCATGTGTTTCTATTGTTATAAAATCTGACAAGTTATTTTAGCTTTTGAACAATTTTTCAAAAAAATTTTTTTAGTCTGATCTGTGGTGACAAATTTTCTGAAATATCAAATTCCTTGGGGGGGGGGGGCTGCCCCCCCAGTCCCCCTTAAATGGCACCCTTGATGGACTGACGGACAAACAGACCAAATTCATAAACACTTTTCAACTATGTTGGAAGGCATTAAAAATCTATTTTAAAGGATAATTTCTTTAAAATCAATAATATTTGAATAGAGTCTTTTCATTGTTACCAACGACCGTTATTTAGTGTTAATTATTTAATGATATAAATTTGTTATTTAGTGATTAAGGTTTTTGGTACCTTCACCTACAAAGCTTTTGAGATAGGTTGTCCCTCTAAAAAATCTAATTTTAAATTTACTATGATTTATAATATTTCTGCAAATTATTTTTAAATAAGAGTTTGAGTCATTGGGAACTTATGGACATCATCGTGAGATGTATGTATGGTGCATCATAATAACGCTTGTCACTTGGATAAGCCTACGACTATTTATGGCCTGATTATCGCTGACGAAACTTCTACCCGTATTTCCGAATAGTAATTTCATCTTATTTATGACAGAAATTCTGCAGTAATGCCACAATTGCTATTTAAAACTAAAAAAAAGCGGAATTTAGCCCCCTTGGTATTAAAACTGCAGTATGCGTTACCATTACTTTAGTGAGATAATACAGTTGCATGTTTTCAGCCATGAATTATTGCGCCTTTCATTGTTTTCAACTAATGATGTGCGCCTCTATTTATTGAGAGGTCTGTGTCTAAATCACTCATTAGAAGACTCAGAAGTAGGGTACAACCAAATAAAGAAAGAAAGACTTGAATATTTGTCTCGCGTAAATCTACAAAAACATAATTCAGATTGTCAAGAAACTGTAAAACATTAGTATAATTAAATGAAGATTTTTTTCTTTTAAGTATTTGCTCCTCAACTGAAATCTTTGGCGCCTTTTACTACTTTGGCGGCTGTGTGCACCACACACTTTGCACACTGGGTTGGCGCGCCCCTGGTGCCAAGTGGCACAGGATAGGAAACTCCTCCCACCCAAATGATTGAATTTCAGTATCTGACTTAAATTAGACCACATTTAGTACAGTAGACTCCCCAAATCCGCACAGCTTGGGACCAGAGGTTGTGCGGATTTTAGAATTTTGTGGATTTCTGGTCATTGATTTATTTACATTTTTGAAACATTAATTTGATTGGTTGTTAAGCAAGGGAAATTATAATGAATGCTTACAGTAAAGTGAAACATTAAAATAAGTAAAATATTAAAATAATTTATTAGTTTAAAAGTAAGTAATTATTAAAATAATTATGTAAAATAAAAATTTAGAAAAATATTAAATTATTACTGACGAAATCAATTCAATTCAAGTGGTAAAGCGATCATAAGATCGATACGTTATTATTCGATCTTAGCACTTTTAATTTTGTAACTTTTTTCATTGTTATTAAGAGTCTTGAATGCTTTTCTTATACTGCTTTTTATGTTTAGAAATAAATTTGTCTATAATTTTTAAAAAAAATTCTGCGAACAATAATTTAAAAATAGCATTTTGATTCATGGATTTTTCCATTTCGAACCCTGTAATTTTTTTATATAGATATGCTAATTTATATCAAAATCAAAGTAATGTAAATTTATTTAGTAATAAATCTGCTATAATAGCCAAAAGGGAATGATTAACAAAAAATTTAGTAAAATAAAAACATTGCGGTAGTCGCTGATTTCAGCGCCATCTTGAATTTTATTCCTGCAACTTAACTGTAGATTTCATTGTTTACATCTGAAAAAATACGTGGATTTTAGGTTCGCGGATTTAAGGGAATCTACTGTAATAAAATGCAAATTAAAGATAAACAAGATAAGGAGTTTTAAAGGATTTTCACTGTATTGGTGGTGGTGGGGGGAGGGAGGAAGTAGACATTTCAGGGGAAAAGAAATAATACTGTAGATCTTTAGACAGAATCCTAGAATAAGTTAAACACCATATTTGGTGATTTTTATGGCACGTGCCAACCTAAAATATGGCAAACTGAAAAGCGAAATTCTCCCCACTCACATTGCTTGTGTTGCGACAGATGATTCATTACTTAGACAATTCCGACAAGAATTTCATTCACAAAATAAACATTGAAGGCAAAATAGGTTTGATTTTTCAGCAACTTACTAATAAAATCATGCCATCATGTTGATTTTATTCCATTCTGTTGCGAATTTTTAAAATTCGTAAAAAGATTTTGGTTTAAAACATTTAGCCTGATATAAATAAATTTTTTCTTTTTCAATATTTTTAGTGTTTTATCACATTCCATGGCTATTTTGTTAACATTCATAAAAGAAATTAAATTTCAAACTCTGGATTTTAAATTTGTCAATAGCTCTGGATTTTAAATTTATCAATAGCTCTGGGTTTAAAATTTTTGCCAATAGCTCCAGATTTTAAATCTGTCAATAGCTCCAGTTTTAATATTCTAGCTCAAACCATTAAAATTTCTTTATTCGCAATCTAATAAATGCACAAATTTGTCACAGAAGTATCTAGAATTCATAAAAAACAATACTTATATTTATGCACGAAACACAATACTTATCAAAACAAATTAAATACACATTCCCTTACTTTTATTTCTCCTATTTTGTCCACACTTAAAATAGACTGCTTATAAAGGTATATTTCAAAATACAGTAGACTCTCTCAAATTTGCACAGCTTGGGACCAGAGGTTTTGCAGATTTTAGAATTTTGCAAATTTCTGGTCATTGCTTTGGTTACATTTTTTAAACAGTAATTTGAATGTAATAAGGCAATCGAAATTATAATGAAGGTTTGTGATATAGTAAAATAATTAAGTAAAGTAATTAACTAAAATGATAAAAATTAAGATAATTTTAAAAATGATTAAATTATTAAAAGTAAAGGTCAAGTAAATAATAATAATGTATAATTAAATATGCATAATAAAGATAAGATACAGAGCTTGAATTATTCAATTAAACATTCCTCGTAAAGGTACTCTATTAATTCACATCAAAATCATAAAGTAAGGAAGTTTTACTTCAGGTTTAGCCAGTCTTAATAACCAAAAACAATTAATATATAAATATATTTGATAAAAAAGCTTGCAATTACCAGTGATATCATCAATATCTTGATTTTTTTTCAGAAACAAATTTATAATTCCTTCATGAAAAACTAAGTTCAGTCATATTATTGAGAATTATATATTAAAATGCATACAGAATGATATAAAACAAAAAATTTCTTAAATTTTGCACCTACATCTGAACTGAGAGTTTCATTGTTTACATCTGCGATGATTAGTGGATTTGAGGGAGTCTTCTATATTGAAAAAATACCCTGAAAGACACAACTATTCAATCCATAGTACACTACATGTCAAATGAAATTTACTGTCAATCTTCATCACAAACAATTAAATAAAAAACACCTAACTCAACAAAACAGCCCATTCAAGAAACCCAACGATAAAAGAAAAACGATTAAATTAAAGTAGTCGTAGTCACAATGTACAGAAGAGAGTGGTATAGCAAGAAGTGATTTATTGCCATGCCAAATTCAATGTCACCAAGTGTCTCTCTTATTATAGGATTCAGCCGATCTTTATAACACAAATCTAGAAACATAACATTTTGCATTATACAGAATCTTGAAATCGTCCTCTCCCACCCCCGGAAGATCAGGCAGAAGCCTTCCACCCTACAAACTTCATTTTTTGGAAAAATTTGCGTTTTTTAATGGTTTCTTAACAGACATCAAATAAATAGTGCTTTTCTATACACAGTATAAAATACACAAATGATTAAACAAGGATTTAGCTTTAACAATACCCCCTTCCAATGTGTCAGTTTGTATTTTTGGATGGCGTAAAAATTAAACTGGAAGAGAAATATGTATATTTCTCTTATTCATTGGTATACCAATGAATAAATAATGTGAATATTAAAAGAATAAATAACCTTTTAGTTGTTTGCTGGCTGATTTTGAGTCTTTTAGTAATTTTTATATTTGGAAAATTATGTTCCAAGTAGCAAGTGTGAAAGCATTTTTTTTTCAATACTCTTTTTTTCCTATAAGGCAAAAGCTTCTCGCACTTGATTTAGGAGACCTGTAATTTTTATTCGAAATTCTGTTAAAAAAAGATCTCACTATTATATAAGTTGCTAACGACTTTGTATTTGCAAACAACTTTAATTGTACTTGGTCCACTTAAAAGTAAATTGTTTCAATTTCTCAAATTAAAAAAAAAATGATAATCACGTCAAGAATACAGTTAAAGAACAGTTTTACTAACCACATAAACTACGAAACAGTGTTTTGATGTTACTTAAACACTTAAATAATACTGATTCAAGCGCTAGCTAAAGTTCATATGCATTTGTTTACAATCATGAGAGACGAATATCTTTAAGCATTATACAATTATGAGACAAGTATAAACACAAAAAATTTCATTGCATCAAATATTTTTTTTAATGAATTTCTTTTTATGAGATAGTCCTGTCAAATGTTTTCAGGGAGAAAATTAAACAATCTACATGCTAAGCAAGTGCAAAATAATTTAAGATAAAAAACACCAATTTTTAACAGCATATACGATTTAAAACTAAGAAGAAAGAACAAACAAGCTGTAAATAACATATCGTACCTAATAAATCGTTCATAGTATAAAGCTATAAAACACATTTAGTCATGGCATGAAACCAAAACAGTAAGCGTTAGATTTAGGCCTAAAGAGATTATAAATGAAAGTAATACATACTAATTAAGATATGTAATACTTACTATGCTTTGTTAATGTGGATAAAATTTGTTTCATTGATGATTCGATTGTTTTAATGCTACGCTAAATATTAAAAAAATTATAAAAATAAAACTGAAAAGTTATGACTTCAGTTAAGTGGTAGTGAAAAGAGTTGAGTGAAAAAAGGTTGGATTCAAATGAGTTAAATCAATCGATAAATAGAACACAGAGTACTAAATATTTAATGTGAGATTGAATATATGCTGCTCAAAGATGAATCTATTAGATTAAATAAATAAATTTAAAAAAAACGGGCGTGACCCTTAGGCATACGTTACGTATGGAGTAATGTTTTGCATAGATACCTCTGTTGATCTCGTCCAAAAATTTAATAATTAATATAAAGGACCAACAAAGGTTTCTATTTATATGTGTCTATGTGTGTGGTTATTATTCTAATTTTGTATATATTGGCCGCTACTATTCCGTATAGAATAAGCAACAGCATACCATGAATATTCTACTCATATTAGCAAGCAAGCGAAATCAACGGCCTCCTCGGCCTTTTATAGTCCAGGGTTGCCAGATAAAATTTGTCAGTTGAGGCCAAATCGTGGAAGAAAAAAGGCCAAAAAAAAGCCAAACAATTTTTAAACATAAAAAAATTGTCATATTTACACTAGTTATGGCAACTCTAAGCAATGATTGTAAAAAATGATTACAAGAATACTTTATTTTATAATAAATTATTATAACGTTATTAAATTATTACTATAAAGTTATTTTTCTTTTTTAACTAAGCACACAATATTTCTTGAAACTCAATATTTTTGCATGAAATATTCAGATTTTTGATTATATCAATAATGAATCTAATTTTATTTTCTGTTCCAGCTAAAAAAAATTTACGAGTCTCTAAAATTTTTAACAAATTTCGGTTCAGAATGTGCTAGAATGTCAAATATGTTGATAAAGCAGAATTTTTCTCTTAAATTTGAGATATGATAAGCAATCATTCATACATGCAAAGATGCTTGGCAATTCGCTTTTGTCCGGAATTGTCTAAAACAATCAAATTTTATATCCCGTTTGTCGCAACTCTCCTATGGAGGGACTCCAACTTACACAATACTGATCGCGCTTCGTTTTTCCTATCACATGCCATGCCACGCCAGCCTACCTGTTTGCTGATTGGTGAGCAAGAAAAAAAAACTATAGTGAAAGACATTTATGAAGGATTCCAAACGATCACAAAATGCTATCAAGCATAACTAGCAAGTACAAGCTCAAGGCTGGGATTACGGTGCCTCACTTAAGATCAACTTACAGACTTATACTATGTTCACACTACGATACTTAAGATATCTTAGGCCGCCGAACTCTCTTAATTTTGAGGTGGTACCCTCCCGGAATTGGAAACCTGTTCACATGGAAAAACTCACTTAAGATAACTCAGTGAACGTCACTGTGTTCTTTGCGCATGCGCTTAAGATAAAACCGCCTTACAGCCAGCGAGAGGGAATGGTCGTGACTGTCTCTAGCTCGAAGAAAGTTGAAACTCTCTCATACCCTGTTCACACTGCGTTATCGGAACTCTCTTAAACCTCCGAACTCTCTGAGGGAGTTCCACAAACTCTCTGAGAGAGTTTCAACTTTCTTCGGGCTAGAGACAGTCACGACCATTCACTCTCGCTGGCTGTAAAGCTTCGCATTAACTGATTGGGTGTTGTGGGCGGTTTTATCTTAAGCGCATGCGCAAAGAACACAGTGACGTTCACTGAGTTATCTTAAGTGAGTTTTTCCATGTGAACAGGTTTCCAATTCCGGGAGGGTACCACCTCAAAATTAAGAGAGTTCGGCGGCCTAAGATATCTTAAGTATCGTAGTGTGAACATAGTATAAGAGAGTTTGTGGAACTCGAGGGGTCTCTCAATCACAGATTATATATCTCATATATATAATATATCATATAATATATCTTATAAATATTCATAAATCTATCGTATTATGTTGTATTTTTTCTACAAAATGTGCAATAAATTTTTATTTTTTAAATTATCTTTGTTTTATCATACTTAAAACTATTTTATAATAATAAAAATAACCTTATACAACGTTTTACTGCAGATATTAAAATTGAACAATTTAAAAGTGCGTAAATCGTATAAAATAATATTGTTTAAAACCGAATTTTTTGGAATAAGCCAGTAAATAGTATTTTAAAACGTGCTAATTTATTTATTTATTATTCTTGTAAATAGTAACAGTAATGTAAAAGTGTTTTTACGGTATTCAAATTTCATCAATTCAATCAAGTGAAACCATTTAAATATCTGAAAATTTCTCTGTTTAAATGATTAGATATAAAAAAAAAAAAGCCAAATCTTTAAGAAGAAACGTGTAAGTGCATATTTTCTGAGGTTATTTGCTTGATTATTAGTATCTGTTTGATAAAAAGAAACATGTCTTATGTTTTAAAACAAACGTAAACAAATACAGAACCGGCTAGCGACGCATCAATAAAAGATCGATACTATACAAACAAGACAAGTAACAACTACCTGTTGCGACCCTCCCGAAACGTTTGCGACTGTTGTCACTAGAGGCTCTGAAGTTGCGATTCGGTTACCATTGAGCTTATGCAAGAGTCATATCTGTATGAGATATATATAATCTGTGCTCTCAATGGGGTGTAATCTCGTACCACAGATTATCTGTGTCTCGTACAACCGTCCCTGTAATCAGTGAAATCATACTGTAATCAAGTCTTAATCATGCGTAATCATGTCATCACATGTAATCCATGTAATCGGTGGTAATCAATGAAATCTTAACGTAATCACATGTAATCAGTATAATCATAGTATAATCATGTATAATCAAGTGTAATCTCGAATTAAAAATCTCGAGAAAAATCTATTTTGTCGCCATTCTGTCTTCTTCCTCTCGCTGTCTTCAGTTTAGACGGAAGTTGGGGAAGGCGGGAAGGCAAAAGCAGAAATGAGAAATGCCCTCGGAAATGGCAGAAAGGCGAGCTCACAGATGAGGAAAGAGATAAGCTAGATAAGAAAGTAGTCTGTGGGGGGGGGGGGGCTTTCTCAAGAATTTGTTTGATTTTATTCAAAGAACGTTTAGTGGTCGGCATGGGGCCATCGTAATGGAGGGAAACTTTCAAACTGGTCAGCCCGGCAGCATTAGGACATATTTTTAACGGGGAGCTGGGGCAACAACAAAGAAAAAAAAATCCGCGGGCTGTCGAACCCGATTTAAAAATTTAAACGAAACCGATAAAATATGAATAATTTTCAATGGATATGACCAGTGTTGGGGCAGAATCTGATTACAGAGTAATGAAATTATTGATTAAATTAAAATACATTATAATCACCTCATAATGCAATTGATTTATTATCACGCAGAGCACTGAAAAGTAATTTCAATTTAAGCTTTTGAATTGTATAACCCGATAATTATCTAAAGGATTACAAATCAATTCTTATTTAACATTTTAAGATTTAATTAGATTAATTTTAATCGATTACGTGCGGATTTCGATTACTCGTTTAATTATATAATCTAATTAACCTGCAATGGATTAAAAGATGATTTAAATTACGTTTTTAATTGTATAATCCAGTTAACCCGTAATGGATTGTAGGTCAATTCCAATTATATGTATTTTAAATATAACTTAGATTACATTCTAATATATTACAAGTTAATGTCGACTAAGTGTATTTAAAATACGCGGGAGATGAGAGGGACCGCAAGCAAATTTTTTAAAATCTGATATATATTATTTATAACATATAAAAATATTAAAGATAGGAGGGAGTGATAATTGTCACCCGGGGGGGGGGCAATTTTCTAACTTTTTCTGGGTAGTAGTTTAGGTAATAGTTTTTCTAGTTTAGGGCAGAGGGGGCGGCACTTGCTCGGGCGTAAGAACGAAAGGCCAGGGCCGAAACTAAGGGGGGGGGCAGAGGGGGCATGTGCCCCGGGCGCAGAGCCAAGGGGCGCCAAATGAAAGATTATACCTTTGGAACCGACTATTTTCTTCTGATGGACTGATGGCTTTCATTATTATGAAACAGCCATTATAAATAAAGTGTTAGGTGAAGATGAAAGAGCAGCCGTAAAAAGTTTGAAATCTGATTTTCTGGTCAGAATGAGAAAAAAAAAATGGCCATTTTTTTTCCCCATTCTGACCAGAAAATCAGAGTTCAAACTTTTTACGGCTGCTCTTTCATCTTCACCTAACACTTCATTTATAATGGCTGTTTCATAATAATGAAAGCCATCAGTCCATCAGGAGAAAATAACTCGGTTAAAGCGGAAACTCGGTTAAGCGGGACTCGGATAATCGGAACTCTACTGTATAAGCAATTACTGTAAATAGCCGGTAATACATGCGAATTCTTTTATGTGAACGAACTATAATTGCAACAAACGTCACATTCAATTTACGTAGTTCAGTATTACATATTTTATGATTACATGTTTTAAATTTTAAAATAAGTCGGCCATTAGAAAATTAGTAAAATTCTCTTTGTAAATATACTTTGAGGAAGAAAGAAGGGGGGGGGGGGGGGCGCCAAAATTCATGTTTGCCCCGGGCGCAAAAAAGGCTAGTTTCGGCCCTGGGCCGAAACTAAGGTGTGGCAGATGGGGCATGTGCCCCGGGTGCCAGAACGAAGGGGCGCCAAATGAAGGCTTATACCTTTGGAATGGATCATTTTCTTCTGGTGGACTGATGGCTTCTATTATTACGAAACAGCCATTATAAATGAAGTGTTAGGTGAAGATGAAAGAGCAGTCGTAAAAAGTTAGAACTCTGATTTTCTGGTCAGAATGGAAAAAAAAATGGCCATATTATTTTTTTTTTTTTTTTTTTTTGCCAAAAAAAATTATGGCCATTTTTTTTCCCATTCTGACCAGAAAATCAGAGTTCTAACTTTTTACGACTGCTGTTTCATCTTTACCTAACACTTCTTTTATAATGACTGTTTCACAATAATAGAAGCCATCAGTCCATCAGAAGAAAATAACTCGGTGAAAGTGGAAACTCGGTTAAGCAGGACTCGGATAATCGGGACTCTAACTGTATATTTTATTTTTAAAATGATCTTTATAATATTTTTGTTGGTGTTTAGAGGGGAGTCATGACCCCCGTGACCCCCCCCCCCTTGGATCCGCCATTGTAGATTACGTAGTTCAGTATTACATATTTTAAGATTACATGTTTTAAATTTTTAAATAAGTCGGCTATTAGAAAATTAGTAAAATTCTCTTTGTAAATATACTTTGCGGAAAAGGGGGGGGGGCGCCAAAATCCATGCTTGCCCCGGGTGTAAAAAGGTTAGTTTCGGCCCTAGGCGAAGAGGGCGCCAAATGGAAATTTTGTTTGTCGTTTGATACAAAAATGTATATATATATGGAATTTTGATAAAATTGTCTTGCAGTTAAAAAATCCAAACACGTAAAAATAACCAAAAGTAAAATTTAAAAAATATGCAACGAAAATAGAAAAAAAATCATTTAAAACTATTAAAATGCAAGCGAGAATGTTTTTTAAAGAACGCTCCCATAGGTTTAACATTAAGGTTGCAGTCAGGGGCGGCGCCAAAACTTGCCCTACGGGGTGGGGGGGGCATAGTATCCCGACAGGGGGGCCGGATTAGAGTCCTGCGCGGGTCGGGCATATAATATATATATATATATATGGGTGGGGAGGGGAATGGGTAAAAAAAGCGCAAATTTTCATGTTTTAATAAAAGATAATCAAGGGAAAAATTAGTTTAACTCACGGATTATTTTGAGAGCATAGAATCCTGCGTGGTTTGGGTCATACCCGACCCGAACCTGTAAATTATATATCCACTCAGCCTGAACCAGTTTAAAAAAATTAGTTGGATTAATTGATCCTAATCTGACAAATTTCGACCCAGAACGGACAGGTTTCAATCCGAACCCAATTCCACCCCAAAACTGAAAAAATAAACTTAAAAATCCACAATAGAATAATGGAAAAGTAGCCTACAATTGTATTTCTAGTATCAATTATATTTTTTATGAAGAAAAAACAATATTTCTCTATATGTGCTCCTTGATACCAAGTAATATAATGTTTCATTTTTAAGTATACTTTGGAGAATATTTTGAGAAATCGGGTAGAATCGAACCCACCCACCAAAAGCAATTTAAGTTAACCCAACTCGTAAAATATAAGTCAATTCGAACCTCTCTGAAAAAATATTCAGTTTAGCCGGATCCGATTCAAACTATCAGTCGGGTTTAGTTTTGTTTGCCCAACTCGATACAGGGTAGGTAGATTCGAACCCGAAACGAGATCTAAGCACGACAAAAAATTTCATGCTCCACATTTCGACCCGAACTCAAAATACTCGAACCTCAACTAAACCCCACCTCTTAATTAAAAAAAAAAAAAATGTATATATATATATATATATATATATCCATATTGTAATGCAACTATGCAAAAGTAGTCTACAATTATACCTCTAGTATCGATTTTAACTTTTAAGGATAAAGTTCAATATACATGTATGTGTTGGGTACGCTCACAAAATAAACGAACTAATTCAAACTCAAACTCAGTTTCTCAAAAATGAGTCAAGTTCACGTTCAAATTCAAAATTTTTGGAACGAACTCGTTCAACTCAAACTCATCTATAAAAGTGAGCGAAGTTCACTGAAAACTCGTTTTTTTTTTTTTTTTTTTTTTAGAATTTTTTTGTTTAACTTTACAAAATTTTGTGAACAAATCTTTTGGTTATTCGATGTAAGGATCTGCATAGGCCCGGCTCAATTTTCCTTTCTAATACTCGCTCCGAGCGTGGTTTGTGGATTACTTATTTCTAGAGGTTCAGAACGAGATGGGCCGGCACCGGTACTGGATTTATATTCCGACACAAGCCGGGGCTTGACTGCATTCTTCTTGAGGTCTGAACTAGCAGAAATTTTTAGTCCCCGTTCCAACTTAGTTCATTTGAAAATCACTGAACCAGCACTACTCTGGCCTATCTAGTAAAAATATCAGTGCAATTTAAACCGGCCCAATTTTTTAAATTTAAATGCTCGCATTTTTAAATCGCTATTATTCCACAATTAAAATTCATATATATTTATTTTTATTATTCTTTAAGATGGGTAGATGGTAGATGCATTTCTTGGCAATAAAATTAAATTACAGTAAAACCCGAAAAAAAGAACCTGCCTATGACGCAATCCCGTGTTTAACACCGCCCCCCCCCCCCCAAAAAAAAAGATGATCTATGTAAAATGAGCGTAACAGTACTTGTGAAAAGAATGTAATGCATTTTAAACCGATGATGAACTTGCTCATAGGGAAACCAGCCCACAACGGATTTTTCTTCTTTCCTATGCAATTCCAAACATTTTATTGCATAGAATTTTTAAATTTTTCAAATATCCAAACCATAGAATGTGGATTAAGGATATTAATGGTAAAAGTGATATTTATATATAATCAGATGCATTTAAAAAATAAATACCACAGCTCAGAACACTTTTTTTAAATCCTACACTTCATTAATGACACACTTCATTAAGTGTGTTCTCAAATCCAAAAGGGCAACTTTCTGACATAAGTTTTAATTTATTTTTGTTCGAAAATGAATGAAACGAGCTGGTGTTGTTCAGAAACTATGTAATTGAGCTGTTTTTTCCATTTTTTTTTTTTTTTTTGCAAACTCAATAGATCTTTCAGAAAATAGCGTCAAAGTGGGCGTTTTGAACCGAATTTCCGCGCGAAGGAAGAAAGAGCACTTAAAAGCAGGCGAAAAACGTGTTTGTCACGTGATCAAAATTGCTTATAACTCAATAGATAATTGATTGATCAAAAAATGAAAAAAAAAACAGTTATTCCAAATCGCTTCCATGGCCAGCCGTATTTTATACTTTTCCGTTAAAAAATGAATTTGTAAATGTGTCAAAACATTTTGCGCTTGTTGAGCAGAGCAGTTAAGAACAGCCTTAATGAAATCGTACATTTCATAAATGATATTTATTATGTTAGTCTTTAAAAAATAAGTTTTGCAAACAAAACACTTTTATTAAATAGAAGAACTTTATCAGATGAAACTAAAGAAATTAATGTTTGTTTTGTTCAAATTTTATATTTGAGTAAGTGGATTTCATCTTTCGTTTCAAATTGCTATTTTTCATAACAATTTTTCACGTATAGAGAATGCATATGAAGTAAAATCTTACATTAATCAATTGTCATCGCGTTATACATTAAAAAATACATGTATAAACTATATTTATACATATAGTTTCTTATTCTAATAAATACATGCAACACATTGGTGCTAGAAAGGTCAAATAATTAAAAATAATTAAATAAATCATTGTATATTTAAGGATTTGTGATTCATCCCCAAATTTAAAGCTGATAGCATTTTTCTACCGAAAAAAAAAATCTCTTTCATTTAAAGGAAATCTACATGAAAGAGGTTACTGCTTCTGATTCGAAAGAAGAGGGAAGGTGCTTTCCAACAATTGACAAATTGATTGAAAACGTACCACTTTTCTCGTTTCCTAGAATAGTCCGTCCTCTGTCTTTTTCAACAACTTTCATCTATAGTTGTTGTTTATGACGACCAATTATCTACACGAGGGGTATGGGCACGAAGGGGAGGGAGTGCCCTCCGTAGGGGGTCTTTCTAAGGGAACCTAATGCGCATTTATGCAAGGAAATCCAAGTTTTTATTCATACCATAGTAGTTTACCGATCTACGATTAGATTACTGAAGACACTAGCAAGACTATCAAATGATACTTGAAACAAGCCGTTGGCTTTTTCGTTTTCTTTTTTTTTTCCCCATCCTTTTAAAATGGATATAATAAGAAATTCACCAATTACTTAGTCTGTGCAACAAAGCACAAAAAAAAGTCTCTGGCGCCTCCTCTTGTAATGGTATTGCTTATATAGTCTAACTGAACATGACTTTTTGTCCTAGTGTGGAGTTTTTCCTTTATATGCTTTCGCTATTCTTTTCTGATACTAGTCTGGGACCTGTGACAAAGATACTATCTGTTCCACAAATTCTCCTATTTCTAACAGAAAAATAATACTATTTTATTTCACGATTGAGGTGTTTATGCGTTCTGGGAAAAATTTCGATGTGTACTGTTAATTAATAATTATAAGTGTTTGCAGTTATTGGGTTTTTATATTTTCGACCCAGGGCATTATATTTTTTCGTTGCGAGTCTTGTTCGGGGTCAGTTTTGGGTCGAGTTGACTATAATTTTTCGGGTTTGGATTGGATTTTAACTCTTGTAATTCGGGTTCGGGTTGACCAGATTTTTCAAAAGAATATCCAAAATATTTTTTCACATTAAAAATCTATATACAATAAGATCTTCATAATGGATACTCCCGAAAGCACATATCTAGTTAGCGAACACTTTTGCAATTCCTAATACCGTATTTTATGGCAGAAACGCCGCACTCCTCAAATTGGCCTGAATAAGCTTAAAAATATTATAATCGCCGCACTCGTTGTAAACGCCGCATCCGTCGGAACGCTTACTTTTGTCGACGGCGTCACATTGACCTAACTTTAATCAAAGTTTTCTGAGCGGTGTAGGATGCCTCGTTTTTAATATCTTAAGATGTCTGAAGTTTTATTTAAAATATTTAAATCCGATTGTAAAGTATTTTTATGAATTTTTAAATTAAGGAAAATCAGTTGGTATTTTAAAAAAATCGTAAACGCCGCACATGGCGTTAACGCCGCACTTGGAAAAAAAAAATTAACTTTTGAACTCGTAAACGCCGCAGCGTTTCTTCCATAAAATATGGTACTTTATATGCTTATATAGCTAATTTGGGCATCTCCCAATCTACACACATGTAACATGTGTATGTGTGTATAAACTATCACAAGTATCAGGGCCGAAACTAAGGGGGGGGGGGAGAGGGGACATGTGCCCCGGGAGCCAGAACGAAGGGGTGCCAAATGAAGGATTATACCCTTGGAATGGATTATTTTCTTCTGATGGACTGGTGGCTTCCATTATTATGAAACAGCCATTATAAAAGAAGTGTTAGGTGAAGATGAAAGAGCAGACGTAAAAAGTTAGAACTCTGATTTTCTAGTCATAATAAGAAAAAAAAAATGGCCATAATTTTTTTTTTCTCTTTCATCTTCACCTAATATACTTCATTTATAATGGCTGTTTCATAATAATGGAAGCCACCAGTCCATCAGAAGAAAATAACTCGGTTAAAGAGGAGACTCGGTTAAGCGGGACTCTACTGTATATTTCATTTTAAAAATAATCTTTAGATTCTTTTTGTTGGTGTTCAGAGGTTGGGGGGGGGGGGAGGGGTCATGATCCCCCGTGACCTCTTCCTTGGATCCGCCATTGTGGATTACGTAGTTCAGTATTACATATTTTATTATGACATATTTTAAAATAAGTCGGCTATTAGAAAATTAGTAAAATTCTCTTTGTATATATACTTTACGGTAGAGCGGGGGGGAGGGCAAAATCCATGTTTGCCCCGAGTGCAAAAAAGGCTAGTTTCGGCCCTGACAAGTATCATACATGCTTTTTTGCTGTGTATCAAAAATTAAATGTTGGCAACATTTTTCATATTCCGAGAGAAGAAAAATTGTTCTTAACTGTACCGTAAAGAAGGAATAATCTATGGTCACATTTTTTATAAATTTTATTTCTTATGCAGTAATTTAATATATACTCATTCATACACTAAAACATATTTATTTCCTTCTGAAACACAGTTTTGCTCAAACTTTTCGTGAAAATGCAAACAACCTGACTTCCAAAAGATCTAACTATGGCTAGCAAGGGTTATTCTAGGCTACCCAACCGCAAAAAGAATATTAGAATCATTAAAACATGGAAACAGAAATTTGTATACAACCTGAACCGATGAAAGACTCTATTCAATAATCCCGATGTCCCTACTATTCAGAGGTTTTACTATATTTCAATATTAAAACATAAATTTTATGACTATTTGAATATTAAACACTTGCCTTTTTTTCCCTAAAAAGCATAAAACTGGTAGTAGAGATATAAATGTAGGTTACTTTTCACAATTGCATTAAAACATAATTTCCTTTCATTTCATTTCGGATTCGGCACGGGCTGGCCCCAGGCTTGGTCCTATTTTCATTCACGGCAGTCGGGCCGGGCCCAGACATACTTTTTTCTGAAGGCTCGGGCCGGGCCTAGTCACTTCTCTTTCCGGGGCAGGCTCTGACTTTTTTCCTGAAGGACCAGGCAGGGCCTAACTTATTTTTTCCTTACCAAACCGGGATTTGTATCATTCTTTCTAGTCTTCACGGGCCTACATTTTCCGTCCCGGTTTTGACCTAACCCGTATGAAAATCATTGTCTCGGCGTGGCCTGGTCCATTCAAAAATCAGTAAAATTTAGCATGGCCCAAAAATTTTTGCAAAAAATGCATACATTTTTAAATCGCCATTATTCTACAATTAAAGATTTAATTTTATTCTTTATAAAGAATAGTACATTTCTAGGCTTATTAAAATGTAGCTAAATTAAAAAATAGTAAAACGTGTGAAAAAGAACCTGCCTATGACGGAATCCTCTTTTAACCTGAAAAATATGTTGATCCATGCAAAATAGATTTGCTAATACATGAGAAAAGAATATATAATACATTTAAACCTGTTAAGATGGGAACTTGTCTATAATGTATTTTTTTCTTTCCTATGCAATTCGGTCTTAGAATATTTTACTGTATAGCATTCTTTAGATTTCTAAGTCTCCAATACATGGAATATGGATTAACTATATTAATAATAACTGAAACATTTATGTACAATAAATAGCGATTCATAAAAAATAAATAAATATCGCAATAGCATTTATAAAAATGAAACTGGAAACATGACAATAAGAATCAAAGATAAGTATTTTTGTCAGAACTCTTCGTACGAGACAAATTTTTAACCAAATCGATGGAGTTTTGTAGCAATTCATTTGGGCCGGACTGGACTCGGGCCGAGAGATTTTGACTTTTTTCCGGGCCGAACTTTTAGCTATTATATAGGGCCAGGTCGGGCCAATAATTTTTTCTCTACGGGCCGGGCCAATATTTTTTGTACGGGTTCAGGCCGGGTTCGGGCCGAACTTTTAATGTTTATACCGGCCGGGCCGAATTTTTCTTCTATGGATCGGGACGGGCCCGTGCCTAGAAATTTAGGCCCTTTGCAGACCTCTACCATAGGCTGCATGTACAGGGACCTCCGTTCCAAAATACTGTTTCTACTACATTTCTTTCTATATATCTTATTGTAAGCGCTATTAATTTTTTAATGGATCTCTATTAGTATGTAAATATCTGAATTGTTATCAATATCATTAATCCATTTACACGGCTTGGATACTTAAAAATCTGAAAATTCTATCTCGAAAAACCTTCTAAGGCGGAAACACATAAGAGAGAAAAAAATCGTTATAGTTAAGTTCCTTTTTTATCAGGTCTGTCGTCTCTTGCAAGTGTATTATTTATTTTCAAACGGATTATTATATCCATTTGGAAGATCCAGCAGTATTGCCAGATGGGCTACTTTTTTAAAATTCGGATTCTTGATTGGCACCAATTTTTTGATATGCTAAAATGTACCTTACTTAATGACATATTAATTAAAGCGAAAACAAAGGTAATTTTACAGTTTCAAAAAAGTGGAGGCAATCAAGAAAACTGAATTAAAAAAAAGTAGCCCACTGGCAACACTGAGATCCAGATCCACCGATCAAGAAAATTTTCCGTTTAAAGCAGGAATTCGTAATACACAGATTCTTAAAACAGGGTTTTCAGTATTGTATGCCCTCCCCACCCCCCTTAGAAATATATATGTACTACTATTCTTTAAAGAGAATTTTAATTGTAGAATGATGGTAATTTAAAAAATATATATTTTTTCGGAAAAAATTGTTGACCCAAGGTAAGTTGTTCATTAAACAGATTTTTGCACGAGTCAGACTGGGACGGGGCAATAGTTTTCATACAAGCAGGGGTGACCGGGCCAGAAAATTTCTGTCGGTACAGACTTTTAGGAATAATAGAGCACAAACCCAAAAATAAGTCCTGTTCGGCCTGGCCCGAGCCTCCAGAGAGAGCAAGACTCGAGCACGACCCAAAAAAACTGATGATCACACTCGACCCGCCCCAAGTCCGTTTAGGCCTCTAAATGGCATTTGAATGAGAAAAACGTGATCTTAAAGGCTGGAACAGTTTTAAATAAGTTATGAAAAAATTGAGTTTGAGTTGTAAATTTCGTTCAAACTCGCGGATTTTTTGAGCTTTCGTTCAGTTCACGTCCGTTTATCAAAAACTGAGTTAAGTTCAGCTCAAAGTTCACAGAAATTGAACTAAGTTCGTGAGTTTCCGTTCAATGAACGCGTTCATACCCAACACTGCACTCGTTAATACTCAAGAATTTGTTTGATTTTATTCAAAGAACGTTTAGTGGTCGGCATGGGGCCATCGTAATGGAGGGAAACTTTCAAACTGGTCAGCCCGGCAGCATTAGGACATATTTTTAACGGGGAGCTGGGGCAACAACAAAGAAAAAAAAATCTGCGGGCTGTCGAACCCGATTTAAAAATTTAAACGAAACCGATAAAATGTGAATAATTTTCAATGGATATGACCAGTGTTGGGGCAGAATCTAATTACAGAGTAATGAAATTATTGATTAAATTAAAATACATTATAATCACCTCATAATGCAATTGATTAACACGCAGAGCACTGAAAAGTAATTTCAATTTAAGCTTTTGAATTGTATAACCCGATAATTATCTAAAGGATTACAAATCAATTCTTATTTAACATTTTAAGATTTAATTAGATTAATTTTAATCGATTACGTGCGGATTTCGATTACTCTTTTAATTATATAATCTAATTAACCTGCAATGGATTCAAAGATGATTTAAATTACGTTTTTAATTGTATAATCCAGTTAACCCGTAATGGATTGTAGGTCAATTCCAATTATATGTATTTTAAATATAACTTAGATTACATTCTAATATATTACAACCTACAAGTTAATGTCGACTAAGTGTATTTAAAATACGCGGGAGATGAGAGGGACCGCAAGCAAATTTTTTAAATCTGATATATATTATTTATAACATATAAAAATATTAAAGATAGGAGGGAGTGATAATTGTCACCCGGGGGGGGGGGGGGCAATTTTCTAACTTTTTCTGGGTAGTAGTTTAGGTAATAGTTTTTCTAGTTTAGGGCAGAGGGGGCGGCACTTGCTCGGGCGTAAGAACGAAAGCCAGGGCCGAAACTAAGGGGGGGCAGAGGGGGCATGTGCCCCGGGCGCAGAGCCAAGGGGCGCCAAATGAAAGATTATACCCTTGGAACCGATTATTTTCTTCTGATGGACTGATGGCTTTCATTATTATGAAACAGCCATTATAAATGAAGTGTTAGGTGAAGATGAAAGAGCAGCCGTAAAAAGTTTGAAATCTGATTTTCTGGTCAGAATGAGAAAAAAAAAAAATGGCCATTTTTTTTCCCCATTCTGACCAGAAAATCAGAGTTCAAACTTTTTACGGTTGCTCTTTCATCTTCACCTAACACTTCATTTATAATGGCTGTTTCATAATAATGAAAGCCATCAGTCCATCAGAAGAAAATAACTCGGTTAAAGCGGAAACTCGGTTAAGCGGGACTCGGATAATCGGAACTCTACTGTATAAGCAATTACTGTAAATAGCCGGTAATACATGCGAATTCTTTTATGTGAACGAACTATAATTGCAACAAACGTCACATTCAATTTACGTAGTTCAGTATTGCATATTTTATGATTACATGTTTTAAATTTTAAAATAAGTCGGCCATTAGAAAATTAGTAAAATTCTCTTTGTAAATATACTTTGAGGAAGAAAGAAGGGAGGGGGGGGGGGGGGCGCCAAAATTCATGTTTGCCCCGGGCGCAAAAAAGGCTAGTTTCGGCCCTGGGCCGAAACTAAGGTGTGGCAGATGGGGCATGTGCCCCGGGTGCCAGAACGAAGGGGCGCCAAATGAAGGCTTATACCTTTGGAATGGATCATTTTCTTCTGGTGGACTGATGGCTTCTATTATTACGAAACAGCCATTATAAATGAAGTGTTAGGTGAAGATGAAAGAGCAGTCGTAAAAAGTTAGAACTCTGATTTTCTGGTCAGAATGGAAAAAAAAAATGGCCATATTTTTTTTTTTTTTTTTTTTTTTTTTTTTTGCCAAAAAAATTTATGGCCATTTTTTTTCCCATTCTGACCAGAAAATCAGAGTTCTAACTTTTTACGACTGCTGTTTCATCTTTACCTAACACTTCTTTTATAATGACTGTTTCACAATAATAGAAGCCATCAGTCCATCAGAAGAAAATAACTCGGTGAAAGTGGAAACTCGGTTAAGCAGGACTCGGATAATCGGGACTCTAACTGTATATTTTATTTTTAAAATGATCTTTATAATATTTTTGTTGATGTTTAGAGGGGAGTCATGACCCCCGTGACACCCCCCCCCCCCCCTTGGATCCGCCATTGGATTGGAAATAGAAAATGCTATCCGATTCCAAATCCCTTCAGTGGATTGTCAATTTTATACCTTCACAGTTAAAAATTAGTCAAATGTGTCAAAGTTTTGAGTTGTTGAGCAGTGAATTTGAGAACCACCTTAAGGTATATTTCTAAAAAGTACGTTAACAGAAGTTCATTAAGGCTATTATTTTTACGAAACACATTGCCTAGCCTACACATACTGAAAACAATTCTGGCCCTGATCGACCATGTATAAAAAGGAATGCAAGCCTGATCTCAGACTAGCACAAATCTTCTAAAAAAAAAATAAATAAAATAAAAGAGCCCGGGTCAGACATCATGTAGCTCTCTGATGCAGATTTCTACATTGGACATGTTACATTTCTGTATTGATGTTGTCAAACTAGCATTGGTTCGTGACGCACATTTATACTTATTCTCGCGAAAGCCATATTCATTGAAAATAACTCATTTTGTCGGCTTCGTTTAAATTTTTATATCTGGTCGCAGGCCTGCTAAATTTTTTTATCGGCCCGGCTGGCACGTGCAATTTTTTTACCGGACGGACCCGACTCGTTTATTTTGTTTATCGCCCGTTGAAAAAATTGTCTTAATTTTGCTCGTTTGGCAAGTGCCGACCTCTAGGCTGAACTACATAATTAGTCTTGTCAAATAACGAAATCTAAACAATCCGAAAAAAATTCCGCTTTATACAGGTTTCCATCATAGAAAGTATAATTGTCGGTATTCTTTATTTTGGAAATATCGAGGGGAACATGCAATATTTTTCATTGAAAAAAGGATTCCGTTATAGACAGATTTTATTTTCACATTTTTTACGGTAGTTGTAAAAATACCGAGAAAAATGCAAACAAAGGCGAAGTATACTCGTATTAAAAAAAAAAAAAAAAAAAAAAAAAAAAAAAAAAAAAAAATGCTACGAAAAAGTAAAAACGCACAACGGTAGCTATCGACTCATTGACTTCACGTATCATTTATGAAAAAAAAAATAAAAATTCAAGTGAGAATTCTAAAAAGAACACTCCCATAGGTTTAACATTAGCGTGCGAGTGTTTTTCAACCCTTTCCGTCACTCTGACAAACTTAAATGCTAATGCTACACCTATAGGAGCAATCTTTACAGATTTCTCGAAATATTTTAAAATTTACTGTTACATTATCGTACACAAAATAATTTCTTTTGTATACGATTCCCGAGGTCGATACCCATTGTCGTGTTTGTTTCAATTTTGATTAGTTTTTTTAAATGAGGATAATTTTATTTTCAGAACCGGTTCCAAAAATAAAAGCGTTTGCATATGAAAAAACTAATTAAAATCGAAATGCACAACGATGGGTATCTATCGAATCGTCCTCGGGTATTCTATGCAAAAACAAATCCTTTAAAAATATTAAAATATAAGCAAGAAATGTATAAAGATTTCTTCCATAGGTTTAACATTAGAGTTGAGATTCTTCGTGTAACTTGTCACGCAAAGAAGCTGGAACGCTGATGTTAAACCTATGGGATTGCTCTATTGAAAATCTCTTTCTTTTAAATGTTTTATTTGTCTGTCTTAGAAAGGCTGAGGTTGGTTAACAGTATTTACTTTTTCGATTTTAGTTGCATATATGTATATATATGTTATTTGTCACTTTCAGAACAGATTGCGAAAAATAAATCTTCTAAAATCGAAAACGTACAAACTAGAAACATTAAAGATCAATCTCAGATAAACTAAGAAAACAAAATTATTTAAAGATATTAAAATGCAAGTGAGAAATTTGAAAAGAACGCTCTCACAGATTTAACATTAGCTTGCGAGTTTCTTCGTGTGCCAAGTGTAAGATCATATGAACTCAAAAACCAGATTTTTTTTTGCCATGTTTACTCGATTTAATATGGAAAAGTTGTATCCTGTATAATAAGCAGTTAAGTTGTCTATTGTTAAGTTCGGTTAAGTTCTTGGCATTTGTTTGACGTTTGGTTACTTTTTATGGCTTGGCTCGGCAGACAGTTCCGAAGCCAGGAAATTTTTTTCGGAATAGGTCCAAACCTTGTCATATATACAAAAAAAAAATCCTATGAAAACAGAACCTGTATACAATGTAATCTTAAACAGAAAAATTCATTGTCTCGATTGAAGAGTTACTAAACTTGCAAATATAACTTATAAAAGGGAAACCTGTATAAAACGATTTATTTTAGATATCTTACGATTTTGTTTTCACAAAGGAAGATTTTCGTGCTCCATTCTCAACGTTTACCTCTAAAGACAAAAAAATGTCTGAAACAGAATTTTTTTAACTGCCCCTTGCTATTCTTTTAATACAGACTTTCTTTTACATACATAAAATATTTTACATACGCAAACATGCATGCACACACACACACATATATATATATATTAGAATATTTGTGTAGTAACAGAATTTTAATAAACTTTAAGATTGTATTTCCTTATTTATACTTTACAAAATAGCTCATGAAGATAAAGAGTAAGACCAATCTCTGTAATTGAATGTATTACTAAAATAACTTTGTAGATTAGAAAAGGATTTTAGAATCTCTGTAATATAAAAAGGCTAAGTATATACACCGTTAAAAAAAAAAAAAAAGTTTTCTACGGAAATAAAACGTAAATAAGTGTTAAATAACTTAGATTGTTTCTTAGTAGTAACATACCATGTATTGCAGCATTTAACACACAGCTCAAACATAAATCCAGAATATTTGTTAATGCAAATGTTACTTATTATTGTGGCATAACTATTTCAGCTATTTATTAAATAGCATTTCGGTGTGTAAATATGTTTGAGCTTTGCGATATTTGCTAGAATATACAGCATATACAAGTATGCTCCACAAATGTGTATACTTTAAAGTAGAAAACGACAACTGTTTTAGAAGATATTGCAAAAGAGAAACTATTTATATATTATAAGCTTTTATTTAACTTAAAACTTCATTCCCCTATACATATACACTGTATACTCTAACCCTGTGAAAAATGAACCTGTCTATAACGGAATCTTGCCTTAAATGAAATAAATACGATACTATTATGAAAGCTAAGTCGAAAACCTGACAAAAACTAAATTTTTTACCAATCTTTACGGTAGTCAACAGATTTTACCGGATTTGACTGTATGCATATGATTTATTCAGTAAACTCTTACCTCATTCGGGAAGGGCATCCAGACCCCCCCCCCACACACACACACACACACACTTCCTTGCCTAAAGCTCTGTGTGTGTAACAAAAGAAAATTTTATCAAAGTCATCTTTTGACAAAGATTCTACGATTTTAAACAGATCATAAAACTTCAGAAAATTCGCCTCTTCTTTCTTGTTTGCTGATTGACAAAAATTTCACAGAGTTGAAATAATATATCGATCATTTACTTCAACATCAGAACTAAAAAATCGCGATTTTTGAATTATGACGTTGTTGCAACAAAGAGCGTATCAGCATGTTTTAGAACAGAATAATAACATTCGGGTTTTTACAGTTATTTTGAAATTCGCAACTTCGAACAAAACATCGCAGTAACTAACAAGTTCAATAAAACTTCACAATAACTAGTCCAACAATGACATTACTTTTTCTATTTCAAGTAGGAGATTTAAATCTATTGGTGATAATTCTCGATATAGAATTATAAAATAAATTAAGATTCACCAAATTATGTTAAGTGTGCCGCTTTTGTATTCATGTAAACATTTTTTTTACCAGGGCCGAAACTAGCCTTTTTTGAGCCCGGAACAAATATGGATTTTGACGCCTCCCCCCCCCCCCCCCCCTCCTCACGCACAATAAAAGTTATCGACCGCAGATACCCTATGCAAAAGAAAAAAAATTCTTTAAAAATAAAAATCATTTAATAATAATTAAAATGCTACAAGGAAATATGTAAACAACGCTCCCATAGGATTAACATTAGCTTGAGAGTTAAGAGCTTACACTGTTCACGCGAAGAAACTGGACCGCTAATGTTAAACCTATGACAGCGTTCTTTTAAAAATTTCTCACTTGCATATTAATAGTTTCAAATGATTTTATTTTCTTCTGTAAATAGCTGAGAATGAATTCTACAAGGGCTACAATCACTCTACTAGGGAGCCAACCAAAAAATGGCAAATGCATGAACCCCTGGCAGAAGAAACCCCTCCGCCAATCAGCCAAGGAAACTGACCCAGAAAACAGCGACACATATATTGAAACAAAGTACAGTCGGCCCCGCTTAATTGCATACAGTTGGTTCCACTGAATTGTATGCATTTAAGCGGGTTAAGCGTTTAAGCGATTAATGTTAGCAGTATACGTTATCAATTGATTATATACCACAGATATGATAAATATTAATGAACATCATTTACCTAATACTTTAAAAAATATTCTTTTAATAATTTAGATTTTAATTATTAATTTTAAATAATTTATTACCCTCTATATAACAATATATGGAATAAGGTATAATGTATTATTACACTATTTACGTTACATGGTTTAATTTTTCATTATAATGTATGTAAAATTAAAATGAAAGTAAAATAAAAAAAAAATTGTTTTAAATCATACCTTTTGAAAATAAATAAATTCTGCATATATTAATTTTATTTTTCAATTATTTGTCAATTTATCACTTTTCTTTTCCTTGTTGTTGTTGCCTACACAAAAAATCTTTTAGGTAAATTTGTTTTTTCCTACCTCGGATACTGTATTTCTCAATTTCCGGCGCTAAATATCGTTCCTTTATTCTCTTGACCATCCCGATTGTATTTTCCCCCGATTCCAGGATTTTCCGAAAAGTACCCCCAACATATTGAGTCACTGTATGTACGACAAGCTTTAAAAGACAAGAAAAACATAATTGTCCAAATTCAACACTCCTATGAGTTTCCTAGAATTTAGATAATAAAGTCTTCTTTCACGACGGTTTCTGTTCTTCGATCGTAGATATAACAAACCATTGTTACAACAACAAAAAGTTCTTCCTTTCTTCCCATTCATCACTATAACAGGAATTTATAAAATGCGGATTACTAGATTGGAGATATTTATGCAATTAACCGGGGATTGTTATGCGATAAAACGAGTATATTTAACATTAACCTTATGGGGAGCGTTTTTGTTCTACGGCATTCTATGCATGTAAGCGGGGTATGCAATTATCCGTTACCCGATTAAGTGGGGCCGACTGTATTACAAAACTATGGCATCCAAGCACCATAGATAAAAGTATAAGAAACAGCAATTATAGTCATTTACAAGCATATGACTTATAAGTAAACACAAAATCATAAAGAAAACGGAATAAAAACAAAGTATAGACATATACAAAAATAACACATGACTTCTATGTAAACACAAAAATTAAAATAAAAACAAAATGAAAACAGTGTTTAAAGTTATTTACAAATACGAAAGGCTTAGGAATGAGGAAAATAATAAAGTTCAATAAAAGTTCACGAAGATAAACAGGCAGAAACACCGTAGAAAAAAAAGATTCTTTAAAAGCGATATTTGATGAAAGAGTAGAGTTTATTAAATTCGTTGTAGAGGATGCAGAGTTTTTTTATAATTTGATTTGGATAACAAAACGTTCTGAAGATTCCAGTTCAATGTTCTATTGCGGACAAAATTAAAACAAAAAAACATTAAAGGACATTTGCCGAAAATGTAATGTTTGAAAACCAATGATTGAATTCTAACTGGGTTAGTGTTTAATTTTTCGATTTTGGTTGCAGATTTTTTTTTTTTTTTTTTATAAAGTTACTTTCAGTTTCACAAATTTGAAAAGAACGCTCCCATAGGTTTAACATTAGCTTGCGAGTTACTTTGTCTTTAATGTATATATATATATATATATATATATATATATAATATACATACATTTTTGTATGAAATGAAAAATAAAATCTTCATTTGGCGCCCCCACCCCTTTCCTCGCCTTTCGTTCTGACGCTTGGGGCACATGACCCCTCTGCATCCCCCTAGTTTCGGCCCTGTTTTTTACTGTAAGTTTTAGCAACATTGGTCCCACCAAATTCTCCGTTGATGAAGTTTTACATTTTATCTAGTTACAATAACATCTCTCAAAACGGAATTACTAGAGATCGGAAAAATACCGTTTTAAACAGGTATCCGCTTTAGCCAGAGTATTTCTAAGATTATCCATCCTTTCGTAATAGGGATCATGAAATGTTTCTGTTTTTAATTTTCCACAGGCTTTACTGCTACAAAGAAGGAATCGCAAAGGTCTGGATAAATGTTCCATTTTAAATAGATTTTTATATTAGCGGGTATAAATTGTACAGTGTTAATTTCGTCAAACTTTTCGTTACAGACATGTTCTAATGTCGTAGATTTAACTATAGTACATTTATGCTCTCAAGCGGTTATTATCAGTGACGGATCCAAGGGGAAGGAGACGGGGGTCATGACCTTCCCCCTCGTAAACAACAGAAAAATGCTAAAAGTTATTAAAAAATGAAATATATCTTAAATTCTTTCAATCCCCCTCCTCCGAAGTTTGTTCAACAATGCGAATCTCTCTGACTCTTTAAACCTCTACTCAAATCAAAATTAGATAATTTCTGATACATCCGTGAAAATATTTCTAACCTCAAGAAATTTGAAAGTGCACTTATTCGGAAACTATGTGATCGAAACTGTTTTCCATTTTTCAATAAAAGCGAAGAATCTCACCAAAAATTCCATAAAATTTGGCATTTTAAACTAAATTTCCGGACGCGAATGCAAATTGCTCTCTCATGATGACATTTCTGATGACAAATCCAAAAAGTTAACATGTAAAAAAAATAAAAAAAAAATTGCCGTTTTAGCACAAGTTACTACTTTTATTATTCATGATTTAGTGTACGGACCTATCGTTAGCAGGGACATTCCGACCCCACCCCCTTGGCTAAGCCACTGTCGGCAGAACGGTGATGGGCAAATCGCCGTCCCGCTTGATACTATTTTCTTATTTTGGACAAATCTAAAAAGTTAACATGTAAAAAATAAAAAATAAAAGTGCCCAGCTAAACTAATGGCATTGAGCTCACAGGCTATTCACACTAATTGTATATCATACTCTTATTTTAAAGAATAATGCCCCTCAAAAAAATAAGTGAAGGGGAATTAGCCCCCGTTTCCCCCTTTATAATTAACCAGTGAACCTCCAAATCTAATCAGGGAAGCTCCTTATCATAATAAACCGGTATACCAAATTTGGAGCAAATCGAATAATCCTGCAAAAAAACCCATTTATCTAAATTAAGGGGGTGGACTAGCCCCCTATTTATCCTTAACCAATGAATCCCCAAAACGAATCAGGGAAGCTCCTTAACATAATAAACCGGTATACCAACTTCGGAGCAAATCGAATCATTCTGCATGAAAAACGCATTTATCTAATTTAAGAGGGGCGGGCTAACCTCCCCTTTCCCCTTTATCCTTAACCAATGAACCCCCAAAACTAATCAGGGAAGTTCCTTAACATAATAAACCGGTATACCAAATTCGGAGCAAATCGAATCATTCTGCATGAAAAACCCATTTATCTGAATTAAGGGGGTGGACTAACACCCCTTTCCCCCCTTTATCCTTAACCAATGAACCTCCAAAACTAATCAGGGAAGTTCCTTAACATAATAAACCGGTATACCAACTTCGGAGCAAATCGAATCATTCTGCATGAAAAACCCATTTATCGGAATTAAAGGGGTGGTCTAACCCCCCTTTATCCTTAACCAATAAACCCTCAAAACTAATCAGGGAAGTTCCTTAACATAATAAACCGGTATACCAAATTTGGAGCAAAGCGAATAATTCTGCATGAAAAACCCGTTTATATAAATTAAGGGGGGTCGACTAGCCCCCCTTCCCCCTTTATCCTTAACCAATGAGCCCCCAAAACTAATCAGGGAAGTTCCTTAACATAATAAACCGGTATACCAACTTCGGAGCAAATCGAATCATTCTGCATGAAAAACCCATTTATCTAATTTAAGAAGGGCGGGCTAACCTCCCTTTTCCCCTTTATCCTTAACCAATGAACCCCCAAAACTAATCAGGGAAGTTCCTTAACATAATAAACCGGTATACCAAATTCGGAGCAAATCGAATCATTCTGCATGAAAAACCCATTTATCTGAATTAAGGGGGTGAACTAGCCCCCTTTCCCCCCTTTATTCTTAACCAATGAACCCCCAAAACTAATCAGGGAAGTTCCTTAACATAATAAACCGGTATACCAAATTCGGAGTAAATCGAATCATTCTGCATGAAAAACCCATTTATCTGAATTAAGGGGGTGAACTAGCCCCCCTTTTCCCCCTTTATTCTTAACCAATGAACTCCCGAAACTAATCAGGGAAGTTCCTTAACATAATAAACCGGTATACCAAATTCAGAGTAAATCGAATTATTCTGCATGAAAAACCCATTTATCTGAATTAAAAGGGGTGGACTAACCCCCCTTTATCCTTAACCAATGAACCCTCAAAACTAATCAGGGAAGTTCCTTAACATAATAAACCGGTATACCAAATTTGGAGCAAATCGAATGATTCTGCATGAAAAACCCATTTATCTGAATTAAGAGGGGTGGACTAACCCCGTTTTTCCCCCTTTATCTTTAACCAATGAACTCCCAAAACAAATCAGGGAAGTTCCTTAACATAATAAACCGGTATACCAAATTCGGTGCAAATCGAATGATTCTGCATGAGCAACCCATTTATCTGAATTAAGGGGGTGGACTAACACCCCTTTTCCCCCTTTATGCTTAACCAATGAACCTCCAAAACTAATCAAGGGAAGTTCCTTAACATAATAAACCGGTATACCAAATTCGGAGCAAATCGAATGATTCTGCATGAAAAACCCATTTATCTGAATTAAGGGGATGGACTAACCCCGTTTTTCCCCCTTTATCCTTAATCAATGAGCTCCCAAAACTAATCAGGGAAGCGCCTTATCACAATGAACCTAGAAAAAAATTTTGAAGCAAATCGGATGTTTCTATCAAGAGTTATCGCGTTACGTACATACATACATACGTACGTACGTACATACATACAGAACGGGCGGGCACATTAGCTCTCAGGCTTTGATAGCCTGTGAGCTAAAAAGAAAAAAAAATTGCCGTTTTAGCAGAAGTTACTACTTTTGTTATTCATGATTTAGTGTACGGACCTATCGTTAGAGGGGACATTCCAACCCCACCCCCTTGGCTAAGCCACTGTCGGCAGAACGGGGATAGGCAAATCACCGTCCCGCTTGATACTATTTTCTTATTTTGGACAAATCTAAAAAGTTAACATGTAAAAAAAGAAAAAAAAATTGCCGTTTTAGCAGAAGTTACTACTTTTATTATTCATGATTTAGTGTACGAGCCCATCATTTGGGGTGAGATTCAGACCCTCGTTCAGACCCCACCCCCTTAGCTACGCCACTGTCAGCAGAACAGTGATAGGCAAATCACCGTCCTGCTTGATACTTATTTCTTATTTTGGACAAATCTTAAAAAAAAAAAAAAAAAAAAAAAAAAAAAAAAAAAAAAAAAAAAAAAGATTTTTGGAAGGCAATAAAATCGAGTAAAACTGTTAAATCATAAATTTTAGTAATATAATCACGTATTTCCAAGTGAAATCAACTGTAATCAAGTGTAATCAGGTATAATCACATGTAATCTAGGTGTAATCAGGTATAATCACATGTAATCTAGGTGTAATCAGGTATAATCACATGTAATCATAGTAATCAGCTGAATCAGCTGTAATCAAGATGATTCCGTAATCTCGTACACGATTTCGCCCATTGAGAGACCCCTCGGTGGAACTCCCTCAGAGAGTTCGGAGGTTTAAGAGAGTTCCGATAACGCAGTGTGAACAGGGTATTACGATATAAACAAAACTGAAACGGCATAATACTATGTTCACACTACGAATACTTAAGATATCTTAGGCCACCGAACTCTCTTAATTTTGAGGTGGTACCCTCCCGGAATTGGAAGCCTGTTCACATGGGAAAACTCACTTAAGATAACTCAGTGAACGTCACTGTGTTGTTTGCGCATGCGCTTAAGATAAAACCGCCCGCAACACCCAATCAGTTAATGCGAAACTTTACAGCCAGCGAGAGTGAATGGTCGTGACTGTCTCTAGCCCGAAGAAAGTTGAAACTCTCTCAGAGAGTTTCTGGAACTCCCTCAGAGAGTTAGGAGGTTTAAGAGAGTTCCGATAACGCAGTGTGAACAGGGTATTACGGTGCCTCACGATCTTACGACAGCTTGGAAGCAGCCGTAAGATAAGACGCAAGTGGATGCGCGCGCAACCACAACAAATGTAACTGCTGCCTCTGATTGGCTGACTGCAGGAGGACTTACGCCGAAGCACGAGGACTTACACTGAGGCACCGTAATACCAAGTTACGATCGATTGCAGGAACGCCCATCCTACGATCGAGCGTAAGATACGGTCGAGCGAGGCACCGTAATCCCAGCCCAATGCTGCTTAAAAGTAAATAATGTAAAAATTATTCGAAAATACTAAAAAAAAGAAAAAGGCCAGAAAAAAGCCAAAAGGCCAAATAATTTTTTTGAGGCCAACCGAGTATGAAAAAAGGCCAGATTTCTCAGATTTGGCCTAAAAAAGGCCAATCTGGCAACCCTGTTTTATACTTTTTTTCGGTAGGTTGGTTGAATGGCAAATGGAGGATATTCCAAATATGGCGAAACAGCACCGAAAAACGGATTTTTGCTTACGTCGATTTCAAATCTAGGTGTCACAATGCTATTTTGGATAAAAAGTTTTCTTCTCTTCTGACTTCTAATTCTTCTGCTCCTAGTATTTCTCCTCTTGAGCAAAATTATGTTGTCAATTTGTCTTCTCACTCTCTTACTGATTCTCAGCGTGATGTTCTCTCACTTGGCTTGAATTTTTCGTGCATTTCTAAGCCTTCTATTCCGAACTTAATTGCTCCCATTGAACATTCTTTCAAAAACAGTAAAATTTCTTCTGGTCAACTTGATTCTCTTCGCTACCTTTTGGCTAATGTCATTTCTTCTAATAAATCTTTTAATAAGTCTAATCTTTCTTCTTCTCAGAAATCTGCTCTCAGTGAACTTAATTCCGTTCCTAACCTTCTTATTACTAAGGCTGATAAAGGCGGTCAAACAGTTCTTCTCAATAAATCTGATTATATTTCCCACGTTGAATCTATGTTAAACTCTGGTCCATATTCCAAATTAAAAAAGGATCCTTCTACTAAGCATTTATCTGACATCAAGCATGTCATTAAAAATTCTGTCTTTCTTAATGATAACACTAAACGTTTGGTCACCCCTACTATCGCTAATTGTGCTCGTTTCTATGCTCTTCCTAAGGTCCATAAACCTACTCTTTCCTTTCGCCCTATCGTTTCCAATATTGGTACTGCTTCTTATAAACTTGCCAAGTTCCTTTCTAAGTTACTCGCTCCTTTATCTTCCACTAACTTTCACACCGTGAAAAACTCTTTTGACTTTGTTGATAAAATTAAACGCCTTTCTCCTTGCAATTATATAATGGTTTCCTTAGATGTTAAATCCCTTTTCACTAACGTGCCTGTTCAAGGGGCAATTGATTGTTTGGAAAGAAGGTTGCGCGAATTTCATTACTCTTCCATTGAGATTGATGAAATCCTGCATTTAGTTAGTATTTGTGTCAGGCAAACTGCTTTTCAGTTTAACAATTCTTTCTATTCTCAAACTGAGGGTCTGGCCATGGGTAATCCATTGTCTCCTCTTTTATGTGATATTTATATGCATTTTGTTGAAGAAAAACTCTTCAGTTTATATAAATTTCCTTTCTGGTTTAGGTATGTTGATGACACTTTCATTTTAATTCCATCTGACCTTGATCTTTCTAATCTCCTTTCTCTTGTTAATTCTGTTGATCCTTGTATTCAATTTACTCTCGAAGTCGAAGAGAACAATTCTCTTCCTTTCCTTGATGTCTTGGTTTCAAAACTCCCAGATCGGTTCTCTACCTCCGTTTATAGAAAACCTTTCGCTGTCTCCCTTCCCCCTCATGCCCTTTCAAATCATCCTCCTCAACAAAAAGTGGCGTCCTTTTATACTTTTGTTTTTAGGGCGTTACGCATTTGTTCTGACTCTTCTGCTCTGAATAATGAAATTAATTATCTGAAATCTCTTGCCCTTGCTCGTGGTTATAATCCCTCTTTAATTGATAAAGCTTTGTATAAATTTAATAAGCCTAAACGTCCTTTTTCTGATTCAAATAATCCTCCTAATTTTAATTCTATAATAGTTCTGCCCTTTTATTCTCTTCTGTGTTTCAAAATTGCTAAAATACTTTCTCGTTTTAACTTTAAAGTTATCTTCAAACCTATGAATAAAATTAATTTCTCTTCTCTAAAAGATCCTGTTCCTACTGAGAACCGGTGGGGTGTTTATTTCATTCCTTGCTCTTGCAATTTAGGTTATATTGGTCAAACAAAGAGAGCTTTAAAATTCAGATTAGGCGAGCATCAGAGATATATTGCAAATCAAGAAATCTCTAAATCTTCGATTGCTTCTCACTGTTGGTCTTCCAGTCATTGTTTCAATTTCTCCATGGCCAAAATTATTTCTTCCCCTGCCTCTCCCTCTCACTTGGATTTTCATGAAGCATATTTTATTTCTAAAAATTCTGCTAATCTTGTCAATGATCTCCCATCATCTCCTTTCCTATCTCCAGCGTGGAAATTAATTTTGTAATTCTTTTCCCTTTTCTCTTGTTTCTTTTCTTTTTATTTTGTAAAAAAAAAAAAAAAAAAAAAAAAAAAAATAATAATAATAATAATAATAATTTGGATTTTTTTCTTGTTCTTTTATAGTTCTTTATTTATTATTTTTATTTATATTTTTAATTTACTTCTTTTATTTTTATTTTTTCTTTTATTTCCATTTTTTCTATTTCATTTTCTCTTCTTTCTTTTTTCAACACATTTCCCTTTTGCATTCCCTCTATCAGGTAGCGCCATCTGTCGCATTCTTCGCAACATTCTTTTTCTTCAGTTCATTTTTGAACTTGTTCGTTTTCGGACACGTGTATGCTTAGCTGATGACGAGCTGTTATGTTTTTAGCTCGAAACGCGTCCTGTGTTTTGTTTTAATTTTATGGTGATTTTTTACAAAGTTTTATTATTTTAACTATTCCAAATATGGGTTCGAGGCTGAAAAAAGTCACGTGATACCGGTAATTTACCCAAGGAACTTCTAACTGATAAGAAGGGAAGATACTACTGTTTTGCCTCATGAACTGTTTCATTGGCTAGCGGGGATTTACATTACATGTCTACGGAGCCTTCTTTTCTTTACGCTAGAAGTTTTTACCTTGATCACGTGATCAAAACGGAGATGGAATATCCTCCATTGTGCAGTGGTCTGAGTAGCGCCCTCTATCTGTTTTTCCCATGGAGGAAAGAGATAGATGGAGATGCAGTATGCTGTAAAAACGGTTTGTAAGCTGCGTTTACACTATGTGGCCTGTCAGGTCTTCTGGGTCTTTCAGGTCCAAGAATCGAAAAAATTGCGTTCACACTACGGCATAAGAAATTCGCTTGCGCATGCGTATATTTGCAGGTTGGGGGAAGGGAGGGACAGTCGTGTTTGTTTACGTTCGTATCATAGCTGACTTTACGGCTATGGTTCGTATTCGTATCGAAATACGAGCGATTATTTCTCCCACTGGCTGGATAACATGATTGGCTGATTTTTCTGGTACTTGAACTTGGCGACGATATGGCTTTGGCTCTCGAGTGGTTAAGACTAGGGCTGGTTAAGATTTTGCATTTGTAATCCTAAAATTGCGTGTTCTATCCTCTCGCTGGCGTTTTCACTTTTTTAGAGTTTTGTTTTGATTTTTATTAAGTCAGTCAGTTAAAATCAGTCGATCTTTATCACCAGTTCCTTTGTAATTTTTTTATCAATTAGATTTTTTAAAAACAAATTAAATAATTAAATTAAAAAAATCATTTAATCCATTTTTTAATAGTTAAAGTAAACATTTATTAAAATGCAATAATAAATCTCTTAGGTTTATATTAAAAGTATTTTCAGGTTAGAACTTTATAAAGTTCTGATCATTTTAAATTTGTCTATTACTATAGTAACAGATAAAAGTAAAATTATCAGAATTAATGTATTAAAGGGGTTTTTTTATTTTAAAATTATTATTGAGACAAAAAAATCTTTATTAATTTATGATAGGTTATTTTATAAATTTTTTTATTGTAAATATTATACAGATAATTAAATAAAATTTTAAAATTCATATGACTTATAGAGTATTTTTCTAATAAATAAATTTATTTAATACTTAAAGCGTAAAAATAATATTTTCTTAAGTCAGTTAGTTAAAATCAGTTGATCTTTATTACCAGTTCCTTTGTAATTTTTTTTGTCAATTAGATTTTTTTAAATAAATTTAAATAATTAAATTAAAAATTTATTTAATCTATTTTTTAATAATTAAAGTAAACATTTATTAAAGTGCAATAAGGTTATTTTATAATTTTCTTATTATAAATATTATAGTAATTTTTACAATAGATTTAAATAATTAAATTAAAACATTCATTTAATCTATTTCTTAATGAAGTTAGGTTATTATATTATATATTATTATATTTGGGCATTTTAATGAATTTTAGGTTACTTTATAAATTTTTTATTGTAAATATTATACTAATTTTTTTAAATAAATTTAAATAATTAAATTACAAAATTCATTTAATCTATTTTTTAATAATTAAAGTAAACATTTATTAAAATGCAACAATAAATCTCTTAGGCTTACATTAAAATTACTTTCATGTTAGAACTTTATAAAGTTCTGATAAGTGTATAAGATAAGAGATAAGATATCTGATAAGAGACGGTATTTAAAATGATCAGAAATTTATAAAGTTCTGATCATTTTAAATTTATCTGTTACTTAGGTTACTTTAGAAATTTTTTATTGTAACTATTATACAGATAATTAAATTAAATTTTAAAACTCATACGACTTATAGGATATTTTTCTAATAAATAAATTTCTTTAATAATTAAAGTGTAAAAATAATATTTTCTTAAGTTAGTTAATTAAAGTCAGTTGATCTTTATTACCAGCTCCTTTGTATTTTTTTTTTTGTCAATTAGGTTTTTTAAATAAATTTAAATAATTAAATTTAAAATTTCATTTAATCTATTTTTTAATAATAATGTAATAATAATATATTCTTACCTTGCATTAAAAAAATTTTTTTTTGGAACTTTAGTAAGTTATATACATATATAATATATATGTATATATATATATATATATATATAATTAGCAGAAGTAATTTATTAAAGTGTCATTTCTCAAAATTAAGTATTATCTTTCATATATAAAAATATTTATCAATTTATCAGCTGCTTTCTAATTTTTTTTTATTGTATATTCATAACTACTAAATTCTTTTTAATTGTAATATCTTTTAAACTTTCATGAAAAGTACTTTTATGTTAGAACTCCAGTTACATATAAATAGTAATAAATAGAATTTATTAAAATATTCATGTTTAAAAATTAATTATTTATCATTTATAAATTACATTAGTAATATATGTTTCAATGATAATTTAACCATTGAAGACAGTAAATTACTATACTTTAAGTAACTGAATGTGTAGTAAAAATGCAACAAAAACAAATATATATATATATATATATATATATATATATATTTGTTATATATATATATATATATATATATATCTGCGATTTTATAGTTATTATTCGCAAAAAGTTTTATTATATATATATACATGTTGCAATAAAAATGTAATATACATCAAACATGAACAATGAAAAATATTATGCTATTAATTGCAATATATATATTTAAAATAACGATTATTATTATTATGGAGATTTTTGTTTTTATCTCTATTTATTAAATTATTATCAGTAGCTTTATTATTTTTATTCGAAATCTAATATCGTGATTATAATTTTACTTCATATGTACTTAAATGCAATAATAGTATCTTTTAAATTGACATAGAAAAATATTTTTATATATTTAGATGAAATTTCAGTTACTTATTTTTACTTAAGCTGCTAGAATTTTAACATTGATTGCAAACATCTGAGTAAAAATAAAAAAAGCTACAAGCAACTTATTATAACAATCTCAATATTTTACCATAATTTAACCAAGTCAATGTTATTTTAGAGTTGTTGATAAGTTTTTTACTAGAAAATTAAATCAAATTTAATAATTAATTATGTTATTAATTGAGCGCTGTTACTCGGAAAAAAGGATTTTCTCTCAGAGTAACGATAAGAACTTATATGAGAAGTCTATGGATTTTCTCCTTTCAAGCAAAGAAGTTCGGTTCACCGATAGCCAATGAAATTGCAGGATTTCACACTAATGCTAAAAGTCTTATAGGGCATTTTGATATGACGCAAAAAAGGTAGAACACAAATTCTGCCAACTGCGCACTCGACTGCACATATTCTTGGCATCTTTTGAGTGAATTCAGGCTTACCATATTGGCTTCTTTTTCGCACATTATGCGATTGTCAAGTGCTTCTGCACAACTTTTTTTTAAAGAAAATGCCGAAGTGTGAAGAGTCTTTTTTTCAGTGTTGCCAATCTGCGGGTAATTACCCGAATTGCGGGTATTTTGATCGCTTGCGGGTATTTTGGGGGGTATTTTCGAACGCAGTATTTGAGGGTATTTTCTTTTAACTTGACGTACAAGTTTTGGCTTTTTTAGTACTTTACTCTTGTGCAGTTTGTATTTTCTCACTGGCAGCCAGAGTTTCGTATCGTTCGTAAACGTGTTTCAGTCAGTCAGCGGATGATAAATGAAGATGAAAGAGAGGAAAAGGGAATGGCTTTTAGAGGGGAGGAAGTCTTTGTCAGCGTCAGGGAAACTTTGAGGGGTAATGCGCGATGATTTTTTCTCACATTCTTTGTAAGTAATTAAATGCGGATTTGCTAATGATTAACAAACGCTGGTGCGTTCTACAAGGGGAAAATCATTTACCACCCACATATGGTAATACTTTTATTAAACTCAGACTGGAATGCATTATGATCTTTAAAAGATTTTCCGCTCGGGCTGGAGAGGAGTGGTAAACGATTAATTTTCTGATCTAAGAAGATCGAAGACCTTCTAATCGAAAGGGTTTTTTTCTTCTTCTTTTTTTTTTTTTTTCTTCTCTTCTTGGAAAATTTCCTTTCCGTTTCTAAGTAGAATTGAAGAAAAGACACTCCATGCTTATCCGATTTCATCATACAGTTTTTAAGAATTAACCAATATAACAGCAAGTATTTATTCAAATGATAAAAAAATTAATAAAATATAAAACATAAATGTTTAATGAAATTAGTAATTCATTTCAGATTTTTCCTAGAGATCTGCACCGGCCGGGCCTTGGCCCGAAGCCTGAGCTCGGGCCTAATTCCATTCACGGCACTCGGCCCGAGCCTGGTCTTTGCTGTTTCGGACCTGGCAGGGCCCGAGCCTTACTTTTATCTGAAGACTCGGATCGGGTTAGGCCGGGCCGGACAAACTCATTCTCTCAGTTCAGAGCCAGGAGCTTGCTTCTTCCTAGATTTCCACGGGGCGACATTTTCACTCCCGGTCTTAACCCAGCCCTATGAAAGTCATTGTCTTGACGTCCGTGTAAAAATATATAAAATCTAACCCGGTCCAAAGATTTGTGCAAAAAATGCATATATTTTTAAATCGCAATTATTCTACAATTAAACGTCAAAATTTATTTTAGTGCTCGCGATTATATGTTTCTAGATGTTTAAACATATACGTAGTGAAGCGCTAATACCATATTATACTAATTCAAAATCGAAACCCAGTATAACATGTTTCAAACGTATTAAATGTATAACCGGGAGCACTAGTTTATTCTTTTTAAAGAATTGTAGATTTCTTGGCAATAAAATTAAAATACGCTAAAATCTGTAGAAAACAACCTGCCTTTGACGGAATCGTGTCTTAAACAAAAAAATTTTTGATTCAAGCAAAATGAATATAATAATACACGAGAAAGGAATATAATACTTTTACACCTGCTAAAAAGTAAACTTGTCTGTAACGCACTATTTTCTTATTGTGTGATTCCGTTTTAGAAGTTTTTACTGTATAATGTATTTCAGATTTTTAAGTCACGATACTTGGAATATGGACTAACAATATTAATGATAAAACATTTACATACAAACAAAAGATTTATTTTAAATATATATATATTGCAGTCTAAGGCACTTCTTTTAAAATGTAAATTATAACTGTGAAAAAAAAAAGGTAAAAGAAGCATTTTTCGTTAGAACACCACGTTCGAAATTTTTTAGACATATCAATGTAAAAATCTATGTCTCATAAAAATTCAGTCGGGCCGGACTGGGCTCAGATCAAACTTTTAAATTGGGTCGGGCCGGATTGAACGTTTTCTCTATGTATCGAACCGGGCCCGAAGGTAGAAATTTTGGCCTGTGCAGACCTCTAATCCCCCCCCCCCCCCATAAATGATCCAGTTATAAATATTTCAAGATCCTTCTTGAAGTATTCGATCTTTAAATTGATCCTTTGAGCTTGAAATCTTTTGTTAACAAAGGATGGCTTGTTTTGATGGCTGGCCAGACCAAAAGTTAAATCGCTGCCACTGGATACTTCTAAAAACGTAATTTGCATAATAATCTTTCTGCAGAATTAAACAGTCCACTCCTCTGAATACAAAGCCTATCTTTAAATTTGGAAATGTTATGTTTTTAATTTCATAAATGGAGAATTTTGTAAAAGAACTAGTAACTGTAAGGAAGAAAAGAAAATTGTAAAAATCATAAAAGTAATATGAAAGAAATTTATAGTGATTATAGATAGTAAAAATTTATATTTTAATAATATGCATGTAATAATCTGTTTATAATGTATGCATTTCATGAAAAAATGATATGCCCTTAGCCCTTGTTATTATCCCCTTACCCTATGAATTAGTTGGGTTTTACATCACTAGATGGCGCTTCTAAACTCAAAGCTTGAGGGTATTTTGCGGGTATTTTTTTCACAGTTGGAGGGTAAATAGCAAATTCTCTACTGGCAACACTGCTTTTTTTGCAAAACGTGTATTGTTGTTGTCGTCTAGCGTATGGAAAAATAAATATAAACGGAGAAACATATACTAAGTAAGTGTTTTGTATATTTTTTCTGTTTCATTTTCTTTCAGACTAGTTTTTATTTGGTATCTCGTATAATTTTTTTTTTTTTTGGTTACGTCAATATTAAAAAATTTTTCGTGTTAGATATGATCCTGTTACTTCTACTGCTTTTGCTCAGTGTAATTTTACAAATTTAATATTATGATTAAAAAATTTGTAGTCATATGTAGAGTAATATTAACATATATTAGAGGTAGGATATATCTTCTGATCAATGACATATACACAAGATTTTTTTAGGGTGGAGAAGGAATGAAAAGTGCATAACTTTTTCAAAAAAAGTTGGTTCTTTGAAAATAAAAGACTTATCGAATTTTACAGGTATCAAAAGCACATCTGTGAAAATATGTATTCATGTAACTTTTATTTAAAAGAAAGTCGTTGTAACTGAAAGCTAACCCCCACACCAAAATATAAGTTATGTTCTTGAGTTGAACTCTTTTATTGTTGTTAAATATCAATAACTTATAAAACTGAATGTTTTCAGTGGATATGGTAAGCAGTGTTAGGGAATAAACGGCTAAAAATGAGGTGGATGTAATTGCAATAATCAGTTTAGTCGCAATCATTAACAACCTTTTACCTATATTTTTTCCACCTCTCAGTGCTTTTTAAAAGACTTCATACTTTTCTCAGAGATTAAGGGACGGGTCGCAATTCTCTCCATGCTTCAGAATTCTAATACACAAAAATGTCAGTAGGGTATCTAGGATTTTGTTCCGAGAAAGTGGAGAGCTGAACTGGGAAATGGTCTTGTGTACAAAATTATGTAAAAAATACAGATTTTGAGGGGGAGGGAGGTAAGGCTACTGTAGCCTCCCAGTTCCCTTCTTGAGTATGTCCCTGATAAATGCTATTGCATATGTATCGTCAGTGTTTTTTACTTTTATGAGTGGTCAAATTTTATATGTGTAATCCAAGCTGATGCATGAGCTATGAAACGTGGGAAAAATGCATGTGTACTCTTACTATTTCAACAATACTTGCTTTTATTTGTATTTGAATTTTATGTAGCATTTCTAAGAAGTTACAGCCTGAATGTATAGTGGGATGACTTTCATATAATAGGCAGATTATTTTTTTTTACTCCCAATTTTTATTTGATTAACTTTTAAATGCTTATAGGAGGCTGAATTTTAGTTACAGAAATGCAAAAAAAATTGTAATGTTGCCTGACTATGGGTAAGTAATTCATCTAGTAGACTTATTATAACTATGCGATGCAGTGTTTGTATACCATTCTACGGTAAGGGTTTGACATAACTATTGTATATTTAACCCCATTGCGATGAATGTCTTTTACAGAATTTTTAATCTTTTCCCACATAGCATTTTTAGTTTGCAGAAAATTTGCAGAAGTCTTGCTTTGAAAACTTGCAAAGTTGCAGCAAGCTCAGCATGACAAGACTGAAATTTCATAACACAACTGCAGCAAGTTAACGCAAACGCCGAAGTCACCACACTTTGAACTTGCAGCTAACTTATCGTGCAAATTAAATTCATGCTGTGTCCAGGTTATTGCAAAATAACAGCAAAGAAGTAATCAAAAATACTTCAAACTTACTGCTAAATAATAATCTTTCCATGCCACATCAACTGTTTAGAACTGTTAAGTTTAACCCCTTCGAAGGGGTCCATAGACCTGACCAGATCTACTGATACATACACACCGTTAAGGTGCATGCATTGTTTTTACCACCATAAATAAGTTAGGGTAATATTTGTACATTTCAATTCAATCCTTTTTTGGTATTTGATAAGTATAGCGTTTAATAAAAGCAGTGCCAAACGAATAAAATTTCTGTGTATCTGCTAATTATCTATTCTCTCAACAGAGGGATTTTTGCTTTCGTCACTTTTGTGAATTAAAGGCTGTCTTGCCATCAGTTTCATAACAAAGTACTCATGTAAGTGGGTGATGGTATACCCTGCGGAAGATTTACTGTGAATTTCTCAATTCAAATTTGTCACAACAAGATAATATCAGAAAAAATCAAACTTGCTGCTAATGTTCATGCTATCTGGGTTATCACCGGTTTTTCAAAACAGAAAATTTTGCCTAATTGAATTGAGAAAATGCCCTGACAAAATAAAGAAAAATTTACAATAAAAAATAACTGGTGGGAATAATCAAGGATTCTGAGCAATTTATGAGTCATGTATATGTGATGCTCATCCCCAAGGTGTTAAATTGATCATTAATTTATCTCTCTCTCTCTCTAATAGGATATCATAGTTTTGGAAGATTGTGTTGCAGTTCATCTAAAGCCAAGAAGTAGTTGAAGCTTTCATGGTATTGTAGAAAAGATTAAGTTCCCTCTCTGAAGATGAACAGAAGAGGCTGATAGCTTAAATCTGCTGTTACCTGACGTGATTGAAAAATAATATTCATACGTTAAAAGCAATTAGCCTGGTGAAAATCAGATGAACCATCTCTCTGAAGATGAACAGAAGAGGCTGAGAGCTTAAATCTGCTGTTACCTGACGTGATTGAAAAACAATATTCATACATTAAAAGCAATTAGCCTGGTGAAAATCTCTGGTGGATAGAGCCTTTTTCATTGATTTCATTGGAAAGTGGCCGTTCACTAGGGCGTTTTGCCCGGATCGTTACTCTGAAAAAAATGAGAAGAAACAGTAAGTTGATTTCATTTCTGTCTCTTAAACCATATTTACAATAACTCTCCTCTTTAAGTTCTCAAACTCTTATTTTTAAATGCCACTTTCATAAATTAAATTTTTTTTACCAATGAGATAGATTGTAAATACAACTTTGTTTTCAACAAAAGTACGATTCTAATTTTTAAGGCCATGACAGGTTTTGAGATAGGCTTTTGCCCCCTCCCTTTCTATGTATGTAGGGGTTAGAAAGAAATGTCCAAATCAAATATTTTTTTAGATTCAAAGTTCATTCTAAATAGAATTTAAAATATTTAATTGGTGATTAAGTTACATTATTAAGTTAAATTATTGCATTTTTATGTAAATTTAAAATTTACTTGAAAAAGTATAAACAAAAATCAATTTTAATTCTAGAATTCAACATTTTCGCGTTTAAGTATATGAAGTCACAAAAAATGTTAAATCTCTATTTTTGGTGATAAGAACAAAAATTTTTTTTGCTGAATTTCAACCCCATGGCTCGAGATGTTGCATCATCTGTAGTACACCATTGACCTTATTGATAATCAGGATGGCCTGAAATTATTCCAAAATCCTATGGTGCTGAATTTTCCAGCGCAACCAGCTTATAGCGTCAGGTCATCGCTAGCAACCGTAACTGTGACGATCACTGATGGAAAAGCCGCATCGCTACCTTGTATATCTACATATGGGAAAAAAATCAATTTAAAATAAAAAATGAACAGAATATTTGGTAGTTTTCGGTTAGCCGGCGCCAGTGTTATATGTATATACATATTTATATACATACATATATGTAAATATACATATACACATATTGTATATATACTATATATAAATATATATGTATATATACATACATGTATCTATATGTATATATAACACTGGCACCCACCTAACCGAAAAGTACCGAATATTTTTATGCTTCTTTTAAATTTTGACAAATTTCTTTAGCTATATATTTTGTAAAAAAAAAATTATGATGGCCGGGAAACAAAATATTTGTAAATGTAAATTTACTTTTTTCATTTTTTTTTTTTTTTTTTCTTGAAATAAAATTCAGAATTTATTTATGTATTACTTTTTAAATGTAAATTCTTTTTAAAATTTAGAAAATTCGATTCAAAACTGCAGCTTTGACAGCATTTTCTGAAAAATCTTCTGCCTTTACAGAAAAAACAGTTTGATTACATAGATTGATTTAAGACTATATTTTTAGTTAGAGAAATTTACTTTTTTTAGTCTTTCATTTTTGTTGTTGATAAAAGATTCAACGCACACATTAATTAGCAGAAGATTACAAAAAATAAACCTTTTCATAAAATGAGCTTGCTTTTCATTATCTTTTCTTTTCCATGCCCTCCTGTTTATATAATAATTTCACACTTTTTTCTTTTCCGGCATTTTGGTAATATAACTTTTAAATTAATATTTATCAATATAGAAAATGAAGAATAAATAATTTCTATGATTTTCAATAAGACGTTACCCGTCAAAGGGTCTGGTGCCAGCAGCGGTTGCATTGTCATTGGACTACCTAGCCGGCAGAGTTTGGTACAAATTAACCCTAAAACTGCCAAAGTCAAAATTAATTACTAGTAGCCTTTCACGATGGAGACGAGTTGAATAGGGGTTTGGTTTTGTCTTCCACGTCATAAGGACGCCAAGACATAAGGTCTGTATGTGAAAATTCAGTGTCCTTTAATTGTTGTTTAAACACAAACTAGACCCCTCTCCCACACCAAGCAGATCACGGCCTGGGCCTGGCTATAAAAAAGGGCAAAGGTTAAAAAAATAACATTTTTTATCGATGCTCTTTTACTCGCTTCTTACATCGGTTGGCATGTTGTGCATGTTTGGCATATTCAGCGTACAGGTGAATCGAATATTCGGCTGGACGAATACTTTTACATTTTAAAGTTTAAAGGCATTAAAATGTTAAATTTTAAAACCATCTATTGAAATGGTGGCAACTCAGCAAGAATAACTTTTCTACTCCCTTTGATTCAGCAAGGAAGTTTTTAAATGCATCCTAGATCAGTAACTGGAGTTTGCAATCATTTGTAGAGATTGTAAACAAACAGACTGTTCTTAAAATCTTTCAACAAACATTCCAATCCATTTATTCCATCAAAAACACTAGGTATGTAACTACAAACTGTAATTAAATTTTCATTCACAGCTTTATCAACAATGTAGGTATTTTAGCGAGATTTGTTTCATATTAATTTTGTTTCTATTAAATGTGATGATTGAAATTGACTGAATTTTGACCAGCGACACAGTATAATTACTGTGAACTGCATTCTGAATAAAAAAATGTCTAGGTCATAGTTGTTTAGATATGAATGGTGGCAATATCCAGAACTTCTTATCATATCATATATTTCACAGAAATCCTAAGCAAGTCTGTTGAAAATATAGTTTTGATATCTTCATTATTGTTAAAGGAACAAACAAAAATCCATGTTTGACCTTGAGTGAGATGAGATACACTGTATTTATAACTGAATAAGTGAATTGTGATTTTGATTTCCTGGACAAAAATTGTGCTTTTTGATGTCTATTATCAAAACTCTGAACGTTTTTCTATTTTGTTTAGAAACACTCTTTTTGTGAAAAAGCAAAAAACAGATTATTTACTAGACAATGCTCAAGAACTTGCATTGGTAGATCATAAATGCCTATGAAAATCCTCATTAATGGTTAATTTTCTCAAGTGATACTTTACAAATAGTAAATAAATAAAGTAAAAAGATTCTCTTTTATTTAAATATGATTCTGTTTCTGATTATTCTGAATATGTTTATAAGTTGACAGTTAAAAAGTAAAAGTTGTGTAAGATTTTTGAAAATGTTTAATTTTTTTTAAAATATTCGATTTGTACAAATATTTTGATATTCGGCATAACTAAATGAATATTCAGTAACATGGATGAATACTGAATAGATACCGAATATTCGGTGCATCCCAAGGCTTGAAATGGAAAAATCCAGGAACCAAAACGCTATTTCAAAATTATCGTTGACTAATTTTTTTTAAAGTACAGTACAGTCCCACTTAACCGAGTTTCTGCTTTAACCCAGTTATTTTCTTCTGATGGACTGAGAGCTTCCATTATTATGAAACAGCTATTACAAATGAAGTGTTAGGTGTAGATGAAAGAGCAGCCGTAAAAAGTTAGAACTCTGATTTTCTGGTCAGAATGGGGGAAAAAATGGCCAGAAGAAAATAATCTATTCCAAAGGTATAAGTTCGATTTTAAAAACTATTTAATACTTTGAGCAGAAAGAAGAGGCTACACCTACAATTTTCATTTCACTAATAAAATCATATAGCTGCCAATTTGTACGGTTTTGTTACCTCTAAAATTGAATACAAATTTTTGCCATATTTAATCGTAGACAATTGTTAGATTTCGGCGACTGAATTAGGCAAAATTTACTGGTAAGTTTTAGAGGGAAGAAAAAAATCTTAGAAATTGGTAGCTATACAGTAGCGTAATACTGCAGCAATATTGGCATTCAACAAACAAAAAACTATCAAGGACTTTTTTAAATAAACAATTTCATTCTCCATTTTTCTTAAAAGTAACAGAAATGTACATCAAAGAAATGTTACTAGTACCATAAAAATGAATGAATTAACACTAGAAAGACGGTGAGTGGTCATTTTGACCGCTACCAAATGAATATATTTCGGTTCGAACCAGAAATTTCTTTATAAAACTAGTTTTGAAGGTAATAAGGAAAAAAAACTAGTTAAATAAATAAGTTAATAATTTAAAATAAAAATTCTGGTGTGAATTTTTATAAAATTTGAGTAAAATTCCCTGTTTTTCTAGTGTTAAGTGAAAATTTATATTTCCTGAGTTGGTGACGATTTGTGTAAATCTGGTTTATACAAGTTTTTTGTTTATCCGAGGTGAGATTGGTCCATATTAACTCAGATAATCAGGACTTTACTGTATAGCAAATTTATATTTAACCATAGAAAAACTAATTTTTAAAAATGCATTCAAAATTCTAAATAATTAGAAAAAAAGTTACAGAGAGCATAGTAAGCTATATGTATGAAACTGTAATAATATTTTTTATTAATTCCATGAACCAGAACAATATTTGTTACAATTTCACGAACCAGAACATCATCCCGGTTTGCTCTGGTACATTTTGAGCCCTGGTGCATCCCTACTTCTAAGCAATACTTATTTTATTTTGCACCGAAATGCAACTCCTGTACTTCTTTATTTTGAGTGAATATATTGGAGCTTATAAATACTGTGTACCGAAGCCAGTAGGAACAGTGTTGTATGTTGTAATTTGCTTGCTGGTTGAAAGAAAAAGATCCTTGGTGAGTAAGATTTTCCGAAAATTCCCCACCCACATGATTACAAAAATATTTACTAGATTTTCTTACATATGCATATATGGATGGTGGTGCACCCAGAGGGGGGGGGGGGGGCACAGGCACTCTGGCCCCCTCCATAAAAAGTGAGAAACACTAGAAAAATATTTACGGATCAAAGTTCGTTTGTGTGTGTGTGTGTGGGGGGGGGGGGGGAGGGCAGCATCTGCCTCCTTCCAAATCTCATTGGCCTAGGTTCGACCTAAGTGTACAATGAGCGGAGAGTTTGGCTGTGTACTGTCTCGTATATCAGCTATATATCTGCAAGCTTTATATGTTCATTGTGACTCACATAGTTTAAATTTAGCAATTGGAAATGCTGCATTTGTGATAGAAATAAGAAACTACATTGTAGACTGGGAGGCGTCAGCACAGACAATCATCTCATCGAGCTGGAAGCTGAAATTCCAGGATTAGACAGAGCTCAATTAGCATATTAAAATTCAACTTGTCTGCCAAAGCATATCTTGGTGGGAAACCACCTTCAGACCTGATTTTAGTGGTTGACTCGTAGGTTTATTATTGTGTTTTCCTGCACCTAAAGGTATAAAAACATGAAGGACTGGGAGCAGGAAAACACAATGGCAAACCCTCGAGTCAGCTGCAAAAATCGGGTTTTCAGGTGTTTTCCATCAAGATATGACTTGGCAGACCAATTGCGTTTTAATATGTCAATCGATTTTTAACTAATATTGGAATTTCAGCCTCCAACTCCATGAGGTGATTGTCTGTGCTGCCGACTCCTGGTCTACTGGCATAATTGAAATGACACACAATTTTTTTAATACTCCTAAAAGACAAGACCTCCTCCTTAACAATATTGACAAACATACTCTGGAAATTAATAAACAAAAACTACGAAAAGTTTGTCCAACTAGGTGGGTAGTACACCATGAAGTCATCATGACCATGATAGAATTATATGAAGAATATATAGAATTATATATATTCATAGCCTTGAAACAATCGCAGCTTGAAAAGACAGAGACTAGTCTTCTACACAGAGCTGTGGAGTCGGTGGGAATTTTAACAGATCAGACTCCGACAACGCAGACTTGCTTGTAAAATGGATGACTCCGACTCCGGGAATTTTAACAGATCCGACTCCGACTCTTTCGCTCAAAAATGGGTCAGACTCCGCAGCCCTGCTTCTAAGGCAAAACTTTTGAAAAATTCGTTATGTGTATTAGGTTTCATAACTTCTTTATTTACCTTACAGAATATATTTACATACACTTTATGGACCGGAAGGTGGCTGCACAAACCATCACCTCATCGAGTTGATGGATGAAATTCCAGGATTAGTTAAAATGCGATTTGCATATTAAAATGCAACGAGTTTGTCAACTCATATCTTGGTGGTAAACACCTGCAAACCTGATTTTAGTGGCTGGCTGGTAGGTTTACCATTGTGTTTTCTTGCTCCCAGTCTTCTATGTTTTCATATCTTTGGTTGCAGGAAATTGCAGGCAGACCAGTTGCATTTTAATATGCGAATTGAGTTCTGTCTAATTCTGGAATTTCAGCCCTCAACTGGATAAGGCGATGGTCTGTTCATCTGCCTCCCGGGCTATTATCGTTGTCTAAATTATATCAAAAATGTGACAGTGACCCATTAATTGCCTTAAATTTCGTTAACAATGTTGTGATTCACTTAAATCGTATTCGTAAAGCCTTTTCAAGGAAATTTTTGATGAAGCTTGTTTGAAAGACAGTAACTTTCATATTGACCTTAAAATGCCAAGAACTGTATCAAAACAAAAACAAAGATCCAATGTTCCAGCCGATTCTATAAAAGAGTATTTCAGGAGAAATATTTTTATTCCATTCGTTGATCAAATGTTGACTCAACTTAATGAACATTTCACTTGGCACCGCAACATTTTGAAAGTTTTTTTATTCTTCTACCTAATGGAAAATATGCTCCAACAGCAAATGAAATGAGAGATTTTCTTTAATTGTGTGAATTTTATGCGCATAATTTGCTTTCTACCAATTCAAAAAATTTTAACGCCGAATTCAAGTTGTGGTACAGAAAATTTAAAAAATCACTTTCATAACTCGATGCAAGAATGCCATTGAAGCAGTTTCGAAAAGTGAAAAAATGTTGTACCTAAACATCTACAAATTACTAAAATATTTGTAACACCAGGGGTGAAGAAAATGTTTTCACTCCGAACATTTCCCCGAATCCATATGAAAATTTCCCCAAAATTTTACAATATGTTATAGGCTTACATAAATTCTGTATTACCGTAGGTATAGAATTTTTTTTTATTTTTCAAAACTTTCTCAACTTACACACGAGTATATATGGTATATATTATCCCGAGTTCAATTTTGTGAAGGTCACCATACGGATCTTTTTATTTGTAGAGAAATTTTTTCTATCTCAGAGAATTATGTACTTCATTGTTAAAATCGAGATCAATTGCATATTTTTTCTGCAGAATTTCCCCAGTTGGCAAAAATTTCCCCCGATCCTAGATCGGACATACCGTATTTACTCGTGTATAACGCACACTTTATTTTAAAAAATTTAGGAAATAAACCCCGGATGTGCGTTAACGGAATAATTTTTTACTTCTGTATTTAATTACACGATTTACATTACAAACTGGAAAAATATTATTTAATAGAAGTATTGCTGCACCTTTATTTCACTCCTTGCACTTTTTTATACTACAGCGCTAGTAACATTTTTTAAAATGCTAATTAGCAATTCTCATTGCCGCTACCGCTGTTATCCTTGTCATCACTGGCACAATCAATGTCCTCATAAATTACATCGTCTTCAGTTCCATCCATCTGAGGGGAATTCCAGTCACTTTGAAGCTCTTTATTATCATCTCGGCTGATATGGATTATTTCCAAGCGTCACATATCCACTCACATACAGTTGAGAAAGACGCTTCATTATTTTACTTGGAGTGAAGTTGTGATCTGCTGTTGTCATCCACCGATTGTAGGCATGCTGAAATGCAACCTTAAATTCATGGTCGATGACAACATCTAAGGGCGGCTGCACTTTCGTCACCCCAGCTAGTATCACAACCAAATCACTTGAGCGACGAATTTTCGCTTTTACTCCAGGTGTCGTGTGTCCACGGAAGCTGTCCAGGACCAGCATTGATGGCGGACGCAAAACACCTAGCTGACGTTTCCGCACAATCTTTAATTCAATCTTTCATGGTGCACGTTATATACGAGATAAAAAAAAATCGCCATTTTTACTTGTAAAGTATGTGGTGTGCGTTATACACGCATGCGCGGTATACACGAGTAAATACGGTATTCTGCACCCCTGTGTAACACTTCCCGTTACAACCTGTGTCAGCGAAAGTCATTTTCAACCTTACACATTTTAAAAATTTACTTAAGATCCACTATGACAGAATAAAGATCAAATGGGCTGCTTTATGATATATACATAAAGAGATTAATGTAACTGAAACTGAAGTAATTTGTAAAATGAAAAATAGATTTTATTGTGTAACAATGTTTTTAATGAATTTACTGAATTTTTTTTATCTGTTCAATTCAACTTGTCTCCATAGTCGGCTGAGCCACGGTAGCAGTAGGGGCAGCTGCCCTTTCCAAGACTAGAGGCAATGCCTTTCAAGAATTGACTGATGCCTAAAACAGATTAAATTCTCTATTAGTTTATTAATTCCCAAAAATTCTGACTGACAAATATAAAGTTTAAATGAACTAGCCAAAAAAGTTGCATCCAATAATTCATTTCGTGAAGGCTATTTTGGATATTTCCCTTAAAACTACAATATATCTCACGGTCAGATAAATATAAATAGGAAATTTGGTACTTTTCGTTTAGCCGAGTGCCAGCATCATATATACATATATGTATGTAAATATACATATATTGTATATATATACATATATATATATATGTATATATATATGCATATATAACACTGGCACTCAGCGAACCGAAAAGTACCGGAAATTCTATAAATGTGTGTTTAGGGGCTCTTTAAGTATTTAACTTCTACACATTCAAAAATTACTGTACTTTTAAATTATTAATTTAATTAAATTTTAAATATAATAATTTTCATTTTCATTAAAATAAATAAATTATTATTAAATACTGAATTAATTACAGTAATTTGATGATTAATTAGTGTCTCCTTGTAAATTACATACTGTAATCATAAGCAGAGAAATTTTGCACTCACTAATTTTATTTTGTTTCGCCACCAATGCTCGGCATCCTCCATAAAAAAAATCCTGGTTGCGTCATTGTATATGGATAGATGTATTTAAAACATTATATTAATTATTTTCTTTTACTAAAGAAAAAAATGCTTAATTTTTGAAAATAATGTATGAAATACTATATGCTGGTGAAGGGGGGGGGGGGGGGGGTACAGCTAAAGTTGTTAGTATTCCAAAATATTAGATCTCCAGTTTTTTTTTTTTTTTTTTTAAATCAAGCAGCTAAAAATGAAATCTGTTTAAAACGGAACTGTTTCTTGGTTCCTTGCGATACTGTCTCGGCAGATTTTAGTATATTTGTTTTCTATTAATAAAAAAAAAATTAATGATGAGCTTCAAAGTAAAACGCATTACACACAAAAGGGATTCAATTAAACACACTACACATAAAAAAGGGTAAAAAGTTTTAAAACACTTTTCAGCTGTGTGATACTTTAAATAAAATATCTACTACAAAAGGGATTCAGTTTGTTCACATTACTTAATATTTACGAAGTATAGATATAATAAATATAGTATATACAATAGGTGTTTCAAATGGAACATTTAATAAATATGCAAGTAATCGTACGCAGTATGCAAATTAATAGTGATTTTTTTGTAACTACAAATTTTCTCTTTCTTCGTAATAAACAATCTTGAGTAAAAAAAAATATTTTATTTATTACATCTGCGTATGGAACCTTTTTCATCCACCATATATTTAATAAACATTTCGGCGATAACTTGTAATTCTGATTTTATTAATATTCTTCAATATATTAAATTATATAGTATTTATTATAAATTGTAATACTGATGTTATTAATCTTTTTGTTTACAAACTGCCGTATTACGAGGTTGCCAGAAAGTCGCCAAGAAAAACACCAAACATCCCTCTCACAAGCGGTGATGACGTCAAAAAGGTAGAAAAAGGTGGACGTCACGTGACTCGTTGCCATATGTCGAATTGCTCTATACGAAAATCTCTCAGATGTCGCTGCGAAAGACACTTGGGATTTTAGCAGTATCGTCGCACATTTAAGGGATACAAATTTTTAGCATTGCTTGGATAGCATATTTCCACACTAGGTATTCTAGATGTTGTACTGATAGATATTCAACATAGTAAATATGCGCGGCATCGACAAGATACAAGGTAACCAATACTACTTTATTGTGGATTTCCTTCCAGTACTTCCCTTGACATTGGCATTGAAGTCCACCGTAGTGGAGAATGCTTTGGAGACTATAGCAACTATGGCTGTTCACCTCGAATGATCCTTATTATACACAGACACAAACCACAATTTTTATTTCCTTTTTTCCATTACATACAAGGACGAGATAGTCACAAGGAAATCTACAACACAGCCCATACAACACAAACACGTCCTGAGGACATACGAAAGACGTCCTATGCAGTATATTGCCTCGTCCGTCGGATGTCCTACAATATCCCATCGTTATCCGGCGGACGTCCGCGGGAGAGCAGAAAGAGACACCTAATCACGTTCTTCGGACGTCATTTTCAGCCATTCATAGGATGACAGTAGGACGCTCATAGGACCAGATAAAACAAATAGAATTTGCGTCCTCTGCTCGTCCGGCATGCAGCATTCATAGGATGCTCTTCGGATCAGTAGCGGACGCTTTATATAAAAAAATAAAATAAATAGGAAGGGAGGGCAATTGCCCCACCCTGTTTTTCCTAGATGAGGCTTCAGATTTCTATTAATTTTATCTTAAACTGAGCGACGGCGCACACTGAAAGATTTCTATTAAAAAATAGTGGTAGCCTGGACAATTGTTGTCCAGGTTACCACTATTTTTTAACAGAAATGTCAGTGTAAAATAAAATTAATAAAAATCAGAAGCATCATTTAGAAAGGACAGGTGGGGCAATTGCAACCCCCCCTTCATTTTTTGATTTTTAAAATCTTATATTTATATTATTGAAAAATATATTTTAATAGATTTCTTTTTGTATGATTATTTTTCCTGTTGTTTTTCGCAAATATAGGAATCCTTCAATATAAATAAATTATACTAAAAATATTTAAAAATAAGCATGAAAAATGAATACGAAGAAAATACTAGTTCATTTCAAGAGAAAAATTATTTATTATTTCTGTTATCAACATCTCTTTTTTTCAATTAATAAGTAGCAGACGATGAATGGGGTATCATTGGATAGGATTCTTCGCCCATATCTAATATAACAAACTGAATTTTCTTTATACTTTTAGATTAATATCATCATACACATTTTTTCTGATTTCAACACCCCTTTTTTTAGGTAAATACACAAAGTTGAGTTGGATTTTATACGAAAAGCTTTTGACATAGCTCCTATTAGTACAATTTGTTTGGTTTAAAAAAAAAATTGCAAATATAAATTTAGGAAAAATGCACTTAATTTACAGTAAAGATTACAGTGCGAAAGCCTTGCAAGGGTCTATTGGTCTAGACTTAATATACTTTTCTAACAAATGAATTTTACTCCTAAGCAAAATCTGCATTAAAATTAGTGATGAAAAAGTAACCGAATTGAAATTTTTGAAAAAGTAACAAATTTTATCAGTAATAGCTGAATGCATAAAAAATTCCTCATTTTCTTAGAACAGTTTAAAAAAATGTTAAATATTGTTATCGGTATTGAATTCAGACCTCTCGGGGAGGGATTTCTGTGGCTCCAGGCAGGTAAGGGGGGTGTATTTTAGAGATCTGGGGGGTCAAATTACACTTTCGTTCATTAAAAGGGATAAATCTCAAACCTTCTATATGGGGAAGAGGAGGATTCCCTCCTGGGCCACCCTCTGAATTCAACACCAATTGTTATATATGTATTAAATAAATTTAATTTCATTCTTTTGATATTCCTCATACTTTTCCACAGTCATTTAAATTCATAAATACATCAAATTTGCAGTTTTTTTTTATTTAATATAGGTAAAAATAAAGTTAAATAGCAATTTTAATATTTCTAAAAAAAATAAATAAATAAGAGGGTAAAATCTTTGTTTTTTAACACTGTCAAAATTTTTATTTTAATCAGATTTTTGAGATACAACAGGGGAAAGGCCACCATCGAAAACACCGGTTACAACTTAATACAGACCCTACTTAAAAGAAATAAAATTTCGTATTAAAATAATGTCTGCAAACTTCATGTGTGTATGTGTATTTAGACAACCACAATTTAAGACATGTCTCATTTGAGAGAATTGAAAAATGTAGTAAACTTGTTTAAAAATTTCATGTATTTAGTTTCAAAATTGAAATTGTGAATGTGAAAGAAGTTTTCATTTAAAATGAAAAATTTGAGTATGCACTAAATGACATTTTAACAAAAAAAATTCTCAGAATTTTTATCGATTCTTCTGCAGCATTAATTTTCTCATACTCTTTTTTTTTTTTTTTTTTTCCTGATTTATAAAAACAGATAAAGAACATTACCTACTCCATGGCGAAGAAATAATGAAAACTCAGAATGAAAATACTTCATTCTCAAGTAACAAATATGTTTTGTATTTGTTATATATTTTTTTTGAACTAATTACATTTCTTTAAATTAAAATTCAAGAGAAATACATTACATTTTTTAAAAGTATGTAAGCATTTGGCTCAATATTTACTGTTAATAATATATTAATAAGTTCTGTTAATAATCAATTATATATATTACATTTACTTTAAACAAACCAAAAATTTTTAGTACTTAATTTTTAGGATAAATCAAAAGAAAATAATGATAACATTTTATGATGTCAGATTTTAAATATGAAAGCAATTAAATAGGCATTCTTTTCAAGTGCAATAAACACTTCTATTTTTAGGTAGGGTAGAATTAAGTATATTTTCCCTTCCCTTTAGCTTGAAGTAAAAACACACAAGATCATAAAAGTTTCATAATATTTATACCATTAGATTCTATTATATCTAAAACTTCTTACCTGATAACTTGTTCTGTCAAGTTTTGGTTTTAATGAAATAATAAATAGTACATTCAATCTAGTTGTTCTATGTCTGAGATCCATTGAATTCCTTATTATTTTTTATAGTAAATAAATGAAAAGCTTGCCATTAAACACATAAAAAATATATTAAAATCACTTCACATCATGATATTCTTTACAAAATACTTAATAAACTCCTGTAACTAAATCTATTTACATCTTCTATTCCAGTATGGATGTAATATTTTAAAATAATTATATAATTATTTTACTCGCTGCTTTAGAATGCATGAATTTTAAGTTTTAAACAATGCAATTGCTGAAGTACATACGTTTTAAATCACTGTTAAGAAAGAAAAAAATACTGTAAAATAACAACACCAACAAATACATTTAAAGTACTTTAATTTACATTTATAGACTTTTTTTTACATAACATTTACGTTCTTAAACATGTTGTAACTATGCCTTTAATACTCTTTCAATGTGTGCCCTTGATATAAGTTTCTTTCTCAACAGCATCTGAAACAAATAATTTTCAAAACATAAAAATTCAGAGTAAAATATCATTATGGCTAGAGGAGTTAAACAAAATTTTGTGTAAAAGAAAATAAGAGAATTTTTAATTTCTAACTTGGTATTGGTACTACTTTTATGTTAGTATATCAGGTGATAAATTGACAAAAATTCCTTTTATAGCCCTACTTTGTGTTGAATTCATTTAATTTTAAATATAAACCCTTCACTTATTTCATTTAAAATACATAATTTTCATTAAATTACATACATGCCTTTTACTAATATCAGTTAAAATACAGAAAAGATAAAAAAATTCTCACACTGTCTTTTTAAAGAAGTTTTATAAAACAAAAATTTATAAAGAAGACCACAAAGCAAAATATTTAATTTCATGATCAAAGTATTATTTCTAATTTCCATAGCAAAAAATAAAAGCTGTCACTGACGAGAAAAAAATTGCGGTTGGCAGGATTTGCACCTGGCAAACATAAAAGTTCCCAATCTTTTTACTTAAATAAATAAAAAAAAATGTATGCATAAAAAATTACTTGAGAATTAACATATGTAAGAAAATTTGAATTGCTTTGCCATATTTAAGGTTATTCACATAATCAAATTTATTATGCTTCATTGCTCCCAGTTAACGTGCATCTTCTATTTCCCCCTTGATTGGAACTTTTATCTTAAACAGTTTATTTGTAAGTTACATCATCAAGATCATAATTAAAATTAATTTAAAAAATATAAAATATTAAAAGCTTTTTTAATCTAAACAAAGTGATTTTCACTTTACATGAATGTAAAAAAGAAGAAAAAGCCAGCTTTTAAAAGTTTAGCCTTTCAGTCTCAGAATTTTGAGAGTAACTTTTCCAATTTAATTTAACACCAATGTTTGCAGTATATCATGTCTCTGTTCAAATTATTTTTCAGTTGCATTTGACTATTTTCCAAAACTAGTTTAAAAAAAAAAAAAAAAAAAAAATTACAAAGAGTTTTAATCAATAATCCCTGCAGTTTAAAAACAAATTTGGATTGTGTTATAGATCCCATCTACATAGAAGAACATTTGTGAAGTATATAAAGGATGCAATTTTAAAGGAACAAATTATTGTGGTTCTGGCATTATTATAAATGTTATTTTTAAATCTTTCATTCTACAAAAATTGGTAATTTTTATAAAAAATTAGCAAATTAACATCCCCCCCCCCCCCCCTGGCTTACAAAAGACACTTTTGTATGATGTCAGTATTAACATTTCGGTTAGAAACTGACCAAACAACATTTGCTCTGTTTCATTTTTTCTTAAATATAAATCATAGATTTTGGTCTCAGAAATTTTTTATAAAGTTACTTTCACTTTCTAAACCGGTTCTGAAAATGAAAGTGTCATTCTAAAAAATATCTGCAACTCAAATTGAAAAAGTAAAAAAGGTGTGATGTAGAGATGGAAAGTCGGCTATCCAATACAAAAAAAATTATATTAAAATGTCGAAATGCAAACGAGATATTAGAAAAATCCCTCCCCAAATGATTCACATTAGCTCTTGAGTGCCTTCGCTGGCAGGGACAGGAGCCTTAAGGTTCCCAGTTGTTGTACATTTTCTATCACTTCGCCCCTCCCCCCTTGATTGGAACTTTTATCTTAAACAGTTTATTTGTAAGTTGCGTCGTCATGATCATAATTAAAATTAATTAAAAAAATATAAAATAAAAACTTTTTAAATTTCTCAAAAAACAAAATGATTTTCACTTTATATGAATGTATTCTAAAAAAAGAAGAAAAAGCCAGCTTTTAAAAGTTTAGCGTTTCAGTCTCAGAATTTTGAGAGTAGCTTTTCCAACTTAATTTAATACCAATTTTTGTAATATATCATGTCTCTGTTGAAATTATTTTTCAGTTGCATTTGACTAATTTCCAGGAGAACTTAAAAAAAAAAAAATAATAATAATAATAATAATAATACAAAGAGTTTCATCAATCAATATCCCAGCAGTTCAAAAACAAATTTGGATTGCAATATCATCAACATAATACCATCTACATAATATTGTTTTTTAAGTATATAAATGATGCAATTTTAAAGGAACAAATTATTGTGGTTTTGGCATTATTATAAATATTATTTTTAAATCTTTCATTCTATAAAAATTAGCAAATTACCCCTCCCCCCCCCCCCTCTTTCAAAAGACGCTTTCGTATGATTTCAGTATTTAACATTTTGGTTGGAAACTGACTTCAAACAACATTTGCTGTGTTTCATTTTTTCTTATAAATCATAGAAAATGTTACCCCCACATATAATATTAAAACACTTAGCTGAGAGATATCAAAATAGAAAATACAACATCTAGCAATTGTTTGTTTAGAGTAGGTTACTAACAGGGCTGCAAAAAAGCCGGCTAAAATTTAAAAAAAGCCACGGCGGTGGCTTTTACTGGTTTTGTTTTAACCAGCTTTCTTTGGCCATAATCGGCTTTTATACAATGAAACATTGTAATTATACACTACACATTTTATAGTGCTTTTAATTAGTTTTAATGACATTTAATTGATTTAGAATTTAATAAGTAACCCAATTTCTCAATAATGAAGACATTAATACTGGAATAAAACTTAGACGGTTTTGCGAGTGATTTGTAGTTAGAATTGCAAATATGTTAGGTAAATTTGAAAAGCGCCATACCAATTGCTTTATCTGGTTTACGCTGACTGACCCTTAACCCCCCCCCCCCCCCCACCCCCCGAATTTTTTCATTTTTACAGCTTTATAAAATTAAAGAGGACAATGGTTACTTAGTTACATGCTTTATTACTTAATTAATTTTAAGAACTATTAATATACAAGTCTTATTTTATTTCTAGTAAACATTTAAAATTATGCATAGTCATAATAAAAACGTCATTTTCTCACTATTAAAAATATTATGAATAGCATATGCATGAATATGCTTAGCAACAAGCTTTTCAAAATTTTATTTAGAGAAATTTTATTTATTTTTTTGGAGTCTAACTTATATTCTTTTCAATATTTATGTATATATTTTTTCAGACATAATGCCTTCACAGTTGCTTTCTAGCAGTTATAAAGACTTATTTATTTGAGAAAATTTAATAGAAATTTATAATTTACTCAGTAGAAAATATTTATAAACGTATTATAAATTACTTGATCCAAATTTAAAACGAATTAGCTGTAAACCAACTTTAAAAAATAAAAACCGGCTTTTTTTCAATAAAAGCCAGCTTTTTAAAAGTGGTTACCCCCCCCCCCCTCCAAAAAAAAATAAGCCGGCAAACCTGGTTTCTCACCAAAATGACACCACAATTGAACGCATATAATATATAATTTTCAATTCCCACATATTTAGTTTTGATATAACTGCCAAGTCTAAACCCAAACCAAAACTACATTTTACTTTAAGTTTTAGATTCTCAATATACATGTTAATAAATAATAATTAATTTTCTCAATATATTTATTAATGAAAATTATAAAACATGGATTTTCACTTACTTATAAAAGTTGTTTTCGACTAAATTTGTTGCAAAAATTGTTTATATTTTCTTTGTAAAGTTTAATTTAATTAATATATAGATACATTTGAACTAAAAATGGTTAAATGTTTTTTTATGATTATCTTTTGATTACATTAAAATTGCAGTTATGCCAATAAAAAAGATCAATTGTAATTTATTTATATTCAATTAAAAAAAATCAATAAAAAATATCAATTATAATTTTGCTGCAGAAAAGTATAATTAAAGAATATATTAACAGGGAGATACAAATATGCATAGACTTGATATGAATTTTTATTGTTATGGACCCTTATTCAGAAATACTTAAAAAAAAAAAAAAAAAAAAAAAAAAAAACTTACCAATTTTGAAATTTAATTTCTTTAACATTTTATGTAGAACTGAGCTTTGAATGCTGGATGTTTGCAGTATCTTTTTAACCTTCATTTATCCATGCTGGGACTTTTTGGATCCTACAGTTTGTGCCTACAAAAAATAAATAAAATAACTGAAGATACAAAAGTCAAATCAATTCAAAATAAAATTTAATATAAATGATCACACGTGGCATTAAGCAGCTTCTATTATCTTTACATTCGACCTAAACAAATTCAAAGAAATTAAAGTACTTCTCCATTATTCCATCGCAGGGTTCATTTATTTTAAATCAATTTAGTTTTAATCGTGATTTAAATCAATGGATTTTTTTTTTAATTGCTTAAATAAATTCAAGATATAAACAAACATATTAATGTTTTTAAATATATTTAGTTTTATATAATACAGATAATGAATCAGTTTTTAGAAAGATAAGGCTTTTAAGCTTTATAAGATTAAAATTTTTGTCAAGTAAAGTACAATGTAATAGAAAAAATGGTTTCAAATTTAATTTGAATCAAATTGTAAAATAAACTAGCAACAGTAAGGAAATCTAAGCAGGAATATATTAAATATAGGAACATTTATTTTGATTACTTAATATAGTATTTAGAAAAACTTCTGCAAGTTTAAGTAAAATAAAATTATATGACTTTGCTCGTTACAAACAAGCATTGTGACTAACAGATTAATTATCCCATCTTTTGCATTATGCAGGAGAGAAACTAACAAGCTGTGAGAAAATAATCAACATTATTGTTCGCTTAAAAGAAATTCTTGACTTTAGTGATACCTATTACATTAAAATTTGAACCATTAATTTTCATGTCTGTGTATATAATTTTATAAATAAAGTCATAAAATAATAATATTGTGCGAGGTTTAAAAAAAATAAATAAAATAAAAAGCTCTACCCATTGACAACTTTTCATTAAAAAAAAAATAATAATAATAATAAAAACTATTGTATCTTAACAAACTGTATGTAATGCCTAATAAACAAATGGAGGTACTTTTCCGTTATACAGACACCACTGTCGCCAAGCATAATAGTTGGCACAAAATGAAAATCACGTGAATTGAAACATTTGAAAAATTAAAGAAAAAATTGATAGTACAGTGAGCATTTTAAAAATATAACATTTGAAAATTACAGACTTTTTCAAACTATTTTATTAAATCACAAATATATACTTAAAATAAGTGAATAAATAACTGTTATTCAATAAAGTAATAAAATAAAACTCATATTAAACTTCTGGCATAAAATTACAAATATCTTAGAAATATCGCATGGTTATTTTCAATAAAAATCCCTTTCACGATCAGGGTTGAAATAATTAGCGCATTGGAAAAGCCCCACTTTTTAAAGTGTCAGCTATCAATAATTTTAAACAATAAAATTAATGAAAACAGAAAAAGGAATCTTGGATATTTGACCCTTTTCATTAAAATTTAAAAAAAAAAAACTATTCTATCGTAACAAACGTCAATTTTAAAATTTGTAATACACAGTAAACAAATGGAAGAATGAAGCCATTGGACACCCCCCCCCCCCCTCTCCCCTGCACAAAAAAAAAAACCAAAATAAAACAAAAACAAAAAATTTGGAAAAGACTCACTCACTAAAGTTTCAGCTATCAATAATGTTAAACAATAAATTAACAATATCTTAAAACAGAAAAAGAAATCTTGGATATTTATTTGTTTACATTATTTTCTTAATTATCTCTATCGGCTAGTGAATGTTTGTAATGGTCAGTTGAAATGGATCTATTGTAGGTAACTATGAATCACAAATTTTTCAAGCACTTTCTCATTTAATATCATAGTGCCACCATTTAAAAGCTTTACTCTTATGTTAATTAATGAAATAATTAGTAAACCAATTAAACACCATTAAAAATACAGAAAAAGGTCAAATTAAAAATTCCCTGATGACAAACACATATAAGATATCACATATAAGATGACATAAACACATCATATATAATATTATGGATTAAAATAACATCTGACATCAAGTGAATGTAACGCTACAATCATATATCTTTGTCATTTAATCCTATTTTAGCCAAAGTTATTTTTATTGAAAGCAGTCGACAAGATAATGGAGGAGTACCGAAAAAGCTACCATCAAACTATAAAATTGAATGCCAAAATTACATGATCGTAGCGGCACATTTACTTGATGTCAAATGTGTTTATATCTGTTTTTAATGATGTTTTACTGATTTATTAGATATTTTGTTGATTAAAATAACAATTATGTTCTTAAACAGCAACAAAATGATATTAAAAGAGGAAAAACTATTGAACAAATTTTATGATGCATAGTTTCATATAATAGATTTTGCGAGCGAGTGTGTAAGCTCCTGCACGATGTCGCTCGATGGAAGGATATTCACGTCGGGTGCCAATGGTGAGAGTTTTCCTACGGCTTTGAGTCGTACTTCTTCTATGAGCTCTGTCTCTTCTTCCGCTACTAATTATTCAACTCGTAAAGATATTTTGGATAGATACGAGAATGAGATTCTCGGTCCCAGGCAAATCTTAATTGACGGATCTCCTCACGAGCTTTCCGATAAAGAGAAAATTAAAATTTATATCTCTTTAAGCTTAAATAGTGAAACTAATTTGATTGAAGCCATCAAAGAAGTTATTAATCTTAATAGAATGATTAAAACTAACGATATATCTATCCCAGATGTTGCTGAGAATAACTTTACTTTAGTGTCTAAAAAAAGAAGGAAGACTAACTCCAAAAATTCTACGTTAACAAAAACTGATGAAAATTCAAATTCCGCGGATTCAGATATGGAATCTGTTAGAGATGAGACTGAACAACCAGAAAATGTTAGTAAAAAACCCAAACCAATAATGGTCACTGGGATTGTAAATATTATCAACTTCACTAAAAAACTCGGTGAGAAGTTTAACTTCGAAGCCAAAATTTCCGGTAACTTTATTAAAATTACCCCAGTTAACCTTACTACTAAACAAAAACTTATTGAGCACTTTAAGCAAAACAAAACACAGTTTTATATTGTCCCAGATAGGGAAATCCCAATTAAAGTTGTTCTTAGAGGTTTACCAACCTCCACTAACATAGATGATATTAAAGAAGATTTAACCCTTAAAGGTTACACCATCATTAAAATTACCCAACTTAAAAGTCGCAGAGAGGATAAAAAACCTCTTCCATTATTTCTAATTGAACTCCCCAAAACTAAAATTTCCTTTGAAATTTACAACCTAAAATCTATATTCCAAATACGGGTCAACTTTGAGAAATTTAGAGTAGCCAAAAAGGCCACCCAGTGCCATCGTTGCCAGAAATTTAACCATATATCAGCTAACTGTAACATGGATCCCACCTGTGTAGGTTGCGGTCGTAACCACCTTTCCACTGACTGTACTTATAAGAATGCTGAGCTACCCAGACCACCCCCAAAGTGTACTAATTGCGATTTGCAACATCCTGCAAGTTACAAGGGTTGTAAAAACTTCCCAGACAAGCCCCAATTCAAAAAATCTTTCGCTGAAGTTATCTCAAATTCTAAAACTCCCAGGGAAAAAACGATGAAAGTCCCAAAAATGCAAAAAACCGCTGATAAACCTAATGAAAATATTAAACCCACCCGTCCTACTGAACACCTTTACGAATTAAGGGAATTTACAAATGAAATTCCAAAAATTGTCGAAATTGTGCAAAAAATAAAAAACGAACTTAAAGTAACTCACTTATCTGAAATCACAGATAAACTCAGCAACATCTTGGAGTCGATTTCTGTCAAAAATGACTATCTTTCTAAAATTCTAACCTTTGCTGAATTGCTCTCTATACCGAACGAAACCGTACAAAAAACTTAGAAAAAAAAAATAAATAAAAAAAAATTGTAATTTTATTTTTTCTACTTTAAACTAATTATATTGTGTTTTACTGCTTCTTTAGCATTTATCTAAAATTAAACTTTGTATGGTCTCTGAAAAGTCTTTTTTGTTTTTCTGGGGCTAGTCCCGGTAGCTCATTTCGTTCGGCTTTTGGATCTTATGGAATTTTTCTTTTTTTGTTAGACATTCTTTCCTATCTTTCTCTTTTAGACTTTTTTATCTACCGTGGTACGCCACAAACTAACTTTCTTTCTCACGGCACCCTTGAAGCCATTCTAGTCGAACCACATTGTTAGACGGGACGTGCAGATGACCTCATCTAGGTAGTCCATAACTACTTCTCATGTTCCATGATTTGTTTCAATTGATATCGCTTAAACATTCACCAGACGAGAGGGACAGTTAAGAAAAATAATGTATTAAATATCCAAGATTTTTATTTCAGTTTTCAATAATAGTATATTATAAAATATATCGTTTAAAATTGATAGTTAGCAAATTAGTAAGCAGAGCTTTTCTGATTTTTTTTTTTTTTTAACTTCAATGATAACATTCTTACTTTTTATTTATTAGTTGTTGAAATTTTTTGGCAATAATTTTTTTTTCAGAAAAGTGATTGATGGGATAACAGAGAAGTACTGAAATTAATAATGAGTTTAGGCATCCAGTTAAAATTATTACAAAAGTACCAATAAAAATTAAAAAATAAAAATGCTATGGAAAAATGGTATTATTTACTTTCAGTTTTAAGATCATGTACACTTGCAGACCCAGAAGCAGAATTTTTTGCGTCAGTCTGCAGCAAACTAAAATTTATCTGCGACTCAATAAGCCTACTATCATAAGAAATGACAAAAACACTTAAAGTAATCAAAATTTCCCTTTATAAAGAAAATATAATATAAGGACACAATAAATACAATAAACATAGCAACTTAAGCAAATTTCAGCTATTTTTTAACCCCAGCATTTCTTTTTAACTTGGTGGATTAATCTGCAAAGTTTAATATAATCTACAATGCCCGCTGCCGTGCTGCACTGTTTCTGCTACTGGGCTTGCAGAACTAACAAAATATATGGGATGGAGCAAGAATTTGAAAAAATTTTGCTACCAGGCCTAGTGTTTACTACTGTAAACAGAAAATAAATACAGGGAAGAATACTTTAAATAAAATAAATAAAACAATGTGATTATTACATGATTCAAAAACATTTATTACTAAACAGGTGCAAATATTTGCACCTACATGATATTTCAACTTGAGATATAGAGTGTTTCTTATATTTTGAACTATTTTTTCAAGAGAAATTGCATTAACATGTTTAGTATAGTAGTGATTGTTAAAAAAAAAAAAAAAAAAGAAAAAAAAAAAAAAAAAAAATGTGATTTTTATGTATGGTAAACAAAGAAACATTAACTTTAGATGATTTTATGGATTAAAAATCACGTTCAACTGGAACATTCAATTGGATTACGATGATTGAATAACCTGTTTTCCTAAAGAAATAAGGAAGTTCTATAATTTTTGAAAGCTCTAGGGCACACGGATTTTGAAATACTGCAATACTGCGATTCGTCGAAGAGTTTTATGAGACATTTTTGCAAAAATAGGGGTACATTTCACTATATTAAAAAAAGAAAGCAAGGTGTATTTTGCCAATTTTAAAAAGACAGGTGCAGCGTCTTTAAATAATGACTTAGAGGGAACACAGACAAGGCTAAAATGTTATTTATAATGAAAAACAGATGAAATAAGCTATTCTAAAAATCTTTTCTTTGAAAATACGACAGATTTTAAACACATCAAAACAACAAACAACACAGAAATGCAACATAAAAACCCAATAGAAAGCAACTGTCACACATTTTTTAAAATGAAGAATTAAAACAGTGTACTTTATCTTTTTTTCAGGGGTGCTGTATGTCTCACTGAACTCCCCCCATCCAAAAAAAAGAGCAAGCTAAAAACCAGCTATATATACTTTTTTAATACAGTATATATGTATAAATGAAGGCAAATTGAAGCTGTTAAAGTGTCACACAGGGTCCCCAACTGGATATTTGCTATTGGGCCACATGTAGGCTTAGTTAGAAAATTTAAAAATCCTTATCTTATACAAAATTAATTTTATAAGCAGGTTATTCTTGGAATGAAATATACATTACGAGTATTTTTATTAGATTTTTTAAAGATAAATAAATTTAATGGTTAAATAGATTTAAAAGTTGAATCTTTATGAATATTTTTACTTGTTCATCATCACCAAAATGAATGTTTAATGTATTTTTATATCTAACACAGTCATAAACAATGTTTTGATGACTCACGAAATGATCTATCTTTAAAAATAATACTATTTCAGTAAAAATATAATGAACAAAGGTTTGTTTTACGATTATACAACATTATTATTTCGAGTATTTATATGAAAAATGCTTATAACTATTTATATGTTTTCTATGAAAGTTTGCCTGTCTCATGGTATAGATTACGACAAAAGCCTTATATTTTAGTGCAAAACTCAAAAGTTCACTCTAAAAAGTTAAGATTCGAAAGTTTACTTACCTTTAGGATAAATTCAATCCTCATTAAAAGAAATAAGTAATAGAACACAGTTTAAAAAAAATCTTTCGTTTCAACAACAACCGGACAGAGCAGTTGAAGTCAGAATTTCTTGCGCATGCGTACAGGTGACACGGATGTTCTCAGGACAACACCGGACGATCGTGGATGGTTCGTCCGGATGCATATAATCGGATGCTACATAGTAGAATTCAGTATCATTGGATACTACATTCCTATTGGTCGAAATCTGATGCGTAGGTGTTTTAATTTTTGGCGCCCGATTGCTCTCTTGGCAATTTGGCGATATATTTTTTAATGCTCTGTCGTTCGTTAGCAAAGTGTCTTTCACTGTTTATGTTTTCTGTGTGTAACCGATCTGCTCCACGTGGTTCTCGTTCTTTCGATAAAAAAATTATCATTAGTTAGCATTTTTTATATAACATTATTATTTCTTTAATGTTATAAAAAGTGTAACGTTCTGAGGTGTTGTATAACAGGTGAACTGGATTTATCACCTGAACACTATACATATAAAGAATTACTTCCTGACGGGACTTGTTTAATTTTTATTAAAGAAGTGAGAGATGAGCTTTCAGCAAAGGTAAGGCACATTTGATAATATTTAAATTAGATAATTGTATATAAATTAATATATATTAAATATTCAATATAATTTATTTAGCCATTTAGTACTGAAGAATATGGAATTGCATTTCTAAAATTTCTTATTAAAATAAAAAGAATTAAATTTTTTATCGTACCTATTAGTTTATCCATAAACTACATCAAGATGTAAGCATATTGAATGTAGTAATATATACATACATTTTTTTATGGACATATTTTTTAAATTTCTATCTAACAATTTCATAATTAATAGACATTTATTTACTGCTTAATATTTTTATTTTTAAGAATAATTTGTTTTGAATATTTTTTTTTTCTTAAAAAACAATAAGAGTAGTTGCATTTGAAAATATTATGATATTAAAAAGAGTTTAAAAGAGAAAAACTTTTTTTTTGTGTGATAAGCTTAAATATATCACTATTTTATTCTGCAGTTTTTTTTTCTTTTCGAAAAAACAAAAAATAATCTATAATAAGAATGCTAAATCTTCTTCATTACTAACTGTTCTATTCTATTTGATTGATAAATGTTGATAATAAGTTACCATTTATTTACGTTTAAATTTTCTTACCTTCACGAAAAAGCTAATTTCATTCATACATTTCAAAAGTTTCATTTATCATTATAGGTTAGATGTGCCAGTAATGGACACCCTTAAGGAATTCCTTATAAAATTATTTTTTATTAATAGTTATTATATTTCAGTTTTTTTTTCTCAATATTACATTAATCTATCAACAATATTTAACCATTCTTATAGTCTCATTTCCCAATATGAATCGAAATTTAATTTTAAATAACAGAAATATATTAAAACACCCAAAAGCCCAGTAATGGACACCACATAAAAAGTAATAGCTAAATATAATTGTTTTTGACTGTATTTAGAACCAGAATTTAATGAAACAAAATAGTTATTTTCAAATAAATTTAACAATTAGGATACCAGTAATTAATAAAATATTTGTGATAATCATTTACTGTTTGCATTAATTATTGTAATTACCAGAAGATCAATGTTTTAATTATTTTAGATGGGTAGTTTAAAATACTAAATATCAGGCAGTTACAGCTATCAAATTATTGAAACAGCAGGGGATTTAAAAGATAATTACAGACTTGCCAAGTCTCCTGATTTTCACATCTTTTCCCATACTCCTGATTTTTCACTTTTTTTTTTTTTTTTTTTTTTTATTATCTTATCCTCCAATGTATTGCAATTCAGGGATAAAAAATCCAATTGTTCTTTAGTACAACTGATCAGTAGTATTTTATGTGATAAATTACACTATTTGTTATGAATTATGACTCTTTAAGGCAGGGCCGAAACTAAGCCTTTTTTGCACCCGGGGCAAACATGGATTTTTGCCCACCCCCTCTCTCTCTTCCACAAAGTATATTTACAAAGAGAATTTTATAATAGACGACTTATTTTAAAATTTAAAATATGTAATAATAAAATGCATAATACTCAACTACGTAATCTACAGTGGTGGATCCAAGGGGGAGGTCCCTCTGAACATCAACAAAAATATTCTAAAGATCATTTTTAAAATGACATATTCAGTAGAGCTCTGATTATCCGAGTCCCGCCTAACCGAGTTTCCGCTTTCACCAAGTTATTTTCTTCTGATAAACTCATGGCTTCCATTATTATGAAACAGCCATTAAAAATGAAGTGTTAGGTGAAGATGAAAGAGCAGTCGTAAAAAGTTAGAACTCTGATTTTCTGGTCCAAATGGGGAAAAAAAATGGCCATAATTTTTTTTTGCAAAAATCTTATGGCCATTTTTTTTCCCCATTCAGACCAGAAAATCAGTTCTAATTTCTTACGGCTGCTCTTTCATCTTCACCTAACACTTCATTTATAATGGCTGTTTCATAGTAATGGAAGCCATCAGTCCATCAGAAGAAAATGATCCTTTCCAAAGGTATAATCTTCATTTGGCGCCCAGGGCACATGCCCCCCCCTCCCCCTTAGTTTCGGCCCTGCTTTTTGACTGCTACTATGGACATGTTTTGATTAATTAACAATAATTTGTCTTGGGAACTTCACTACAGATTTATGTGTTTATGAAGAAACAAAATTTCTTCCTGTAATATGTAGATCCAGTATGTAAATCCAATTTTGATAGTGTATTTGCTGCTATTAGTACCTATTTAAATTGAATAAGTTTTTTTTTCTTCTAAAGAAACAAAACCTCTTATAAATAATCACAACTTTAACCATAATTTAGTTATTATTTCATGCTTCATATTTTTCTACTTTTTTCTTGCCACTTTTTAAAATCTCTAAGTATTACAATTGGTACAAAGTAAACATACAGCTGAAAGTTACATGTTTTGCTTTTACTATGAATTAATTTATAGAGTTAATTTGTAATAATTTTATTAAAATACATAGTTTTAGAACACTATATTGCTTTAATGACAAATGTTACATAAAAAAAAATATCACAGTATCCAAAAAAGTAAAAAAAAAAAAAAAAAAATGGTATTTGTTTGTTAAGCCTAATAGTATAACTATTTTACCCTGCATAAGTTGTTTTTCTCAATAAAAAAATAATTTTACATTATTATCTAATAAAAAACACAGCAAGATAATTCTAAATAAATGGTTTATGCTATACAATTGATAAATAATCTGAGAATATGTTTTTATTTACTTTAAATCCAAAGTTTTCTCATCACCAGTCCATATCATCCAAAAATTAAAAATGGCTGCCAAGTATAATAATACAGCAACAAATGTTCTGTCATTCACTGAAAAAGATAACCGATACCTATAACATACTAATTTGGCAAAAAAAAATTCCTAAAATTACAATTTGTATATTTATGAATTTATTTTTGAAACCCTCCTATTTTACCCCTATTCAAAGGATTTTAGGGTTAAATCTGCATATTTTGTACGCCATGGAGTGATTATTTTTATTATTTATTGAAAAAGTATCACATACCAAAAAAAAAAAAAAATTTTTTTTTATTTAAAATAGTACATAGTTCCATTATCTAAAACTAGAATGCTCTCTGTGGAAGATTCTTTGATTTAAGCATATAATTCACAAGTAATGTAAATTTTAGGGAAAAAACTATTTTGTAGGAAGTGAGTATCATTATTATTTTGACGTTACTTCCAGACACAAATAAAATCTCCATCTACAAAAGTGTACTGATAGAAGATTGGCATCTGGTGGATTCTCTGGTGTTGGGATAGACCTTATTTCCAGCTTGATTGCTCTCAGGAAATCACAGGTGTGTAGTTTTATTGTAGAATGTGTGTTGACTACCATTAGTGATCTTCTGCAAGCAAGTGGAAATTGTTTGATGGCCTTGGACAACAGACTTGCTTATTACTTTTGAAAGGATTGTGGATTTATTTTTTCCTTGAACATTTAAAGGATATTTTAATATATTAGAACTCCCACTGCTATGTCAAAAGAGGAGACAGTGAGGTAAGTTTATTGAAGTAATGTCAAAAATAATATTGATGCTCGCTAAAATTTATTAGTTTTTTTATTACATTACTCACTAAAGTATATTTTCCAAAAAATAGCATGTTATACTACAGACTATGGGAAAAAAATGTCGCACAATAAAAAAAGTAAGTACAAAAATTATTTAGCTGAAAATATTTTAAATGATAGATAATGTTGTGAAATTAACTTTTTTATGTTTCAGTTTGGGACGTAAAATAAAATCTGCTGCTAAGTTTACAAAAAGAAGAAAAAAAATATGGTTTTGTTTATGAAAGTAAAAAGACCATTTTTTTAAAATAAAAGTGTTTTTAAAAGATGGGGGCAGAATAATTAGCTCTATTTATAAACAATACAATTGCATTCATTATTCATAATTTTTTCCTAATTTATTTTTAATGTGTCGTTTCACTTCATCTAAATGCAGTATATTGAATTATAACTATGCTATTCAAGAGGAAATTACTCTATTTATTATTATTAAAAAGTCATTTGAGCCAAAATTTTAGTTTTTTAACTTCAAAGTTGCTTTTACGTTAGTGATTTCTATTATACCTTTAAACAGTTGACTGATAATTTTATTATTTTCTTACTTTAGTTTTTATGCATTTACTTCTTAACACAGAGAGCTTTGTATACATCTTATAATCTTATTAGTTTAAAACGCTCTGGAAGGGGTTTTAACCATACCCCCCCCCCTTTTTTTTTTCTTTGCCAGTGGGTACATACAGTCAGTTTTGCATCACAATTCATAAGTGAACCTCTGAAATCATACATATGGTGTTAGTAATATGAAGAAATGAAAATGTGAATTGAAAGTTTCAAGTATAAAAATGAAGATGTGATTTGAATAGTGGGTGTTGAATTGAGGTCCGTGATCTGCAGATTTACATATTATAATCAATACTTGTTCTGCTTCGTTATGTATAGAATTGTTTTTTCAAAGATGAATTATCAAATATTGCAAATAAAAAATCACATCCTTTGGAATAGCATTTGTGACTTTAAAAAAAAGTTCATTCGTTTGCATGGAAAGTGCCCGAGTTTCGTCCTTTTCCTGAGTCATTCCCCCACCCCTCAAAGATTACTATTTTTAAATGAAAATACATGTTCTTATTAAAATAAAGAAAAAACAACAACTGTTGACTGAAAATTGAACTTATTTAAATCAACTGATTAAACATGTCAAGATTGTATTATGTAGTTAAGATTTTAAAAGTAGTTTGATATCCTGCTATTTAATTATGTATAATTATGTATAATAAAATTAGTTTTTAGCATTTAATCTAGGTTAGTTTTTTTAGAGATGAGTTTATTCTGTAAAACTTTCTCTGATGTAGAGTAAAACATTAACAATTAAATGAAAAGTAGCATTTATAATATTTTTTTAATCATTACATTTAAAAAACATATTTTATTAATTAAAAACAGTATTCATAATATATATATTTTTTAATATTACTTTTATAAATCTTCACCGGTATTTAATTTTCCTATATATGTTTGAATTTCTTTTACCAAAAGAATCATTGTGCAAATTAATTCTTTATGCAGCCATATTTTAAACACAAATGTTTCATTATTAACCAATAGATGGCGCCTATAGCACATAAGTAGGTTTGTTTACAAACAATGAGGCAGTTTACATTTGTTTTCTTCTATAAAGTGGTTAAGATTTAAAGTATGTTTTTGAAAGAAATAAGTTTTTCTTTTGTAGTACAAAAATAGAATTTTTAATTTGTTACTTTTTAATAACAATGTGTTAATTTATCTGTTATTTTCTATGTGTTCAAATATTAACATATTTATTTGCATGAAGATTTTTAGGCCTAAATTAATAAATGTAAATACTATAATTTTTAAGTAACACAGTTTTTGTTACACATTAAGTGTTTGGTAAGTTTTGCATTTTTAGGAATTTATTTAAATTAAATTATTCACAATTTTACAGAATTTCACCTTATGTAGTATTTTTTAAATGCATTCTATTAAAGTTGAGTAGTCCTGTTTACTTTGTTTTCAGTGTAATTGAAATGGCGTTTCTTTTGTTAGTTAAGATCAGCAATAGGGAGATTCATTTTTTATTTAATGCTCTTAATTCAAATCCTGCTAAAATTGTTTGATGTGACAAGACAACAGAAAATGTAGAATGTTTAAATCATTATTAAACAATTAAAACAATCTACTAAAATCTATAAAAGTGTACATGAATTGTAAATCTGAAAAAGAAAAGTTTTTTTTTTCTCATTTTGTTTGCTTATAGAGATTAGGTGAAGGTAGTTCTAGCCTTAGAATTTATAATCAGTTAGATAATATTAAGCAAAGTTTGGTTTAATTCTGGCAAACACTCAGTTTCATTGAAAAAAATATAGTGCATAAGGAATTTGTAGTTGGATCTCACAGAGACACATCACAGAACAGCCCATTGTGCATGCAGTGTTTTTCATGTATGCTATCGTTATTTGACAATTCAGATACCCTAAGCAATATTAGTGGCAGGGCTGCCACGGGCGGCTTTTTTTATTTTCTGTTCGCACCAGTACTTTTCTAATATAAATTTTGAAATATATTTCTCTTGCAAATGTTCTCAAAGTGTGTGTTTAAAATTTTCTGTTTTGAGTAAGTGGTACCAGTTAGAATTATAAAATAGTCGTCTGTGGCAGTGGCGGCAAAACACTTAGTTATAACAAGAACTGTTCATACTTTGTAATGATGACAAAAATAAAAACATATGTACCATTAAACTAAATTAATGGAAGCTGAAGTTTCACTGGATCTGTATGCCAAATAATTTTAAGATTTTTTGTTGTTTATAATATCTTTGATACGTCTAATTTTTGCTTTGTGAAGAAATATGATAAATCCCAGTTAGGGATGTATTGAATAGTGATTTTCGCTAAATACTCCTATATTTAAGTATTTAAAAATATTAGTTAAATTTAAAAACACTTTACTCAGTGACCCGGAGCCGAACAATTTTTGATACTCCAGCTCCGCTCCTAGATAAAATACTGTGGCTCCAACTTCGTGCTTTTGAGTTGCAGATTTTAATTTACACATTTAATTTTTTGCTCACAAATTCTTTCTTTACCTTTATTAAAGATCTGACAAAATGCATTTTTCTTCTCATGAAACTTGAAATGCTTGTTCAGAAAGTATGACATCTTTTGCTTTTAAAATAGAAAGTTTGGTGGAATTTGAAACACAAAAATCATAAATTTCTTCTACACTTTTCAAACAACCAAAATTGTACAACTTGGGCATTCTCACAATCTTTTGACTTTCGGGAATAAAAATCTGGTGAAATTAAACTTGCTAAAATAAAATTTTAATCTGATAGACAAATGGCCTTAATGATTCAAAATAAAGAAGCCTCGCATGCCCCTTGCATAAGTCGGGGCCTGATTATAATCGTGATTTTTTAAAAGTTTTTTAAAAATCTTTTTTATTCTTAGTTTAGAAGTAAAAACAGTAATTACAAAGGAATCTTCAAATTTCAAAAATTTTCTTTTTTTTATAGGAGGAGGGGGGGGGGGAGCGAAGTTTTCATTTAACCCCTTGAGGGGCGGTGGGATAAAATATATCCCACCTAATTTAAACAAAATTATCACCAGAAAATTAGTACTAAATTTTATATTTTTAACTTTGGAGGAAAATCTTTGAAAAATTGCTTTTCCTTATTTAAAAATAAAATGTTTCGATTATTCCAGTGACAATTCAATATTTAGAGTCATTTTTGCTTGCCCCTGAAGGGGTTAAAGCAGTATTTACAATTGCGTGCAAAATAGAGCAAATCGTGCACAAATTAGGAAAATCCCTCGTTGCATTTTCCCCCTTTAATTCTTTCACAGGCATGTGATTCTTCCGCAAAATTGTTTAACTTTCGAGAGAGACCACAATTTCTTTTCATTTGTGGAATTTCACAAATCAAATTTGTGAATTTCTTCAAGTGATAGAGAAAAAAAACGTGAATTTCAACAAAGATCTCAGAAACAAATAGGCATTTTCTTCAATTAGTCATTGTAAAAAAAAAAACAAATCGTGAATTCTGCCGAGATACCACACAAAAAAAATAGCAAATTTTGCCAATCGGTTGAGGAAAAAGTCACAAATTTCGATAAACGATCAAAGGAAAATGCTGAAAATTAGTAGCCAATATTGTCACTTGGTTACAGAAAATTGTTAATTTTGCCATTCAGTCGCAGAAAAAAAAAATCTCTTGTCAATCGGTCTAAAAATAAATAAATAAAAATAAAAGGGCCCAGGTAAACTGATGGCATTGAGCTCACAGGCTATTCACAATAATTGTATTATACTCTAATTTCAAAGAATAATGCCCTGAAAAAATAAATTAAGAGGGATTAGCCCCCCACCCCCGTTTTCCCCTTTATACTTAACGAATGAACCTCCAAATCTAATCAGGGAAGCCTCTTATCAGAATAAACTGCATACCAAATTTGAAGCAAATTTGATAATTCTGCATGAAAAACCCAGTAATTAAATTTAGGGGGGATTGGCCGGCTGTCCCCAACCCCTTTATACTTAACTAAAGAACCTCCAAATCTAATCAGGGAAGCACCTTATCAGAATAAACCGGTATACCAAATTCGAAGCCAATTGGATAATTCTGGATGAACAACTCACTTATCTAAATTAAGGGGTAGGGATTAGCTCCCGTTCCCACCTTTTATGCTTAACCAATGAACCCCCAAAACAAATCAGGGAAGCATCTTATCAGAATCCCAATAGCAGAAAATTCTCCAAGTGTCTGCGACAGATCTTTCAGGGACTGAAAATAATCTGCAGGTAAAATGTTACAAATGAACCTTTAATTAATTAATCATTTACTTTTAATGTTTTTAAGCATTTTACTCATTTTTATTAATAATAATCTTAAGTTTTAGTAATAAATAATAAAGAACTAAACATAATATAAAGTTGGAAAAAGATCCAATGGAAAAAAAAAAATCTGCAAAAGGGAAAAGAAAATTTGCGACGCACGTCACCCGTCAGGAACATTCGGCTACCGGGATCAGAATGAACCTAGAAAAAAAACATTACAGCAAATCGGATATTTCTACCATAAGTTACCTCGTTACAAACATACGTACATACATACAAAGCCTGCGGGTACATTAGCTCTCAGGCTTTGATAGCCTGTGAGCTAAAAACTGAGGATTTCACCAAATGATCAAGGGGAAAATAAAAAAGAAAATTGCCCAGCTAAACTGATGGCATTGAGCTCACAGGCTAATCACACTAATTGTATATTATACACTTATTTTAAAGAATAATGCCCCTAAAAAAATAAGTGAAGGGGAATTAGCCCCCGTTTCCCCCTTTATACTTAACCAGTGAACCTCCAAATCTAATAAGGGAAGCTCCTTAACATAATAAACCGATATACCAATTTTGGAGCAAATCGAATAATCCTGCAAAAAAAACCATTTATCTAAATTAAGGGGTGGACTAGCCCCCTTTATCCTTAACCAATGAACCCCAAAACTAATCAGGGAAATTCCTTAACATAATAAACTGGTATACCAAATTCGGAACAAATCGAATAATTCTGCATGAAAAACCCATTTATCTAAATTAAGAGGGGTGGGCTAACCCCCCTTTATCCTTAACCAATGAACCCCCAAAACTAATCAGGGAAGTTCCTTAACATAATAAACCGGTATACCAAATTCGGAGCAAATCGAATCATTCTGCATAAAAAACCCATTTATCTGAATTAAAGGGGGTGGACTAGCCCCCCTTTTCCCCCTTTATTCCTAACCAATGAACCCCCAAAACTAATCAGGGAAGTTCCTTAACATAATAAACCGGTATACCAAAATCGGAGCAAATCGAATAATTCTGCATGAAAAACCCATTTATCTGAATTAAGGGGGGTGGACTAACCACCTTTTCCCCCCTTTATCCTTAACCAATGACCCCCAAAATTAATCAGGGAAGCTCCTTAACATAATAAACCGGTGTACCAAATTCGGAGCAGATCGAATCATTCTGCATGAAAAACCCATTTATCTGAATCAGGGGTGATTGTGACTCACAGTGAAAAACCCTGAAAACTAATTGAAACAAAGTGAAAAACCCTGAAAATTATCGATGCAACATATATCAATATCAATTTACATAACAACTGATGCTGCAACAACATGACAATAAATGATATATTTCTGCTATTGTTTGAAATATACAATTGCAAAAAAACATAATTTGGTAAACTTACATTAATTTCACTGAAAGCTAAATGACTTCATCAAATGGAGAGTGCAATTTATCTTGCTAAATATGCAAAGTTCGAATTCTATAATCAGTAAATAAATTTATTCCAAGTGCTCATGAAACAAGTACAAATTATGTGTTAAGAGTAGGATCTCTTAGTAGATTTAATGCAAGTCATATATGACACCTAGTTATTTGAAAACAGCAAAAAAATGTCAAAACCAATCCAATTTTACTTCTAAGTGGCTAAGTATTAGAGAAAAAAAGAAAAATAAATATAGAAATAAAAATAGAAATTTTGTTTGTTTTTTTACTTTGCTCTTACACAAGGTAAATTTCTTTTTCCTGCTTTCTTCTTGGGTATTACACATTACAGATATGCAATTCTGAACATTTTTGTACAGAGATTGAGATGAATGGCACAATACCAGGGGTGATTCTGAGTGTAAAAAAAAATGTATCTGAAATTCACAGCAGAGGTGGGGGGGGGGGGGGGGATCACTCCTCGTTCTAGTTATGTGTGTGTTTTTTCCAGGGGTGATTCTGAGTGTAAAAAAATTTTTGGAAATACAGCGACAGGGGGGATTCTGAGTAAAAAAAAAAAAAAAAAAAAAAAATCTGAAATGCACAGCAAATTTTCTGAAAGGTTACAACAGAGGGGGGGAAATCCACTTCTGTCACTAAGTTTTTTTTCGAACTCCTTTGACGAAATTTGCCGTTTATTCGCGATCTTTTGACGAAATATTCCTTTATTGCGATCTTTTGACGAAATTTGCCGTTTTTTCGCGATCTTTTGGGCAAAGTTGCCGTTTTTCGCGATCTTTTGGGGGGGGGGAATTTGCCATTTTTCACGATCTTTTGTCGAAATCTGCCGTTTTTTTCGCAATCCTTTGACGAAATTGGCGTTTTTTTCACGATTCTGTGACGAAATTCGCGTTTTTTCCCGCGATCTTTTGACGAAATTTTTTTTCCCGTTATTCTTTAACGATATTTTTTATTTCGTGATCCTTTCACGAAATTTGCGTTTTAACCGCGATATTTTGACGATATTTCTGTTTTTCCCGCGATCTTTGGACGAAAATCGCGTTTTTTCTCCTGCGATCTTTTGACGAAAATCTTTTTTTTTTCGCGCTCCTTTGCGAATTTTGTGCTTTTTTGCGATCCTTTGATGAAATTTGTGTTTATTTGGCGATCATTAGACGAAATTTGTTTTATTTCGAAACTCACGTTTTTTCGCGATCCTTTGGTGAAATTTCCGTTTTTTTTCGCGATTTTTTAAAGAAATTCAGTTTTTTCCGTGATTCTTTAACAAAATTTGTGCATTTCCCGCGATCCTTTGACGATATTTCAGTTTTTCCCGCGATCTTTTGACAAAAATCGTGTTCCCCGCGATTCTGGAATGGGGAAAATTCTTCCCGGTTCTAATTACGTGTTTTTTCTGCGGTCCTTTGACGAAATTTGCGTGTTTTCCGCGATTCTTTAATGAAATTCATGTTTTTTTCCGCGACCCTTTACCGAACTTTGCGTTTCCCCAGCGTTCCTTTGACGATATATCCGTTTTTTCCGCGTTCTTTTGACAAAAATCTTCATTTTTCGCGATCCTCTGCGAAATTTGTGTTCATTTCGCGATAATTTGACGAAAATTCGCGTTTTTCCGCAATCCTTTGACGAAATTGTCAATTTTTTTCAGCGAACGATTGAGGAACTGATTTTTTCCGGCGACCATTTGTCGAAATTTGCGATATTTTTTAATGTCCGAATTTTCCACTGAACGTAACGATCTCATAAACCCGGAAGGATCGACCTAAAAACCCGGAAATCCGGGGTACACCCGGAACACAATCACCCCTGCTGAATTAAGAGGGGTGGACTAACCCCCATTTTCCCCCTTTATCCTTAACCAATGAACCCCCAAAACTAATCAGGGAAGTTCCTTAACATAATAAACCGGTATACCAAATTCGGAGCAAATCGAATCATTCTGCATGAAAAACCCATTTATCTGAATTAAGGGGGTGGACTAACCACCCTTTATCCTTAACCAATGAACTCTCAAAACCAGGGTTGTAGTGGGTAGCTGCCCGGGTACCCACCCAGCTGCCCGCCCGGGCTGGGTTTTTTATAAAAAGCCCAGGTAAAAAACCCGGGTTTTTTTAAATATATTTCTGGAAAAGAACAGATGATGTAATTGTTAACAGTTTATGGTTATTTTGTTTTATTTATTCACTTCTTTGAATCTTGGAAAATATATTTGTATTAATTTACTTGCACTTTTAGATTGGAAACAATTGGAAAACACACAATTGATAGCTTTGCAATTGAAAATTTGTTAGGGTACTTCTTAGTTATCCCGTTGACCAAATTACTGTCCCCAAATTGTAAGATTAAATGCCAATAATGGTTGCCATTAATTAATTAATTGTAAGATTAAATGCCAATAAAACCATTAATTCGACATTTTATTTGTATTTTTATTAATGTTCTACTAATTTATTTGATTTTTTGTTATTTAAAATAAAAATTACGTCAATGAGTTAAATTTGGCGAAAGTGGTCGACGGAATAGGGATAACTAAGAAGTACCTTTGTTTGTTATTTAAATTAAAGTGATCATATCTATATATGTATTTTAAGAACAGAGAAAAATGGTGAGATCATTATTAAGACTATGAAGTCTTTCCCATCTATTAGACTATGAAGTGTTCACAAAGATTGTATTTGAGATCAGGATTGCCACTTATTTCGGCAATCAAATTTCTTGTGCTTTACTGAGCAAAATATTAAATTTTCCAAGAGTAATTCCTCTGAGAATTTTCAAAATTTCAACGGATAAATTTTGCAAAGTACCAAAGTTTAGTAAAATTCCTTGTTTTTAATACTCATTTTTAAATTCCCTCAGATTTTCTAGTTTTCCCTATACAGTGGCAACTCTGAAGATTATTATTTGTGAGGAAGGTGGAATCATCATTCACATTTTGGCAATTTAATTTACCCGGAGAAAATTGCCCATTTAACCCGGGTTTTTTAATAAAACCCGCCCGGGCTGGGTTTTTTTTAAAAAACCCGGGTTTTTTACAACCCTGCTCAAAACTAATCAGGGAAGCGCCTTATCACAATGAACCTAGAAAAAAATTTTGAAGCAAATCGGATGTTTCTGTCAAGAGTTATCGCTTTATGTACGTATATACATACAGAACGGGCGGGCACATTAGCTCTCAGGCTTTGATAGCCTGTGAGCTAAAAAGTAAATTTTGTGAAACGAATCACATCGAGTCAGATAAGCCAATCCTTCCATGGTCGGGTTTCTTTCTTTCTTTTTTTCATAAGTGCACATAGTTGCCGATTTTTTTAATACTAATATTTTTATGCAGAAATACGTGTTTTGTACAATCGCGCAATTTCTCAAATTAAATAAAGGGTGTTCTTATTTAGAAAATTTAAAATCGAAAGGCGTTATCCATTTTTTGATAAAGGCATATTTTTGAGAAAATACTGTCAAAGTTAGCATTTTGAATCGAATTTCCGGAAGTTATAGCACAGGAAAGGCGAAAAACTTGCAATCACGTGACAAGAATCACTTATATCTCGATAAGTAATTTATTTATGAAAAATGGAAACGCTATTCGATTCTAAATTCCTTCAATAGTAAAGCCTGTCAATTTTATGCCTTTACAGTTAAACATTAATCAGAAAATGTGTCAAAAAGTTTTGCATTGTTGACTTATAAGTAAATCTCGAACCAGGTCCACGCTGCCTACGACACCGTATAGCAGCACACACTGCAAAATCATATTAAATTTGATGTTTCTAATAAAACCAATCTTGAATCTAACGAAACGAACCTCAAACTGCATCCGTGCTACCTACGGCACTGTATAGCAGTTGTGCTTCGCATGCACTGTAAAATCTTGTAAATAAGCCAATTGGGCTCGGACGAACCTCGAACGGGTTCCTGCTGCCTATGGCATCGTATAGCAGGCGTGCTGTGCATGCACTGCAAAAATGTTATGTTCCACTGCCCGGGGCTTCCCAAAGATATATCACATGAGGTGTGTTGGCAAAATTTAGAAAAGTGCCCCCCTGGAGGGGGCACATTATGTATGGGGGCAAAGCTAATTATTAGAATTTTAAAACTCTGAGTGTCAGGTGCACCAGGAGAGGTTTTAGAGTACCCTCACAAAAATTTTCAGCTTTATACGTGCGGTAGATTTCACTACCCATTGTAGACACACATATACAGGATGAAACTTCTTTTATTAGTATAGAGTATAGATTCTTGCTTATTGTTGCACAGGACACATTTTTGCACAAAAAAAGAAAATTATAATCATGTTACTTTAAGATTGACACATTCTTTTTTACTATTACTTCTGGAAGTAGCGTTAAAATTACTTCCAGTATGTATTAAAAAGTACTGAATTTATATTTTTTAAAATAATTAATGCTACACTACGAACTACTATAAAAAGTAGCATGTTCGCTATTTGCAACTATTGTATACAACCAAGAAAAATACACTGGTTCAACTTAATTTTGCGAAACTTTATCTGTACAAAGGTGCACCAGCGAGTAGGTACCCAGTCTGATGCTGTATGTGGGCTTTTTTTATTTATATAAATTCATGTTGTGTGTTTATAAACATCTAGGCTGGGATTACGGTGCCTCACTTAAGATCAACTTAGAGACTTACGATATAAACAAAACGTAAACGGCATTACGGTGCCTCGCGATCTTATGACAGCTTGGAAGCAGCCGTAAGTTAAGACAGAAATGGATGCGCGCGCAACCACAACAAATGTAACTGCGGCCTGTGATTGGCTGACTGCAGGAGGACTTACGCCGAAGCACGAGGACTTGCGCTGAGGCACCGTAATACCAAGTTACGACTGATCGCAGGAACGCCTATCCTACGATCGAGCGTAAGATACGGTCGAGCGAGGCACTGTAATCCCATCCCTACAATGTTATTAACCTGTACCTGGGAAATTAAAATAGGGAATGTGTGGCTTCAGAGACTGCAATTATTTATGAATTCAATAATTATTTCTTATTGAAATGTTAGTCTGAATGAGTACAATTAACTTACAATATAAAGCAAAAAATTTTAAAGAAATTTTTACATAGAAGGACGGTGTAGTCATAAAAAAAACAGAGGGTATACCCTAGTGTGTATATATACTATAGCTTTCTTTAGAAACAGAGGGTATATGGCATATACCCCCGTATACCCTCTACTACATCCCCAAGAAGGACATTCCTATAACAGGGAATTTCCTTCATCAAAAAATCTTCACAATGTTATTTGAGAGGCTTCACCTTCCCAATTCTGGATTAAACAGAATACTATATTATTTGTTTTTAGCAATATATTTATTTCTGTAGATACAGAAGCAGCTAGATGGATTTATACAATTGCAATGTTTATGTAGAAACTATTAAATGGAAATTAAACGTTTTATTTTAAAAATAGAAATATCCAAAATTTATATTTTTAAAAAAATACAAAGTATTTTAAGTTTTGGTACCTTAGCAAAATATCAACATTTGCAAGTACTGTGTTATTCTAAAATAACTAGTTTTAGCTTCAATACTAAACAAGTGGGTAAGTGTGATCACAGATCGCACAGAGGGCTTCATTTAATATTCCTTTCAAAACACTTTATCATTTTGCAAAATCTGTTAGTTCCACATTTTGCAACCAGTGGGCACACTCTATTCTAAACAAACCTCTATCCGAACGAAACTCCGTTTTACAAACTATCCGTAGATATATTAGTCAAGGGAATTCGGCCCCGTAGCACCTGAGACAGATAGGTTCCCCCTGGCGATAAAAAGTGGAACTAAAATATGTAAGTCTATGGTGCATAATATGAAAGAGTGGTCAAAGGGGTGTCGGCAAAAGTTAGAAAAGTACCCACCGGGTGCAATGGTAGGAGGTTAGAAAAATTGCTTACGCTCGTATTCATGAATAACTTCGACCGAGGGTTAAACCGCGGGTTCAGTAACCCCAGGTTGGTATTTTCAACCGGGAGTTGAAAACTCGTATTCACCGTTTACTTCGGATGAAAAGTTACCCAACTCGGGGTTTCTCGACCTAGGTTGAACGAAATGTGTTTATTGGTTAAAAAAATCACATGCCTTGTTCGGTTTCGCATCGAGACTTCGTTTGTGTATGTTTTGGAAGAAAAACGCCAATTAAAAAAAAAAAAAAAGAAAGAAAGATTCAATGTAGTGTGTGTTTTTTTTTTTTTTTTTTCCACAAAATGTATGGACAAAATAAAAACCTGTAATCATTAAAAATGAATCAACTTAATTTTTCTTGAGTTTTAATATTTTTTAAACAATTGTTTTTTTTTAAATTTATTAATGAGTTAGGTTAATGATATGAAACGTGTCAACTGCTAAAATAAATGTTAAAAGGTTCTTTATCAAAATAAATTTTCGCATAGTTGCTAAAAAATGAACTTGATTTGGGCCAAAACTAATGAAACTTGATTTGAATAAAAACTAAAATTTTATTTCAACAGCAATTAAGATGATTTCTATTATTAATAGCTCTAGTTAGCAATTAAACAATTTCTGATAATTAAAATATTAAAATGAAGAAAAAAGGAAAAAAATTATGAAAGTAGTCTGCTGTACTTTATATATACTATTTCTTTTATTAGTATAGATACAGATGGTATCCCAGATATGTTTAATTCTAATTAAATTAGATAGTAATTAATATTGCAGGTTGACAGGAAAAATGAGTGAAATAATATTAACAGAACTGCAGAAAAAGCGGAACAGGTGATCCTAGCGGTGCCCTGGCACCAGGTACCAAGCCGCAGAGGCGCTCCATAGGCGCATATAGTTATCACTTCCGAGCGATTGATAAACATTTTTTCATTAAACTAGTCGCTAAATAAAACTCTATACTTCCTTTAAGTTTAAACTGTGTGCAGTGGAGATATTTTATAAGATATTATTTAAAGAAACACAAATATTTTAAACTTTTTAAGACTACTAGTGTATAGTGTATGAATTTCCATTCAACACATATAATCGAATAAGGACTTTCCTAAATCATGATAAATGTATTCTGAATACTATCTGGACAAATAAATGTGAAATATTACAGAAAGTTGAATTTTTATCGACCAGCTTTTAGGACCTATCCCCACCCCTACCCCTCCAGCCATATGTATGAGAATTTTTCTATTATCACATTTACAAGATCAAAGCTATTCACTCGATTATCTTTGACTATTTTTTGATAAATTAGCCTAATAATTACGAAATATTATTACATGCACGAAGACACTTGTTTTGGGTTGCAGTGTTGCATTTGAAAAAATGTATTTATTTAGAAAATGTTATTTTATTTTCTATATTTTTCCAGCTTCTTAATTTCATATTTTTAATTCATTTAGATATCACTTCATTAGATGTAATAAGAATCTCATTTAGAATACAAATTAAAAGTGGGATTCTTTTTTTTTTTTTTTTTTTTTTTTTTTTTTTTTTTTTTTTGATGACTGATTAATGATATATTTCTAGACTAAATAGGCAGAGTAATGATAGTTTGTAATCTAACAAAACAACTCAAATTAATTATTAATAATTTCATATAATTTTACATTAGCTAATAAATAAAATAGCTGTCTGTTGTAGTAGAATCAGTGGAGAAAAACAAGTTCCCATTTGTACCACCCTACCCATTCCCTCTATTTTTTTTTCTCTTTTTTGGTGTCATTCTTTAATTTAAATAAATTAAACGTTTCTCAAGATGCTGTGTAAGATATAGAAATAAAAAGAAAGTTTAAAGTACATATTACCAAAAATAGAAGAATATATGTAATCTCATACATACACATATATATATTATCTATATATTTTTTGACTGGTTTATTTATATATATACATTATATCTCCTTCATTACATGTTGAATTGTTTGCTTTCATAAATACTCATGATCACGAAGAATTCATTTACCTTAAAAATAGTCATTATTACTACAAGGGCTGATAAAAAATATTTTTGTGGGGGTTATTTTAAAAAAGGGAATTTTTTTTCAACTTTTTAGTAATTTATTTTAATTTAGCCGTCAATTAAGAAGCAAAAATTATAAGTGATCTCTAAAAAAAGTCACAATTTCAGGAGGTAACATTGAAAAGTTATTCATTTTAGGATTTATAATTATTTTCGTATAAAATAGTACTAATGCCATATTTTATATTTTGTATAGTTTTGAAATTAAAATACAGTTGAAAAATAAATGCAATAAAAATAAATATTTCAAATTCCACAAAAATTGGGAAACATACGTAGAAGCTTACAAACAGTCGTGAAAAAAAAAAAAAAAAAAAAAAAAAGTAATAAAACTCAAATTGTTTAAATTTTAAGTTAAAATATCTAATTTATAGATCTGATTTATATTAATCTCAGTTTGTACATAAACAATAATATATCTTTTACACAATAGACCCAAAATTTAATTTTAAAACATTCTATAAGTACTGATCAAAAATCTACATAGAATCTATGGATATTCTAAGATAATCTGTGTATTTCTTTACTTAAACAAAAATGCAAATTAGCCTGAGTCTCACATTTTAATTAGAACTTATGCAAGTATGGCGTTTATTTCGGTCTTGTTAAAATACATTTGTGAATTTTTTAATATCAAAATTGCAAAAAATAAATGATCTTAAACGCGACAGTTGTTACTTTAAAACAAATTATTCGGCTGTTTAAGTAATATTGGCTATTTTTAAGGCAAATAAATTTTTCGCGACCACGCGTATTTGTGTAAACAAACAATAAAACATGTATTCAATATATAGAGGCTATATACATAAATATAAACAAATCAGATAAAAATATTGAAGATAATTACATATATATGAGATTACATACCTTTGCATAATGTTATTCCGTTTTATTTAATAGTAGAACTTCTATGTTTTACACAGCACCTTCTTCTATCAACACGTCCGCCGCCATTGTAAAATGGCGGTCCTCTCACTCTCACCGCTTGTTTTTCGTTAAATACGCATGCTCGGTTGAAAAATCCTGGGTTGAACTTGCAGTAGACCAAGGTTGGGTTACTGAACCCGGCGTTAAATTTTAACCTCGAACCGGTTCAGTGGGGTTGACGGTGAATGCCATTTGAGTTTTCAACCCGGGTTTTCAGCATAACTCCGGGTCGAAGTTATTCGTGAATACGAGCGTTAAAATACACAAGTTAGAACCCGGGGGGATAAATAATAAGACTTTTTGAAAATTTTATGATTTTTCGTGTGATCGCAAGTGTTCTGCTATAAGTATGCAAAATTTCAAGTCTTCAACTTAAATAGGGGCTCAATTAGAAAAAAAAAGCTTAAAATACACAAGTTACAGCCCAGACAGGTAGATATAAGACTTTTCAAAATTTTATGATTTGTCGTTTGATGCGAGGTATTCAGCTATAAGTATGCAAAATTTCAAGTCTCCAACGTATATAGTTTCTGCGAACGGGCTCTGGGACGGACAGACAGACAGAAGAGCGAGACGAATAGGATTTCGTCAGATGAAACGAAACCTTAAAAATGATAGCAAAATAGAGATAAAAATAGAATTGAAAAAAAGAGTGATATTGTACTAAACATTTTTGATTTGGCAAATTAAAATGTAAACATTAGGGAATATTTATTCATTACATTGGGTTTCATTAGTATGTGTATTATTTTTATGTGTTAGAATTAAAGATAGGGCAATATTTTGGACGTTTTCATTTGAACTTTCTTCAGACCTGTTATTTAACTTTCTTTTCTTTTTTGTTTGGAATGGTCTTTGAGGTATTATTCTTTTGTTTGTTGGAAGGTTTTTATTCAATTGTGGGGAAAATGACACAGAATTAATCTGGCCAACATCATTTACTTTTGGTATTAAAGATTTCAAGTTTTTTTTCCATTATATCTAGCTGCTCGGAATTTGTGAGAGATCTAATGAAATCTGCATATGCACTTATTAAAGACTCCTGTTTCTCTGTATGATTTGCTTGTGAATGTGTGTGGGGGCATGTTTGGCTTAATTCTTTAATAATTATTTCTGACTCTGGATATTCATCTATAATCAGTGGTTCGTCAGGGACAGTGTTTATATGAAATTCATTTTTAATTAATGTTTGACATAAATAATGAATATGTTTACACATATTCCATCTAATGGAGGAATCCGTGCATGAGCAGATATATTGGTGGATACATGTTTTACATTCCATACATAGAATTTTACAATGGCATGTTGTTTTTATACTTTGAATTTCGTATAGCTCTGTGTTATTTTTTGATGCGACTGTCCAACCCTCTTCATTTTCTACAATCTCAGATGTTAATGTTAAACTAGTTTTATGTCTATTTCTCAGAATTTTCACTTTGCTAGTCAGTTTCCCTTTAGTACAGGCGATCAACCTGTCAATCAACTTATCCCTGACAAACCTCATTATAGTATATATGGCTTTATGAAGTCTCTTGACATTTTCCCCCCGTAAATAAATGTATTTTAAAGTGCGATGCATGCGCTCAATGTGCATATTTGTATTGATGCCACAGTGTAACCTGTGGCAATAGGCCCATGTTTTAGTGTTTTTCATATAAAAAGTTTCAAAATAAGAAGCAAAATCTTTAGTGTCTTCGTCATTTTTAAAAAAATCTGTTACATAATCTGACAATAAGTTAAATGTATTTAAGTCGCGTTCTAATAAAAGAAATCTAATTAATTTATAAGCATTTGTTCGCTTTTCTATACCATTAATCTTTTCAAATTATTTCGCCATGCCCTATCAACATGACAGGTACAGAAAAGACGCTTTTTCTGGCAAACCCATTTCTGTATATCAAGCATTATAAAAAGCATCTGACATATCGGACATAAAAACATTTGGTTTAAGCTCCCCCACTCTTTCCTTTATACATGAGTAAAATAAAGATAAGACAGGCTGATCTGTTCTATTAGATATGAGGAAAGCACAAGGAAAACCTTCTCTCATATCATCTACTACCATTAGTGTTATTAATTCAAATCCATAATTGTTCATGCCATGAGGGCCATCAATGCATATAATATCCGAACTATATTTTTTAAGAAATTCACCCTGACCCTCAGTCATAATAATTAAATCGTCACTTTTTAAGAATGGATGGTCTGTACAATTATTACCCTGTGTTTTATAAAATAACACACATGGATGCTCTGAATTTTGCATCCATCATTATGATGATGGAAATTGGTAAAACTTGGCAATAACTTTTTTTAATATGTTAAGATGTGAAATGTAGAAAAAATAAGTGCCCCCCCCCCCTTTCTTCGTGCATGAAAGTTCAGCTTATTTTGTTGTTATACTGGTCCACTGTTGTTTTGTAATACAGTTAAAGGGGGTATCACCTTCTCTCCCGTAACTGTATAATGTCTCAGAGGGGCCACAGAAATCCCTCCTGGAGGAAAGTATCTGAATTCAACACTGTTTTGGAGTATATACATATGCAAATATATGATGCATATATAAACTTTGTGATGATCTTGGCAAAGTCATAACTCTAAGTATGGCATAATCACAATTGTGGGTGCTGCTACAACAAATAAGTCCTTATTTTTTATGTACAAAGTTGTTTTGTCACAGATGAATAATCAAACATTAAAGACAAAGACACAAACTAAGAGGTTTTTAACAATTCATGTAACTTAATAAATTATCTTTATTTGAATGAGAAGGGCTTGAGCTCCTTTTTCTATGCTTTTAAGCATTATTCTCTGTTTCTTAATTGGCTTGGTTGAATTTCAGATTATAAAAAAAAATTAATCCGTTTTAATATTTTAAAAATGTATTAATTACATGAAATAAATTTGAAGCTGTTTATAAAATAGGTGTTGTTACAGTCTGGTAAGCATAACTTAAAGATTAAATTTGATTACTTAACTTTTAAGTTAAATCAAAAAATTTTATTCCCTAAGAAAATTAATGAAATTTCACTTTTAATAAGGCCCACATTATAGGTCAAAATTAACTTTTTTACTTACTGGCCAACAACAAATTTACAAATACTTGATAAAAAAATGTGCTTCATGGAAAAAACTGGCACTTCATTGAATAGGGAAATATAAACAAGTAATTACTGCAGTATGTTGATGCATAGTATAGAACAGACAAAAAAATGAATTTTTGAAGTTATATTTCAATTTCTAACAAATCTGACATCCATCCCCACCCTCCTCTTTTGTATACATACTTTCCATTCAATCATCGCAATTGTTATCTTTTAAGTCTGGGCAGTGGTGGCAATAGAGTCAATCATCAACTTTTCAGTTTTACTTGCCGATTGGTGAGTGCTAATTTTATCATATAGCCCACATGGGGTTTCCATTCCTGAAAGTTGACTAATTTAAGTTTTCTAGTAATGGATACTGGTCCTAAAACTTTAAAAATAAATGAAATTTTGTAAATGATAGCCATTTGTATATGTATGTGAATACTGTGTGTAACTTTAAGATTGAAGACAAATAGGTTTCTTTTTCACATTTTTATCACACAGCACACAAATGTTACAAACAATCACAAACACTGAAAAACATGTAGAATGATGAGGTGACTTTGGGGTAATAACCCGCTGTTAGAACAAGTGACGTTCATAAAACATCTTTTGGGGAATACTCCCGCTATAAGCAACAGAATAATTGGGGATAAGACCCGCTATAGCATAATGTGCCACAATGGCAGCTCAGCAACAACATACTATACTTGGGGATAACACCCGCTCGAATACACAATGTGCCGAAATGGCAGCTAAAGAACAACTATATACTTGGGGATAAGACCCGCTCGAATACACAATGTGCCGAAATGGCAGCTAAGCAACAACTGAACTGGGTCACATGACCGCAAAGCCACGGAGCTCGTTCGGCATGCGCACAAGGTCCGAACAGTATATATGAAATTCAAAGTTTCCTATTATTATCAAATCAAAAACATGCAAATTATAGTAAGAAAATAAAGGAGATATAAAGTAAATAAAAATGCTTTTAGGTACTTTTTTGTTAGCCGAGCGCCAGTGTTATACATACGTGTATATATATAAAAAATACCTTTGAATAAAAATTTATCTTACAAGTTCATATAATGATGCTAACCAAAATTCTAAATGAAGATGTCATGAAAAATATAATACATTAATCAGTATACAAAATATTACAGTAAATCTAACTGGCATGCAGAACCCACAAAGAAAACTCAAAATATTGAAAGACTTCAATACTTTAATATTATAATATCGTAAATCTTATAAAATAGTTGAATAAAACAAAAGTGGAAAGCAATATTTGTCAGAGGAATTTTTTTTTTTTTTTTTAATCTCTATTATAAGCCCCACCCAAATTTAACTGTTTTTACTTTTGAAAAAAGGAGGGGGGGGGGGCTTACAATCGAGATTTTACAATATAAATATATATGCACACATACATATTATGTATAGATATACTTATATATAAATATAACATTGGCACCCAGCTAACAGGAAAGTACCTGTTTTTAAGATAATTGTAATAAATAAAAACATCTCTTAACTTGTTCATTAAAGTTTTCACTGGAAAACAGTTAGATAGTGAAGCATTATTTTCTGCTTCCTGGTTTGATTAAAGTTGTCAACAACAATCCTGATAGTAAAACACGAAGTTAAGAGGTGACAAAAAATAATAAAAACTTGTTATTGGGTATTTATTTTCTATACTAAAATCTTTGGAGGGTGTCCATTACAGACACATTTATCCTATTTTTATTAATTTAAATCAAACACATTTTGTCATTTTTATTATTTACTGTCACGTCACGTACTAGCATTATGAAATTCTAATGGCTTTAAAATAAGTGTCTTGCAGTGTATGGAGATCAGAGATTGCGCTATGAAAAAAATCTGAAATTATAACTGTGCAAGAACAACAATTAATGAGTAAAAAATAAAAAAGAGTTAAATATTCAGATGTTATGCCATTATAGAAAATATACTTATAGAGGCAATAATAACATTTTTCACCAAACAAATAATATGTTTATTCCCTGTTTATTATGATTATTTATTTTATAAATGATACTGATTGAAATCTACCCCAAAAATATAAACATAATGTTATAGTTATGTAATATCAACATGTAAACAATGTCATATCGATAAATGTGATTTTGTTTGAAATTGAAAACTCGAAGGAAGGCTTGTTACAAGCCCAATGAAAGCTTCCCCAAATTCATACTACACGTTAGCTGCCAGCGACAACATTAAATAATAACAGCCAAAGTACTGCTAAGCTCTCGTATCTTGGCAGACGGCTTTGGAAGAATCTATTTCTGACCGGGAGTTTCAGGGTCAAAGGTTGCCACGTACAAGTGCGTAATTGGCGAGCGGTCAGTTCGCCAATTCCCGGAAATAGGGGTTTGCATATGCATTACTAGTTTAGTACAGGTTTACTCTTATCTGTTATCTCTGAGTTTAGTATTTCAGGTCGAAGCGCATGCTTGCATTTGAAGCTTATCTCTCCTCTTTCTTTTTAGATTATTATTATTATTATTATTATTATTATTATTATCGATTTTCGTCTTGGCAACATGGAAGAGAAAAAGAAAATTATTCATTCCAATGAGCGAAATGTTATTTTGAAAGTTTTGAAATTTTTTGAGGAGGAAGCAAAGTTGGAAAATCCAAAGATTCCTATTAAACAGGCTCAGAAGAGAGCGGCTGCTGCAACTGGGGTGTCATTGCGAACAATTGCACGAATTAAGAAAGAGGCTATGCTTTCTCCCATTCTACAATCCCCTGGTAAACGAAGGAGACCTCAAAAAAATCGTAATGTATCATTAAATATAGATGATTTTGATCTTTGTGTTATTCGACAAACGGTAAATGAGTTTTATAAAAATAATAGGATGCCTTATCTGGATGCTCTATTGCTCGCTATAAGAGAAAAAATAAAATTTCCTTGGAAAAGAGAAGCCTTGCGAAGAATACTGCATAAAATCGGATTTCGGTGGAAACGTTGTCAAGACAAAAGAAAAATAAGTATGGAAAGGCAAGATATTGTACACTGGAGAATTAAATATTTACGTGAAATAAGGCAACATAGGAATAATAAGAGGCCGATTATATATATAGACGAAACATGGATTGATAGTAACATGAGTTTTGGAAAATGCTGGCAGCTTGGAAAAACTGGAGCATATATTAAAAAAAATGCAGGAAGCCGGTTAATCGTAGTACATGCCGGTAACGAAGATGGTTTTATACCAGGCGCAAGCTTGGTATTCAAATCTGGAACCGTTTCAGGCAATTACCACGGGCAAATGAATTTTGATAATTTTTCAAAGTGGTTGAAGGAAAAATTGCTCCCGAACATCCCAGCTAATAGTGTCATTTGTATGGACAATGCTCCTTACCATACAAAAATTCTGAACAAAACACCATCAAAATATGCCACAAAAAAGGAACTATCTTTATGGTTAACAGAAAACCAAATTCCACACACTATTGCAATGAGAAAAGTAGACCTATATGATTTGGTAGTCGCAAATGCACCCCCCACAAAAAGGTACTGTGTCGATGAATTTTTAAAAGAGAGAGGACACGATGTATTGAGAATACCACCATATCATTGCGATTTAAATGCCATTGAATTTGCATGGGCTGATACAAAACGCTACATCAAAAACAAAAATGTAAATTCAGAACTTAATTTAACTGAAATGAAAAAATTAACTTTCGAAGCTTTTTCGAGCATAACGAAGAATGAATGGTCGAAATATTGTCAGCGAGTAATTAACATAGAAAATGAATATTGGAAAACAGACAATATAGTAGAGCAAAAGATAGAAAATATCAGTTTTGTTGTAGGAGGTGAAAATGACTCTGATACTTCAACCGAAACTGGCGAATCCGACATAAATTATGACACTGATTCTGCCATAAGTGACACTGAAATGTCGTAAGAAAAGTTTTTATACAAGTTTTAGAAAGATAAATCTCTTTCTGAACTAAAAAAAAAAAAAAAAACAGTCCTTTTCAGGACTAAAAAAGCCCTTTCGGGGCTAAGCCCTATTCAGGGCGAAAATTAAAAGAAAGAAAAACCACAAAACACATTTATTTATTTTAGATCAGAGTCCTGCGCGGGTCCGTTTCTACCCGACTCGAACCCGCAGATTCCATTTTAAGTCAATCCGCAACCCGATCCGAACCCGCAAAAATAATTTTCGGCAACCCGCAACCCGACCCGAACCAGCAAAAATAATTTCAGGCAACCCGACCCGAACCCGCAATACTTCAACCCGCAATCCGACCCGAACCCGCAATGTAAGCAAATCATGTTTTAATACTATTATGTAAAATAATCTACAATCGTATCTTTAAGGACAGTTTTTTCAACGGTCCGGGCTGATAAACAAAATAAACGGGCCGGACCGGAAAAAAATTGAATGGCGTTGCTAGGCCGGGCCGATAACTATAATTAAGTGGGTCTACCGGCCCAATATAAATATTCAGACGAAGCCGATAAAATTATATACGGACCGTGCCAAGCTAGGACCAAACTTTTAAGTTTTACACGGGACTGAACGGAACGGGGCGGGCCGTTCCCGGGCATGGAAATTCCGGCCCGTGTACACCTCTAATTCTCTAATACCATTTTTATGTTTTACATAGAAGAATGAACAAACTATATTCTTTAATATTCAACTTCTAAATGGTACAAAACTAAAACTGTAATCTTTAAATATGCTTTAAAATTAGTTGCTGTTTCAAAAGTTCCACTTATAACGATACACCTTGTTTTACAGAATTGACCATCTGTCTTTAGTTTATCAGCCGTTATTAGTTTGAAAATTTTCCCGTCTAACATAGTGCATCGCGTATCACCACAATTTAATTATTAACTTGATATATTAGGCAGGAAGGACCATTTAGCGTTTTGTTGCATATTGTATTTTTAAAATACGGTAAAAATATAATGCGGTTTGTTATTTCGAAGACTCGTGAAAGGATGAGATGACTAAAGATAAAACAGACAGGCACACATCTTACTTTTTTGAAACTTTGATCTGGGGTTTTAACTTAACTGCTGTTCAACTTTGAATTAGGCTTTAAACGGGAAAAAATATTTTCAGCATTCTTTTAAAAAAGCGGGTCAACCCGAACCCGACCCGCAAAAGTAAAAGAGCCAACCCGAACCCGAAACAGTAAAAGCCAACGCGACCCGAACCCGACCCTCACCAAAAAAATTTAAAGTCAACCCGACCTGACCCGAACCGAAACGGGAAAATATAGCCCCGACACGAACCGAACCGCGGGTCGGGTCGGGTTCGGGTAAAAGACGGTAACCTGACCGATGCAGGACTCTATTTTAGATCTTCTCCCTTCTCTTTTATTTATTCTGAAAATTTCTTCATAATATTGTAGTAAAATATTTCTTATCTATGAGCATCAATTCTTTCACTTGCTTTGAAATCGTCATTAAGAGACTTCATTAAGAATATGGCTATTGGCTATGTGCTTTTACAATTCATTCCGATCACTAGTATCATCTTTTTTATTGTCAGAATCATTGCTTCAGTTTTCAAATACCATAATTATTAATAAAAGTATTGCTGTTAGGAACGACCACAGCTAAACGATACATTTATATTTTTTTACAAAATACATTTCTGCTCATGATTGTCACTATGTAGGCTAACGCGCCAATTATGGATGCCATTCTCCCTTGTACGTTACAACCTTTTACCGATTATCCAGAATAGAATCGTCCGAGTCTCCCCACTTGAAATGCCAAGATATCGGAGTGCCACAGTAGAACGGAGATCAATTTCTATCAAAAAATTGATGACGATCCGTAATCCCGCACTCCATGTTGCTGAGACGTTTCAACTTCCTTCGAAAACAACCGGTAAATAATAAATCAGTCCGATTCCCGCAGGGTGCGAAAGGATCCTTTGGCTGTTGGCGAAAAAATGGATCCTACGTTTAGGGTTGTTAACATTGAACACGTGACAAATTCAACGAATGAGGTTCCAGAATCCTCTGCTACGAAATTCTACTATGTAGCATCCGATTATATGCGAAATTCTGGCGTCCTGCGAACGTCCAAATTAGGCTCTGTACAGGATCTGACGGGTATCGGACCTCTCGGATCTATATAGGACCATATAGGACGTCCGGAGGCAGTCTTTGGTTGTATGGGAGAGCAATACAACCGGGAGCTCCACAAAGAGAGTGCAATGGAGTCAGCGGGAGCCGAACCCGCAGACCTTCTACGCTCTCAAGCGATTAGCGGCGTGTTGCCTTAACCACTCGGCCGCAGAGGCCTCGGTGTAGTTCCCTTTTCAAGCATATAAGGAAAGGGCATGTTTACAAACAAACATTTCCGTCAACCAGTCACAACGAACTCTCTGTGTCAGGGAAAATATTATAATACTTGGGCAAACTGACACCAGTAAAAATAAATAGAATGTTTTTACCATATTCGTGAGAGAAATTTACCATCAATAAGGCCCTTAAACAAGACGAAATTTTCTATTCAAATTTACTAGTGAAAGTTTTCAATGGTGGTTCATCAGAAACTGTGGATCTGAAAACAAAAATAGCAACCATCTTGTGACTAGCTTCTCAGGTACTTCACTCGCAACTGCTAGACAATACACTATATGTCTCCTCCTCTTTATTCATAACTCCATTCAGCTGCTCTTTCCTTAAAGCTGATTTTAGGGTAATACTATGTTCCAACTGGATATGGTTTGGTCCTATTGTTAGGACCAAACCATAATAGGTTATGGTTTGGCCCTATTGTCCTATTGTTAACATGTTACTTTACAACTGTATTTGTATTACATTATTCTAATAACAGCATTTAATTAATTTCACAATTACATTATTGTGTCTAAAAGTTAAATCTTTGAAGCAAATTGAAAAGGTAAACTAATAAAAATTCTTCAAATAATAAAAGTCAGGCAGTGTTTTTTGAGAAAAATAAAAGAATCTGTGAATGGGAAAGATTTAAGCATACCACATAGGCCTACAATAAGCCTGTAAAACACACATTCTGGTAACCCTGGTGTCTAACACATCAACAGGGTGTTTTTCTGGAAAACTGTTGCTACTAGTCGTGTAATTTAAGGTATGTGTGTACTCTCTGGCTTTTTTAAAGAAGTTGTTATACAATCTGTTTTTCAATTAAAGCTATAATGTATACTTTTTAGCTTCTATCTTCTGCCTGTAGCATATACCTTCTTGTTTTTTTTTTATGACTACAGCACTGGTTGTTACATTATCAAAACTTATTTTTCCAATAATAAACGGTTCAAAGTGAGAAGATTCTTTCATGAGAAATCTAGCGCACAGTATGCATCATTCAATTTAAAATTAACAGGATAATGCATTGATTTTGTTATGATAATAAATTAACCTGAAATGCTGAAACCAGTTTCTGTGAACACGACTATGCATTTCTAGAAGTTGAAAGAGGGTGATTTGAACATCAATTGTAGTTTAGAACAAACTTTTCTTGGAATTTCTTAATAGTTTTTAGAAAATTCACACGCGATTTTTTTAAGACTCCCTTTAAAAATATTTATCCGAATGAGAATAAAGAGTAAATGATATTAAAAAGTTTTATAGAAGATTTTTGTCAAAGAACTTTGTCAAAAACATTTACTTATAGACCATATCAAAATAATCGAGTGAACGCAGTGCTAACGACTCAGAAGTACATTTGTAGTACCAAATCAAGTTTTATTCGCGACATTATAAATGTGAGCTTACAAGACTCTCATTTATTCCCACTTTTCTGAGTATGTTTTGTTTTATTTATAGCCAATTTAAATTTCCCACACATCAAAATAATGAAAATTTAAAGTGCTGATTTTAAATTATTACAATATAGCCATCTTTTTCTTCAGCTTTTATAATGCAGCATGTTTCAGCAGCTCTTTCCCAACTTACGGCAGGAACATAAATAGCCATTATAATTTGAAAGCAGACGACATCTTTATTGATATACAAACAAATGACAATAGCTTAAGCTCGTTTAACTTTTGATTGGCTGCTATGTGTTGCGCATGCGTCGATTGTCTGAACCATGGAGCTTTGAAGGAGATGAGTACGTTTCAAACCTTTCGGACACCCTTGGCAAAAGGGAAATGTAGCCAAATAATTTCCTGAGAACAATGTAGTGCACGGATGCGTGTAGAATTTAGCTCAGTGGTAGGCACTGAGCTCTACATATATTATATGTTGAGCTCTGTGGTGGTAGGTGTTCAAAGTTTGACTCCCACTGGCTGGCCAACTGATTCAATGAGTTTTCTACCTCTGAAACTTGGCGACGATTTGCTAAAGAAAAGGATTTCCCCACCAGCTGTGGATCAGAAATTCTGTTCTACAGCCTCTTTTATAAAGGCAATCAACTCAGGAGGCAAGGGTAAAACAGATAGAGGGCGCTAGTCGCTAATCAGAACACTATCAATCTCTAACCAACCAACCGACCGCAAAAATGGTATAAAAGCATAAAAGACATAAGCGACTCTATATTGTTTTTTGGTCGGAGTAGGTTGGTGCGTATTGGCAACAGCTCCGATATTTACTTTGCCGTGGTGGTCGTTTGTTGGTTTTTGTGTGTGAAGAGTGCACGCTTTCCTACTTCCTTCAAGGGAAGGGTTTCTTTTACCTTCAGGTTGTATTATATTTTTGTTATTTAGTTTAATTGAGCTTTTGGCTAGCTCTTTCGTGGTTTTTCCCTTCCTAAGTGTTTGTATTTCTGTGCTGTTCTTTTTCATGTCGTATAACTGCTGAGTTGTTTCAATGTCGGGGTCTCCCCAAACTCAAGTGGTCGAAAATACTGCGGCCGCACGTAGTAACGAGAAGGTGGATAATGTTGACATGAAAGATGAGGAAGGCTTTTCGCAGAATAGTGCTATATTATATCGCAAAAACAAATCTCAAGTCGAAATTTTCCATGAAGCTAATGAAGCGGGTATAGCGGGAGTTTCCATAATCTTTTCTGCTGACACGGGTGTTATTCGGAAAGCCTTACGCGACGCCATTGCTGCGCAAGTTAACAATCACGTGGGGATTGATACTGTTCGGCTGTCTCGGCAAGGGAAGCTCACTTTGTACACTCATGATGCGGTCACGGCGGTCCAAGCTTTAAACATCAAAACCCTTCTGGGTATCCCGGTCTCAGCCATGTTGTTAACCGACAACATTACCTCAAGATTTCTTCTGCACAACATGGATCCTCAAGTGGATTGCAATGACATAGCGGAGGAGCTGGAATACTCTGGCATCCCGGTTCTGGAGGTGCGACGATTCGTACGTAAGGACACTGGCCCCACTGCGACCGTCCTAGTGACGAAGTTGGGTTGCACTATACCTGAGGTTGTCAGAATGTGGTACCAGGTGTACAAAATCTCCCTTTTCATTGATAGACCTAGGCAGTGCTCAAACTGTTGGAAATTTACACACGGCGCCCGCGCTTGCCGCAGCAACCGGGTATGTAGCCAGTGCGCTGCTTCTCACACAGGTCCTTGTACGGCTGATTCCCCGGTTTGCGCCAATTGCAAAGGAAGTCACTGCGTCACGGATAAAGCCTGTCCCAAGTACATCCAGGAAACCAGATTTTTGAAGTTCAAAAGTGAAAACCACCTGTCATTCAGTGAGGCTCGGAAACAATTTCCGGGCAGTGTTTATGCTAAGACTGAATCATATGCCCACGTTGCCTCTGCTTCCCCTCCCCTGCCTGCCGACTACGTTACAAAAATTGACCTCCAAGCCATGCTTCAAGGCTTCGCCGAAAACATAGCTGCCATGATGCAGTCGGTCCTGGAAGCCCAGGCCATTAACTGCCAAAATATGTTGACTACTATCACCTCGTCGGTTGTCGGGGCCCTGCGGGACGCATTTGTCCCAAGTGCTCCTCCCCCCTCACAGAGCCCTGTTGGAAAACAGCAGCGGCCTGCAACTCCTCCGGCTCATCTGCCGTCACGCAACAAAAATAGCAAAAAATTGTGTACAGCCATGCCCATCCTGTCCCCTCTCCAACTGCCAAGTATGGACTGTTCCTCGGGGGATGTCTGGATTTTGGAAGACCCCTCCTCAATGCTTAACAAGTCTGATCCTGGCGCCTCCATCACCTAGTGTGGTTGAGGTAGGTTTCTTTTTCCTTTTTGTTCCCTTTTGGGGTGTTTTTAGTGCTTGTTTTTCTGCAAGCATGTTCGCGTTGCTGTTTGTTGTTTTTTTTGTCTTGTCCTGCCATGTTTTCTCGGTGTTGGGTTGGTTTTAAGAGCCATTCTCGTGTTCGGTTTCTGCTGCCGGGTCCCTGGGCTGGGGTTCATGGGTCCCTGGCTGTCTGGGTCCTGTTTGGCCCTTTTTCCGCGTTTTTCTTTTATGCTCAACTTGTTAGTTCAGTGGAATTGTCGGAGCGTCCGGGCCAATGGTCATTGGCTCCGCTCCCCTACCTTCGCCCAGGCTCGTATCATCTGCCTTCAGGAAACTTTCCTTTCCCCATCGGATGTCTTTGTGCTCCCGGGCATGAACGTGTTCCGTAAGGACCGTTTGGCTGCCCGTGGTGGTGGCCTTGTGACGGCCGTTCAGGCCTCTTTGGCTGCTCTCCTTGTGCCTCTGCCTCCCTGTCCACAGCCTGAGTTCTAGGTCTTGGCGGTTAAAGTCTGGCTAAATCGCTCCTGGATCTTGTTGTTGAATGTCTACTCCCCTTCGGGCATCTTTCCAGAGGAGTGGCTGTCTGGCGTCATCGATACGTGCGACTCACCGATCATTCTGTTGGGCGACTTCAACATAAACATGCTGGCTCGTGACCCTCCGCTCCCTCCTAGAGCTCGTCAGCTGTTGGATTGGTCCGCCACTCAGGAGATTTGCTTCTTGAACATGGACTCACCAACTCGCTCTGCTCCCAATGGTCCTTCCTCCCTGTTGGACTTGACTTTGTTATCTCCTTCCCTCCATAGGGACTTTCACTTTTATGTTCACCCCGACACTTTTGACTCTGATCATCATCCTATTTGCATCTTCTCCAACAGCATGATCACCCCGACCGGGCCTAGCCTGACGTCGGTGAATTGGTCTAGGGCAAGCGCCTGTCTCAATGAGCTATTGAATGCCCCGGATCCCTCCTATGCAAAGTTTGAACGTTTGTGCCAGCAGGCAATTAACTCTCACCGGGTGGTCCGGCGTGCCCAGGCGCGCTCGTTTCCCCCTTGGTGGGATGCCACTTGTCAATTTCTCTTGCGTCAGAAGCGGAGGTTCCTGAAGTGGGCCCGCTCGACTTGTTCTAGAGATCACTGGAATAACTACAAGCTGTTCGCTGCAAAGCTTCGGAGACACATTAAACTTGTGTCCCGCCAATATTGGGACAAGATCTGTCGTAATAGTTGCACGAGTGGTAGCATCTTCAAGATCTTGAAGCGCCTCGCGAATCGAGAGTCTCCACACGGCGGCAACGTGCTGTGCAACCCACAGACAATTGTTTCTGCACATCTCCAGTCCGAGGCGTTTTTGCGCCACTTCCAACAATTGGACGCCTTTGAGCCACTGCCCTTTGACCTTAGCGATGGCGACTGCGCCTTGGATGCCCGCTTTTCTTTGGAGGAGCTGTCGCATGCGCTTAAATGCACTAGACCTACTTCCCCTGGTGCTGACGGTATCTCCGTTCGTCTTTTGCAAAACCTGCACTCTGGCAATCGGCAAAAGCTCCTTTCGATGTATAATGCTTCTTTTGAGAGTTCAACACTTCCTGACTCCTGGAAGTTGGCTACCATCATCCCGATTCGTAAGCCGGGCAAACCAGCTATGCATACAAGTTCGTATAGACCAATAGCGCTGACTTCAGTCTGCGTCAAGGTAATGGAGAGGATGATCCTCCGTCGCCTCCTGGTCTGGACAGGCAGGCGAAATATTTTCCCTCCCAGCCAATTTGGTTTTCTTCCCTTTAGGGACTGTACTACGGCCCTGTGCACTCTTGTTGACCATGTGCGCCGTGCACGGGAGCTCAACCAGTTCGTGGCTGCCGTGTGCTTGGACATCAAGGCTGCCTATGACTCGATTTGGATCGATAATCTTATCTACAAGTTGGCGTCCTTGGGCACTCGCGGACGTATGGGTCGTTGGATTGCAGAGTTTCTCACGGACCGTCGGATCCAGATTAGGTGGAGGTCGGCTACTTCTGGGGTGGGCCCTTGTCGTCTTGGTGTCCCCCAGGGGAGTGTGCTCTCCCCCCTCCTCTTTCTGATTTACTTGACTGATATCGTGGAGATCCTGGAAGACGGCATCTATCTCATAGTCTATGCCGACGATATTATTGTGTACGTCATCGGCCCCAACGAGGGTCGCGCTCGGGACAAGCTAAACAATGCACTTCAGAGGATAGGCACGTGGTGCGCGGCAAACAAGTTGAGAATCTCTCCCGAAAAGTGCTTGGCCATCAACTTCTCGCGGCGCCGCGACCCGGGTATCCCTCCGATAGTTGCTGGGCGGGAGGTCCCGTGGAGCGCCTCTGTGAAAATTTTGGGAATTTGGATCAGCCGCACCCTCAACTTTCGCCAACATTTCTCGATGATCCGTATTAAAGTTCTTCGCCGTCTCAACTACATCAAGGCTGTGGCAAGTCATTCTAGAGGCGTGGTTAGCACCCACTTGTTGCGGATTGTCAACGCTCTCGTGAGAAGCCTCAGCGAGTATGGAAGTGCGCTCTTCTTCGACTGCAATAAGACTGCCATGACGACTCTGGAGAGAATCTATTATGCTGCTCTTCGCACCGCTACCGGTCTCCCTTTGTGTACTCCTATCCCGATCCTCCGCCGTGAAGCTGGCGAGACCACTATCCAAAGCGGGCTCCTGTTCCTGTCAAAGACCTTCCTTTTAAGGCAGCTCGCCATGCCCCCAGGCCTCGCACTCAGCGACTCTCTCAGATCTCCTCTGCCTGTTGGACCTGGTTCCAAATGGTCTCGCCTCTGCGACGAGTTGACTGTCTCATATGGCTTCGATTCATCCCAGATAATGCGTTTCATCTGGCCTCCTCCTCCTCAGCACCTATCCCTCCACATCATCACTGAGGGTCTCCCCTTTCAGGACATATCTCTCCCGGACCAAGTGCTGGTTGGCGAGTGGGCCCGCTGGCGCGAGGCCCACCGCTCCTGTGCTGTTTTATCTTCAGATGCCTCCAAAGATGATGCGAAGACGTCGGTGGCGGCAGTTGATGCTGACTCTAACCTCGCAGTTGCTGCCTTGATCCCCAATTATAACTCCATCTTTACTGCGGAGGCGATTGCCCTGTGGATGGCCGTTACTCATCTGCTCCCTGTTAATAGAACAGTCTTCCTTTTGACAGACAGCCTGTCAGTCCTGCGTGCTCTCCAGGCTTACTCTCTTCGTTCACCCAAGGTTATTCTCCACCTGATCCATAGTATTTCATCCAGATGTGACATGGGTTACTCCATCACCTTGGTCTGGTGTCCCGCTCACAAGGGCATCATCCCGAATGAGAGGGCTGATTCTTTGGCTAGAAATGGTCCATTTCTTTGCCAGCCTATTCCATGGATTTCCCCGGAGGACCTACGTTCCCACCTCAAGAAGAACTGGCTCGCTGAGAACGACTATTTGTGGCTCAACAGTGACTATGCGCCCTCCCATCCTCACCTTTCAACAGACCGGTCTTATTCTCTGTGGACTCCGTCCCGGGCCACAGATGTCCTCATTGCCCGATGGAGGGCTGGGATGATCCTCACTCGAAAGCGTCTATTCCGTATGAACCAGGTCTTCTCCCCACTTTGCAGGCATTGTTTCGAGCCAGACACCCCGGAACATGTGCTGCTTCACTGCATATATCTCAACGGCCCTCGTCGTCAGCTCTTTTTCACCCTCAAACTACCCGCCTCCCCAAGCTATAGCGACGTCATGTTGGCCGCCCTTTCTTCTCCCCATGGAGCTACTGCGCTCATCCGTTTCTCCCGCCTGGCTCTCCCGCACTTGCTTTGATGTTTCCTTGTTCTGCCTGTTTGTGATCCCGCTTCCTTGACCTTACTGTCTTCGATATGCATCTCGCACTCCTGCTTCTTGCATGTTCCTTCCGTCCTTTCCCAACACTGGACTTCCGAGACATAAGCCTCCCTTTCGGGTTGTAGCACAGGTCTCAGTATGCACCAACCAACCAACCAACCAACCAACCGACTCTATATTTTCAGTTCACAGTGCTTTCGGCAACTATTATCTAGGAATGCTATTACTTACTCTACGGAGTAGTAGCAGCCAATAAGTGAAAAATTAGATCACACCACACACATATAGATATCTTTGTGGACAAACCATTATGTTAATTAATTATTAAATTGTTAGATGATATATATAAACAACGATATCTATGCATTAACACTAGTCCAGACATCACGTTCGCCCTGGGGGTCACGCCCGATTTTTATAAAATTCTGATAGATTCATCGTTGAGCATCATGTATTCAGTCTCACGTTATTTATTTAGTAATATAGACATTTAGTACTCTGTGTATTAATTATAATTTATTTATCTGTGTCGGGGGTGAGTGGTGAATAAAAAATAAACAAAAACCACTAATACATATATAAATAGAGTAGAAAACTTCGCTCATATCACCATTACTATTTATTTATTACATACTTATCGCTATTATTAATTTTAAGTTATACATAGCTACAAAGGTCATTCAGAAATATTAAGTTCAGTTAAAAAAAAAAAAAAAAAAAAAAAAAAAAAAAAAAAAAACCTAAAAATCTTCGAAATAGATAAGAATGATGAATATTTTAAACAAATACTATCAAATAATAACAAGCCATTTAAACAATTTTTGTGGCATATCAATATATAAGCTGGGATTACGGTGCCTCACTTAAGATCAACTTAGAGACTTACGATATAAGCAAAACGTAAACGGCATTACGGTGCCTCATGATCTTACGACAGCTTGGAGGCAGCCTTAAGATAAGACGCAAGTGGATGCGCGCGCAACCACTTCTGTCTTAACTTACGGCTGCTTCCAAGCTGTCGTAAGATCGCGCGGCACCGTAATGCCGTTTACGTTTTGTTTATATCATAGACTTCTCATATCTTCTCATATCTGGACTCAGAAATAGCAACCCTTTCTTGACGCCGGGATCACTACCCACCGTCACGTGATGGTGGGCAGAGAAAACGCGCCAAACCGGTTTTTCTCCTCTGGTTCCCGCTGAAACTTTCTTGCGTAGGGCGTTTCTCTCGCATAAATCAAATCCGACAGTTGCCAATAATGTGATCACCGCCAAAAAAGACAACCTTTTGGCGATGGAAGCAGAAACATGTGTGCCTCAAGTTCTGGCCGAAATAACAATGGGATTCGGCCTCTACTTCTTATCTTTACTCTGAGGTTTATATCGTAAGTCTCTAAGTTGATCTTAAGCGAGGCACCGTAATCCCAGCCATAGTTTGAACGAAATATATAAATTTACTTCGTCAACAAATCTGTAAACAAAAAAGTATAAGGGTTGGAAAGGAGGCAGAATCTAAAATATAATTTCTTTTTATCATATTACAAAACAAAATAAAACAAATTTTTACCTAGAAAATAAAATTTATTGCATACCAATTTGCTGAAAAATATTCACATTTTGATCGTAAAATAGGTATGAACAATGAAATTATTCGTATCACATGTGATTTACTTCGTAAAACGTAAGATATGTTTTATCAAAATACATAAATAATAACTGCTTACATCCGCCATTACATGATTCCACCTGCCTCTGAGCAGGAAAATCCGAATTTTGACGCTGAATTCAGTAAGATATTCCGATTCCGCAACAGCCTCTTTTATAAAGGCAATTGACACAGGAGGAAAGGGTAAAAGAGCTAGAGGGCGCTCCAACCGACCGCAAAAATGGTATAAAAGACGTTCACCAGTCGTCGTTCATTCATTCACAGTTTTTTTGGTAGCTATGTTCAAGGAATGCTGTTGATTACTCTCCGGAGTAGTAGCAGCGAATAAAACAAAAATTAGATCACACCACACACATATAGATATCTTTGTGAACAAAATCATTAGGTTAATTAATTATTAAATTATTAGATCATATAAACAAAGATATCTATGCATTAACACTAGTCCAGACATCACGTTCGCTCAGGGGTCACGCCCGATTTTTATAAAATTATAGATATCTTTGTGAACAAAATCATTAGGTTAATTAATTATTAAATTATTAGATCATATAAACAAAGATATCTATGCATTAACACTAGTCCAGACATCACGTTCGCCCAGGGGTCACGCCCGATTTTTATAAAATTCTGAGAGATTCATCGTTGAGCATCATGTATTCAGTCTCACGTTATTTATTTAGTACTCTGTGTATTAATTATAATTTATTAAACTGTGTCGGGGGTGAGTACTGAATAAAAAAATAAACAGAAGCCACTAATACATATATAGAGTAGAAAACTTTGCTCATATCACCATTACTATTTATTTATTACATACTTATCGCTATTATTATTAATTTTTATGGTGATACAGACGAAGTTTTCTGCTTCATGTACAAACACCTCGCTTATCCGCCATTGCATTACATATACAATTCCTGCTCACCGTTATGGATTTTATTTTATTCAAAACTAATAAAACATCGCAAAAACAATTCTCATACAAGTTATTAAAGATGGATGTTCGTAAGAAATCTCCATCAGGGGTGTAGTAGAGGGTATACGGAGGTATCATAAGGATTGAAACATGGTGATTATAATTAGGCTTAACCATTTTATATGTTTTGATTTCATGTCTAGGTTGTAGGTATTTATTATTGTCATGTTTTCTTCAAAAAAGAATTAATTCAATTAAAAAAGACGATGTGCTTGACAAGATTGAAACCTACTTAAAATGTTTTTTTTTTCTTCTGGTCTTTTGGGATTCTATTTTAAAAGTTTTTTTGTATTAAAAAATAATGTATGTGTATAACAATTGATTTTACCCTATATTATTACTTTTGCATCAGACTGTGTAACCTGCTGAATGGTTGGGTTAGTGCTATATTTTTTCCTTGCCGGCCGAGTTGATTTCAACTTTATTGCTTTGGGTACTACGATTTTCATTATTACGATTTCGGACTGGGTTTCGACTCTCAAAAAACTTCTAAATAATTTTCGCAGTTAAAAAGTTTATACAATAAAATAGTAATACAGTAAAATCTCTATAACAGACACTCCGTAATAACGGACATCTAATTAGTGAACACTTTCAATTCCTAACACTTGAATATTCCTGCTGCTTTACCTGTGAATTGTGGACATATCTGAATCTACATATATGTAACATGTTTGCATGTATTTGCATAAACTATCACAATATATGATACATGTGTTTTTCTGTGTATTAAAAACGAAATGTTAATATTTTTCATATTCCGACAGAATCAAAAAGGTTTCTTAATTATAAAAGGGAGTCTTAATTGTACAATAAAGAATGTATGATCACATTTGTTATATACATTTTATATCTCATGCAGTAAATTGAATATATGCATATATCTTTTGTTGATTCAACACACTTCAATTAGGCCTTACATCAATGGTTTCATGTAATTTATTTAATGATGTTTGTGAAAATTTAATTTTTGATTAAATTTTTATCCCATTGAGGATAATATCATATCTTAACATCATTAGCAAACCATCTTACAAAAATATAGATCAGTATTGTATGTCTTAATTAAATGTTTAACAACTGCCTTTATTATTTCCACTCCACCATTTTTAAATTACCTATTTTAATTATTCTGCAATGTTATGGAAACTTTAAATTAAAAGTTAATAAATGTATATTTCACTCAGTTAATTTGAAATAAAGAAATTCAAAAAATTACCAATTGATGGTAGTACTGGTACCATTTTTCTGCTGAATTTTCAGAAGAATAGGCCATTTTGATTCCTGGTAGTTGTAATTTGTTTGATTTAGAAGGTGTGAAGTAAAAAAGTCTTTTTAAGTTCTTGAAGTAAAAATTCATTCAAGACATTTTTTAAAGAAGAATATCAGCATTGCATTCTACTGTGGCATTAATTAGGTAAGCTTACAAAAAGTTTTGTTTCCTTATTTCAATTAAAAATATCTTTTTTTAATAAGTTAGGCTGAATTTGGTAGATGGGGCACTTGTGAACAGAACATACAGGGGAAGATGTGAACAGTTCAAAAGTGTATTTTTTAACCTTTAACTGATGTCACAGAAATTGTCACATAACTAGTGTGATGCGGTCTGTGAGACTGCTCCATCGAAAGATGAATAAAAGGCATGATTAACTCATACGATGATGTTTTTGTACTAAACTTTTTGCATATGATTGTTGTAATTAAAACTCACCTGTTCAAAAGTCTCTGGTGATAATACTAAAGTTCCAAACAGAACAAAATTTCGGTAGTGTTTGTAGTTAAACTGCAAAAATTGAAAAAAGCCGCGGTCTGAGAGACCGGTAACATCAGTTAAAGGTTAAATCTGTGAATGCATTTTTTTTTTTTTTTAGTTTGAAATTTAATTACCCTTGTTAAACATTGAGCTATATATTCAGTGTTTTTAGGATTGTTTCACAGTTTTAAATTACTGGAAGTTAGATAACAGTTAAAAGTGATTCAAAAGGAGTAGGCATATTAGTGTACAATTTTACGAATAATTTCTTGTATCTATGTTGAAACATTTATTGATTTATTCACACACACAACTAGAAAGAGGGCATCTAATTAGTTTTTATCACAGTTTTTGTTCACAAAAAATTATTTTTGTCTTTTTTATGCATGTGTTGACATGTGTACCAGCTATGTTCACAACTACCCCTCTACCGGGGCACATGTGAACAAATTTAGACAATTTTCAGAATGATGATATAAGCTAGAAATTCTTGATAAATACATGCAAAAGTTTCACCAAAAGAACAAACAAATTCTAAATATTCATATAAATCAATTTTTGGTTCAATAGCTCAGAACAATTTTGAGAAATAGTAAAAAATGTAGAAATTGTTCACATGTGCCCCCCCCCTCTCCCCTATTTCATCTTTATTAATCATATTTAATTATACATTTTTAATTATTTACTTGATGTTTATTTTTAATCATTTTTAAAATTATCTTACTTTTTATCATTTTACTTTATTGCAAGCATTCATTATAATTTTGACTGCATTTTTACATTCAAATTACTGTTTAAAAATGTAAACAAAGCAATGACTTAAAATTGGCAAAATTCTAAAATCTGCACAACCTCTGGTCGCAAGCTATGCAGATTTGAGGGAGTCTATTGTATTTGAATATTCCATGTCCATATATAAAAGATAAATATTGTTATTAGAGATATAATTCCCGATTACTTTTCTTAATTCCATTAAAGCATGAATTAATTTCCATTCTTTTCGGGTTCAGGTTGAAGTATGTCGAGTTCGGGTTAGGTTGTGGCTTGACAAAAATTATTTTGTCAGATTATGAAATAGTGAAATTTTTTTTAGGCTGGCTGGGGTTGGTTTGCAAGTTGACTTGAAATTGAGTTGGAATTTTCTGGTCCGGGTTTTGTACAGGGTTAAACCTCATATCTTGTAGTGCTTAAACAAACCAAACTGATTGGAGAGGGAGGGGTGGTATTGCTGGTAACCGGGAAAAAAAGTGACAGGAAAAAACGTGACAGAAAAAACAAGAGTGGAAAAAATGTGACAAGGAATTGTTAAATATCGAACTTGTCGATAAATAAATGCTAAAAACTAAAGGCAGTTTTTCCACTGTCAGTTTTTTACAGACTAGGGGTGGGGGTGGGAGAGGTACAAAGTTAATGGGTGGGTTAGACAATTCTAAGATTTGGTCCAAGAAAACACAATTTTAACATTTCATTAAGAGAAAGTTTAACATGACTTCTACAAAGGACAAGCTTGTTTTTTCTACGGGGGAGTGGGAGGGTATTAAGGAAATACAATTTATAGATTCTTTCAACTTTCACATTCGCGAACGCAAATACAAATATTTTTTATCGATGTCTACGAATGCGAACATTGAAAAAATTGGAAAATCCGCTTACGATAATTCTAGTTAACATCACTACTTGATATTTGATATTCGTGAATGGTAATAGTACCAATATTTTCCGTTGATGTTTAAGAACGCAAATATAGAAAAAAGTCCTTGATTATTCGCATATGAAAATTCACATTTACACCACTACTTAATTTTTGACATATGCGAATAAGAATGTTTTCCGTTGTTAATTAGAACATAATGCAAATATAAAAAAAATGGCGTGAATGTTTGCATACGAGAATGCTCATTTACATAACAACTTTATTTTCGACTTACGCATGTATAATATCACAAATTTTTCTTTTCTTTTTTTTTTTTTTTGTAAATTTTAAAAAAGTCAGTTATAATAGATACGATCGGAAAGTTTTATTTTTATTTTACTTAACACTATTTGAATTGTTTGTTTATTAACATAAAATTATATTACAGTAGACTCCCTCAAATCCACAAAGCTTGGGACCAGAGGTTGTGCGGATTTTAGAATTTTGCAGATTTCTGGTCATTGATTTCTTTACGTTTTTGAAACATTAATTTGATTGGTAGTTAAAAAGGGAAATTATAATGAATGCTTACAATAAAGTGAAACATTAAAATAAGTAAAATATTAAAATAATTTATAAGTTTAAAAGTAAGTAATTATTAAAATAATTATGTAAAATAAAAATTTAGAAAAATATTAAATTATTAGGGATGAAATCGATTCAATTCGATTCTAAAAGTCCTATGCTGCCATCTAGTGATAGCAAGGAGAACAGAGTTAATGCTGTTATCAGTATATATAGCTTATTGCACTCACTGTAACTTTTTTTCATTGTTATTTAGAGTCTTGAATGCTTTTCTTATACTGTTTTGTATGTTTAGAAATAAATTTGTCTATAATTTAAAAAAAACATTCCGCGAAAAATAATTTTAAAATAGCGTTCTGGTTCGTGGATTTTTCCATTTCGAACCCTGGAATTTTTGATATATATATGCTAATTTATATCAAAATCAAAAGTAATATAAATTTATTTAGTAATAAATCGGCTGTAATAGCCAAAAGAGAATGATTAACAAAAAATTTAGTAAAAAGAACACTGCGGTAGTCGCTGATTTCGGCGCCATCTTGAATTTTGTTCCTGCAACTTATCTGTAAATTTCATTGTTTACATCTGAAAAAATATGCGAATTTTAGGCGTTCGCGGATTTAAGGGAGTCTACTGTAGTATTAATAATAACAATTTTTGGACTTCCTGAATTAATCTTATCAAATATCAACTTATATTTTTTTATGTCCTGATCAGTGGCATTAGTATTTTCAGATATTAATAGAACAAATAAGGAAAAATTAATGATAATAAGTAAATAACAAGATCTTTGTTAAGATATGCCTAAAATTAGAAATTAGCACAGTTTACTTTCTTTTTTTGTTATGTTAAAAAAGCAATTGATTGAAATTGAATTTTTTTGCGATTTTTGGTTGAGGATCATGGAATTTCCAGATATATTATTCTAAACATTTAAACTAAATAAAATAAATTAACATAAACATTTTTATAGGATACTGGAATCACAGGAAAAAAGCACACACTGGAAAAAACCAACCGGATAAAAGACCACTGGAAAGTATATTGCATTTATTATGTTGTATACTTAACAGAAAATATAATATGAAGTTTGTTTTTTAAGGAATTTAATATCTATTTTAAAAACATAGTAAAGTTTAGATTTTTTTTTAACGACATGAAGGCCATATTTAAAAATATTAATTTATTTTTTATACATATATTTTGTATAATAACAGAAAATATGAAGTTCGTTTTTTTTAGGTCTTAAGGAATTTAATATCTATGTAATTTAAAAAAATGTAGTAAAGCTTTTTTTTTTTTTTTCTAACTACATGAAGGCGATATTTAAAAAATAATTTATTTATTGCTGACTTTGACCAAATGACGCCTGAGAATTCATTAAAAGAGTAAGGGTATTTGTTTTAGAAACTAATTCTTTTTGGGAATTTAAATATGAAATTTACTGTTATCTTTATTTAATAAAAAAAAATAAATCTATAGCTTACTTCAAAAATATAATTGAATAAAAATAAAATATTTTAAACTAAATAAATATGGCTATTAAGAAAAAATATACTCAAATTTTGAAATTTAACGAAAAATCTTGTTAACAACCCATGGGACTTATCAGGTTAAATCCTTAATCCTCCAACAAAGAGAGTGGATACTCTTATTATTGATTGACAATCATTCAAGATAGTTTGCTTTCTATTTGATTGTAACAGGCGTTTTGAAGATTGTAGTTTTAAAAGAATGATAGAAAGGTATTATGTTGGCAAAGAGTACATTGGAATTTTACAACTCACTTTAATATATACCATATTTTCGGACGTATGAGCCATGGCATGTACGAGTTTGAAAGTATAAAATATTCTAAGTGCGGCTCTTATGCCAGGGTGGCAGGTACACTGATTTTTTTTTCCTTTTACAGCAATGTCTTATGGCATATTTTTTTTTTTTTTTTTTTTCCCGTCACACCAATATGTTATGACGCCCTTTTTTCCCCTTTGATCAATAGTTTTGCACTCTTGAATTGGTACCAAAACATTAGAAAATGTCTCTCAACTGCAGATGTCCAAGAAATGTTATTTGTTTATTTTTAAACAATCAGCGGGATGGGATGAATAACGTTTGTCTCACCGGTTCTCATGTTAAAAGTGATTACATTTTCCGCACATCCACCAATAAATTCCTTTACCCTCCGGATACTGCAATGTACAGCTGTCGCAAGCTTTTTCTCTAATAACCCCCTTTCCTTCCACTTGTAAAGCAAAACTGCTCACAGAGTGCTCACTCTGTGAAACTACTGGTCTCTAACTACAGCAATCTCAAACACTGGATCTCCTAATACACAGTAAAAACACGGGAGAGCAAGATTTTTCTTTATTTTTTTCAGTATCGGACTCATTTTAAACCTGGCCCCTAAAATAGATACCCGACTCGACCAGGCAAAATGAATTCAAACTTAACTTTGAAACCGGCCGGGTCAGCAGAATTAGGAAATTTATTTTAATGAGCAGGGTCGGGCGATAAACAAAATAAATGGTTCTGACTAATATAAAAAAATAAGTGGGACGACATCCGTGATATAACTATTTAAAAGAAGCCGATAAAATATGAAATATTTTCAATGCATATGACTTTGCAAGAATAAGTATAAATGTGCTGTGCGAGCCGATGCTGCTATTTTACTCACACAAAAACACCGGCTCGTTAATGTAAATCCTAAGAATTTTTTTTTTAAATATGTCGTTCGCATTCCATTATTTTTAAATGGTCTTTTGTGCATTGGATAGCTGAGGTCGATCTCTACAAAGAGTCTTTTTAGGGGCATTCATAATTATATAAATACGTAGCACCTATAGTCGTCGTTCAGTCCGTCTGTCTGCATATAACAGAGCAAAAACTACCCAACCGAATGGTTTGAAATTTTAAATATGTAATTGTCACACAATTTTGTCAAGTCTTTTCAAATTTTATGCAAATTGGATGTATAGTTTAATTACAGGGACAGTCAAAAGTTTTTGTTACATTATGGCCAATGGGAAAAAATTATTGCTAGTGCATTTTAATGATGTTACAGCCTTTCAAACAGAACGAAAATGATATGCATTGATGAAATGCACTAAAATATACATTCAGTAATATTTGCGGTACAAAAAATATTTCTAAAACTAATTATAGTACGAACGCACCTCATTTGCCACGTTTGACGTGCAATTTCCAACTTGTTTACTTTTCGATTGTGTTTAGAGGTTTTTTTTTTAAATAGAATTCTTTCACTTTCGAAACTGATTCTGAAAATCAAAGTACACTACGAAAAACATCTGTAAACAAAATCGAAAAAGAATCGTTTTAGAGATTGACCTCAGCTATCCGATGCCAAAAAAAAAAAATCATTTAAGCCTACTGAAATGCGAACAATGTTTTTAAAACTATTCTTCCATAGGATTAACATTAGCGAGCTGGTGTTTTCCCTTGAGTGAAGTAGCCGATCCATAGGGGGGGGGGGGGGGGGGAATTAGCCCGGCCCGTACAAAAAAAAAAAAAAAAACTAACAATGGCCTGGCATAAAAGCTAAAAGTTTGGCCTGGCCCGAAAAACTATTAAAATCTCGGCCTGATCCGACTGAACTTCTTCAAAACATTGATTTTTACGTTGATATGGTTGAAAATAGTTTCATATGAAGAGTTCTGAACAAAATTACTTTTTTATCCTTTTTTGTTCATGTTTATAATCTTTGTTTTTAAAGAAGCGCCTAATAAAATCACTCAAGTACTTATTTATAACTAATAAATAAACATGCAATTTTGTTATCTCTTGACTCAACTAAAAAAAACAAAAAAAAACCACTTGATTTCAAATTCACTCCATCTCTTTCTCAGACCGAACGTTCAGACACATTGCCCTATGACCTTGACGTGCAGTTGGCTGATTACTTTGTTTTGTTTCTTCAAAAAGAACTTTGAACGCAGTAGAAAAAATAGGTAACGAGATAAGAGATTTTTTTAATGCAAAGTGGATTCGTGGATTTTCTTCTCTTTCCTTAAACTTATGATATATATCATCATAATAATTATCATCATAATAGAGCTCATCAGTGGTGATGTCACGGGCTGCTGCTTTCTCCTGAACTTCACATAGCAACCGAAAATTGGGTCCATACAGTCTGTTGCTATGATATTTGCACGTTGAAACAGTAGATGTTACAGAGTTCCCCATCAATAATAATAATTTTTTTTTTCTTCCAGTTTTATTTCAATTCTGAAAAAAATAAGTCCTAATATACCTCTTTAGGTGCTGTAAATTGTTTAGAGGTCTGAATTTAATTAGAATGAGTGTCTGTTTCATTCCTCAGTGTTCTCATAACAATATATGAGAGAACATTTTATAAATTTCCGAAGAATGACGCCTTAAAGAGGAAATGGATAGCAGCAATAAGGTAGGAACTCTACTTTTGTTTCATTAATAATAGGTTTGAATATTAATTTATTGATAATTATTTTATAAAACTATCTTTTATGTAAACATTGATGACGTTCTTTTCTTTATGATTTTGATTCATTTACTTTATGTATCTGAATTGTAGGACGAGCAATGTTTACATTATGTTAAGATTCTCTGTCTTTTCATTTATGAGAAATTTGATATTTTAATTTAGTCTACTTACTGTTTTTATCTCTTTCATTTGAACTGTGCTACTTTTCTATAGTTACATTTTTAATGTTGTTACATTTCGTTTTCGTGACTATTTTCCACCACAAGCTTTTAAAAATACGTAATAATTTAAACAGCTCTGCAAAGGGCTCCATTAACATTTATCCAGAAACTCTCTATTAGTAATTCTGTGGCTATGGGCGAATAGAAATTATACTCAATTTATATTTCGATTTGTACTTTTGACATTATAGAAAACGGAGGCTTATTGAATGTGTGGGTTTTAATTAACTTATTGTTATAAAAAGAAAGGCATGCATTATTTTTCATAGTGTAGGGAAAAAAAGATAGTATAGAGTTAATATGTATACTGCTAAGAACGTAAGTATGCTCAAGCCTTTAAAAATGTTTGTTTCATCATGCATGTTTTCATGTAAGGAAAACAGCCAAGAGATCAGCTACCCCCCCCCCCCCCACCACCACCTTTATTTCCTGGGCACATTGAAAATGTTCCTGCTTACATATATTATCAAAATAGAGCTTGATAAAATCGTTTAAAAAAGATAATGGGTAACAATCTTTGTGTGTGAAATATGAACCACTCAGGAACATAATAAGCAATATATACCTATTTGTAATACAGTAGACTCCCTCAGCAGTGCACATCATCACAGATGTAAACAATGAAACTCTCATTTTAGATGCAAGGATAAAATAACAGAATTTTTTAGTTTTACATCATTCTGGAGGCATTTTAATATGTAATTCTCAATAATATGACTGAACTCATGGTTTTTCATGAAGGAAGTATAAATTTATTTCTGAAAAAAATCAATACATTGCTGATATCGTTGATAAACACAATCATTTTATGAAAAATTTTATGAATTAGTCAAGCTTTTTTCTTTGTGATTAAGACTGGCTAAACTGAAATAAAACTTCCTTACTTTATGATTTTGATGTGAATTAATAGAGTACCTTTAAAAGGAAAGTTTCATTGAATAATTCTAGAAAAATGTATCATGCATATTTACATATACATTAATTATTTACTTGATTATTACTTTTAATAATTTAATGATTTTTAAAATTATCTTACATTTTATTATTTTAGTTTATTACTTTAATTATTTTAATATATTATAAGCATTCACTATAATTTTGATTGCATTATTACTTCTAAATAACTGTTTAACTAAACAACCAACTGTTAACTAAATTACCAAGAAGGCGACCGAAGGAATATACAGTATCTTAGCAAAAAAATGTAAACAAAGCAATGACCAGAAATCTGCAAAATTCTAAAATCTGCACAACCTCTGGTCCCAAGATATGTGGAATTGAGGGAGTCTACTGTATTCGAGTTATTACAAATGCTTTATTAAATTTTAGCATATTGATTTTATCCTGTGTTTATTTTCTTTGAATTTCTGTAGCATAGTTGAATTTGTTTACATATTTTGTAACATTTGTTTGTGAATGTCTGCTTAAAATATAGTATATATTTTGTATATATATTTATTATTTTTAAAATCTGTATTTTCCAAAACTATTGTAAAGTAATTGTTGCTTCTTTCATTTTCCTACGCGGTCTGAAATCATGTCGTTTTGAATAAAATTAAACCTCAAGAAAGGTGATGAATATGTTGTTTAAAGTCAGTTATTTCTAACTGAATTCAGATTTTATAGTTTTAAATAGAAAGAAATCGACAAATCATTTACTTTTCTGTTTAGTATGTGCACTGCATCAGGCTTTTATAAAAGTGCAGTTTATAAAATGATTCGGTACTTCTTAGTTATCCCGTCGACCAAATTACTGTCGCCAAATTGTAAGATTAAATGCCAATAATGGCCAATAAAACCATTAATTTGACATTTTATTTGTATTTTTATTAATGTTTTACTAATTTATTTGTTCTTTCATTCTCGGGCGCAGAATCGGCGCAACGCTGCGACGCACGTTGCAGACTGTTGAGAAGGTCTGCAGACTATTTTTCAACTGTTAAAATTTAGAAAAAGTTCCTTAGAAATTATTTGCCATATGCCATAATAATACGATCCACGCCACACGCGATTGACGAAGCTCCGATTCCCTTTAAAATATAAATATTTCACGGAGACATGCGATCGTGAAATGCCCATTATTAAATGAGTCAATCCTCGTAGGGGTGATTTCATTAGAAATTTTAAAAAATCGGTCATTAGTCCAAAAATTCGGACGTAAATATCACGAATTTCGACAAATGTTCGCCGAAAAAACAATTTCGTCAATCGTTTGCAGTTAAAATAGCCAATTTCTTCAAAGGATCGCGAAAAAAAGCGTGAATTTCGTCAAAATATCGCGAAGAAAAAACGAAATTTTGTCATAAGATGAAAAAGAAAACGTCAAATTCGTCAAAAGGCTGTGGAAAAATAGCAACTTTCATCAAAGGCTGGCTGAAAAATGCGGCTTCTGTCAAATGATCCCGGAAAAAACACTAATTTCGTCAAAGGATCGCAAAATGAAAGCGGATTTTATCGAAGGATCGCTAAAAAATGAGATTTTTGTCAAAAGATGGCGAAAATTTTGTCACACGATCGAAAAAAAAGCCCATTTCGTCAAAGGGCTGCGGAAAAATAGCAACTTTCCAAAGAGGCTGGCGGGAAAACGCTAGTTTCGTCAAATGATCGGGAAAAAACATTATTATTGACAAAAGATCTCGGAAGAAAGTGCTAATTCTGTCAATGGATTGCGGAAAAAATGCGAATTTCGTTGAAAAATCGCGGGAAAATGCGAATTTCGCGCAAAGATTGCCAAAAAACACGGATTTCGTCAAAAGATCGCGGAAAAAACGCGAATTTTTTTCAAAGGATCGGCGGAAAAAACTTAAATTTCATCAAAAGATCGCAAAAAAACATGAACATCGTTGAAAGATCGTGAATAAAAGCGAACATCATCGAAAGATCGCGAATAAAAGCGAACATCATCGAAAGATCGCGAATAAAAGCGAACATCATCGAAATATCGCGAAAAAATGCGAACATTGCCTATAGATCACGAACATCATCGAAAGATCGCGAAAAAACGCGAACATCATCGAAAGATCGCGAAAAAACGCGAACATCGTCGAAAGATCACGAAAAAACACGAACATCGTCGAAAGATCGCGATACAAAAAAGGCGGACATCGTCAAAAGATCGCGATAAAAAAGGGTGGACATCGCCGAAAGGTCGCGAAAAAAACGCGAACATCGTCGAAAGATCTTGAAAAAACGCGCATTTCGTCAAATGATCGAGGAAAAAATGGTGAATTCCGTCAAAGAATCATGGAAAAATTTGCTACAACGTTGATGTTTTCACGAGATTTTTTTACAGCTGAGTGGCAGGTTAAATATTAGTTAGCCACGTTTTGGGTGAAAGCATGTTAAATTTAGAATTGCACATCTAGCTAAGATTGCTAAATAAAACATTGTATTACAATTACTTATAGTATTTGCAGGAATTACTCAAATTTGATTATCTAATAATTTCAATCTGCTCCAATAACAGCTTTTATTGCTAAAAAATTAGATTTTTGCTGCTACAAAAATGGATTTACTACTACAAAATTAGATTTTTGCTGCTTCAAAGTGGCTTTAGTGCACTTTCATCCCTGTATTATCACATCTATATGTAATTTTTGATATTATCACATTGTATCAATCTTTTCAAAAATTTTAGAAATTGGTATTCATATGTTATTTTTACTGTTCTGTTTTCTAACTTCACAGAAATTTTGACAAATTTTATGAAAGATTTTTCAGATAACGGTGTTAAAAATTTTGAGGAAAAAGGTAAATTATTTTAAAAAGTACTTTCCTTTTATGTTAATCACAAATACGGGTGGGGGGGGGGGAGGGTTGAGTGCATGAGGGATTGGAAAGAGGGCGTTTGTCCTTAAGTTCTGTAGACTGTTTTTAAAGTTTCTAATTGCGTTGCAGACTGCAGAAAAAAATTCTGCTGCTGGGCTTTCGTTATTTAAAATAAAAAATATGTCAATTTGTATAATTTGGTGAGTGGTTTGGCGATTTATATAATTTGGTGAAATTGGTCGTCGGGATAACTAAGTACCAATGATTCAAACTGAAATGTATTTTTTAAGTTTATGAAGCAGAAAAAAAAAAGTTAAAGGAACTTAAAAAAAAAATGATTCAATACATTTATTTCAATATTTATAGTATTTATAAAATATAACACACTTAAATTTCTTGGCTAATTAGTAGTTATTTACTCATTAGTGAATAATTTCTGCTAAACTAATTTTTGTATATATATGCGTGTATTAGATTTTTTCCCTTTGTTTTTCTAGTTGCTGTAGATGATGACAGAAATGCACCAATGATGGTATGAGTAGCTGGTAATCTGGATAATCTGTCCATCGCCGGAGTCAATTATTGCCACTAATATGATGATGAAAATGGTGTGGAAAGGTGCAAAATTCAACTAAATTTTCGACAGCTGCATCGTTTATTGTTGTTACTTTTGTGATGGCCCATTGGAATGCGTCTGAGAGCCTATAGATTTAAAACAATCTTTAGTCTCTTAAATGTAAACTTGCAAGCTAAATCACATTCTGTACGCTGCATGGAAACTACTGCTTTATTGGCTGTGTTTATGAAAAGAAAAGTAAGTCACTTACTTTTTAGAAATTATTTGTGTTTCTATTATATACTGTTAATGTATTATAGTGTCTCAAAAGTATATGGACAGGCGATATTTTGAAATAACAGTTCAAAAAATGAAGCCATGGTCACGAAAAAAATAAGAAGCATATAGAATTGTAATACAAGTTTATGGCAACAAAGAAATACAGTATAGGTTTTACAGAATTTTTGTAAAAAAATCAAAATCAAAATATGCCGTCTCAAAAATATATGGACTTTTCGAGTTTTTTGCATTTAAATTCAAATTTTGGATCCATTCCTTTGAATTATCTTGAAAACAGTATCAAGTAAGCTTCAAACTAGTGTTTGGAGAATGTGTGGCTGTAATGAGAACCACTCTATTTATTACTCTATTTAACCATTATGCTCTACGTTTTGCTTTAATTCCTGAATAGTAGGAAACTGACGACCATGAGCGTATACATCTCATGCAAGTACTCCCCAAAGGTTATCAATTGGATAGAGGACTGGGCTGATAGTTGGCCAGTCTATAACAGTCACTTGATTCTGCGTAAACCAAGCAGTTGTTGAATGACAGATGTGAATCGACGCATTGTCCTCTTGGAATTTTCAGTTATCCCTTCCAAAAATGTTTTCAAATGGAAGTAGATTATTTTTAAGGGCATTTTAATAATCCCCAAACTGTTGACCATTAAGAGAAGCAATATCCGTTGTTCCATTGAAACAAATCGTGCCCCACACCCTGAGAGAATCCCCTCCTTGTTGTCAACTAATGATCTCCCGAGATTCTCATCGCAGATCATGCCGATGGTATGCCCAGCCATCAGGGCCATACAAATTGGTTTTGTTTTCGTCACTGAAGAAACACTTAACAATTCATCTTCCCAAGGCTTGTGTTTTTAAGTTCAAAGAACTTGTGCACTTTCAACATAGATTCCGCGCACATTCTGCGATATTTATGAATTTTGCTTGCCCATATGCAACGATGAACAGTAGATCTCATAATAGGAAAAGCTAACGTCTTCGAAATTTCACGAACAAACTTCCTTTGGATTGAAACTGCTCAAAAAATCTATCTGTCTTGTCGTATAGAGTTGCTTTTTTGGTCAACCTGAACGTTGTTTTGTAATCGCATTGTCACTTTTTGATAAAATTTGATAAATTCCGGATCTGTTACTCTTTATTTGTTTAGCAATATCAGAAATTTTAACATCTGAGACTTTAAGCGCCAAATTTTAGTTATATCAGCAGCAGAGAATTGAACGTTGCGAGGCATTTTCCCACTATTCGATAATTGAAGAACGAGCAGTGATTTTATATTTTGCAGTGGGTACTTCACATGTACAGAATGCAGAAAATACAAATTTTTTTGATATGGTAGAAATAAAAGCAGTTCTCTTCATTGCCCATATATTTTTGGGACAGCTTATTTTGAATTTAATTTTTTTACAAAAATTCTGTAAAACCTATACTGTATTTCGTTGTTTTAACAAACATATATTATGATTCTATATGCTTATTATTTTTTTCGTGATTATGGCTTCGTATTTTGAGCTGCTATTTCAAAAAATCGCTTGTCCATATACTTATGAGACGCACTATATAACAAATTAACACCTTGTACTGATGTACTTCTTTTAATTGTTAAAAAGTGTTTAAATTTTTTTTAAAGGTTTTTGGCCACCTTTTAGCAACTAAAATAAGTATACTGTTAATGTAAAAGGAAAAGTAAATTTAAAGTTTTTTAATTTAAGAGTGATAATTTTTTAAAGGATTTACTAATTGTCAATTGTGTAAATTAATTATAACAATCAGATTAAAATAAAGATTTTTAGGTACTTTTCGGTTAGCCGGGTGCCAGTGTTATAGATACATATAAATATACATACATATATGTATATACAGTCAAGGATCCATAATCCGCACACCTATAATCTGCAATTTTCTATAATTCACATTGCTTAATGAATGTAAACAATTAAACAAATTTACAAATTCTTGATCCAAAAATGATTTTTTAAAAGAAATATATCTGAAAATTTTAAATATATTCAATATTCAATTTTTTAATACAAGAATTTGAAAAATACATTTTTTGAGATAGCATATTAAATTAATTATTATATTTCACATTTTTCTTTTCATGTTACACTGAATATGGAATTAAAATAGTGTCCAGAAAAATTAATTATTATATTTCATATTTTTCTTTTCATGTTATACCGAATATGGAATTAAAATAGTGTACAGAAATAAGAAAATGACATATAATCCATACTCCATAATCCACAATATTCCATAATCTGCACAACCTTTGGTCCCAACCCCCAAAGCAGAATACTTTGCAATGTTCTGCAACGAACTTCAGCTGATAAAGAATACAAAACTACGAGAATACAAAAGAAAGACACAGGGGGATTTTCGTATATATGAGGAAGTGCAATTGCATCTTTTATACAAATGCAAAAGACATTTTGTAAAACGCTGGCATATCCACAACTGATCGACGAGTTTTCGATTTTTCCCTGACGATACACTGATAAATTTCGCTTTTTTTTTTTAACCTGTGACCGATTTTGAAATTTCGCGATATTTTTCTTACCAATAGGCAAATTTTTGCTGCTTTTTCTTAAGGCTGAATGGAGAAAATCGTGAGTTTTTTTATGCTACTGATCGACAAATTTCGCAGTTTCCTCAGCTTAGAATAGAATTCTCAGTGATACTACACTGTACGATATCAATGGTGATGCTATAATAATTAGGGATTGATTGAATACCGAATAGTGGCTGATTCCCACGGACGAATTTCGTGATTTTTTAACTGTGACAGATTTGTGAATTTCGTGGTTTTTTAACTGTGACAGATTTGCAAATATCATGATTTCTTCCTTGTATTGTAAGCAAATTTTTAGGCCTTTTCTTGCGAACGACTAGAGAAAATCATTGGTTTTTTCCCAATTTCTTATAGCGATGCACTATCGAATTTAGCTTTTTTTAAATTATTTTACCTGCGACTGATTGTTGATAATCGTGGATTTTTTTCTGTGACTGTTCATCGAATTTTATATGTTTTTTCACAACAGGCCAAAGAATTTCACGATTTCTTCATCATGATTGAGTGAAGAATTGCATGAGTTTCTCTTGCGACCAATTGATGAATTTTACAATCTTTTTAAATGGATGATTAAAGAATTTTGTGTTTTTTTTCCCGGGATGAATTTCGATAATTTTCCTTCGATTGAATGGTGAATTTTCTTAATTTGAAATGTTCTGCAGAGAAGTTTGTTGTTCTGCGACGTACGTCGCACTTTTAAGCATATTCTGCTTTGGGGGTCCCAACTTGTGCGGATTAAAGAACTTTGCCTGTTTACACATATTGTATATATACACACATATATGTATATATGTATAACACTGGCGCCTGGCTAACCGAAAAGTATTGATTTTTATACAAATATATTGCTTACCCGTAAGAAAAGTGAAACAGCTCACAAAAATGTATTTTGCATTTTATTTCACTAACAGGTTTATCTTGCTATAGGGTCATTCCACGTGAAATCAACCAATTTAAAGAAAAAGTGTTGCACCATAGTCACAGATTTTTTTAAAATTTTTATCATAGACAGATACAGTAATGAAACCCTCAAACCTGAAATTTAAAAATAATTTTCGCAATATTGGCTGAGATATAGCCATTTGAAAATTGGTCATTTTTTCCAAATGGCGGCCATCTTGGATGCTATCCCTATGTCTATAAATGTCCATAACTTGACAACTAATGACTCAAATTTTATATTTCTGGTACCAATTTAAAGCTATTTGTATAAAGAATGCATATATGATATTAAAACAATAGTAATTTTTTATTTTAATACTGTTTATTACATTCAAACTGAAAATATCACCCTCAAAAAATGACTTACTGTAATGGGCCATAAAAAAAATGACCCATCATAATTTTTTTTCAAACTTGCTAAAAACATTGCTCCATATGTGTACTTTAAATAGAAAAAAAATTGGAGAGGTAAAATTTTTCGTTTAAAAAAAAATAGCTTTTTACACATAGGATGTCACTTACTAAGCAGTGACTATCTTAAAACATGTAAATATCCCTGATTTAAGAAATAATTGCCAAAACTAAATATTTTTTAATCCCTGAATTAATGTAAAACTATAATGAAATATAATCTCATAAGTTTTTTGTAGGACCACCCTCCAATTGCCCCCCCCCCCAAAAAAAAAAGAAGTCATTGCTAAAAATGTATAATTGAAAAAATTTAACACTGAAGAAAAAAAGAAAATAAATAAAGAATATAATGTATAATTGTGAAAAACCTTTAAATGCAATATATATAAATGAGATTTTACTGCATGTGTATATGTGGAATCTATTCAAAACGTTTTCCATGCAAGAAATTCAATTTTTATACCTAAATTTCTATTTCTTACTTTAAAAATTGCTCACTTAAAAAGTTTTACATTTGTATGTGACTTTATAGAAAAATTCTGCTGTATGCATGTATTTATATCATTCAAGTTGCATTAAATATTCAGATATAAATATGTCTGTTTATGTATTTTCTATTTCAATAAATTTACATACTAAGAATGACAGAATTCATGAAATGAATGCTAATCTTGCATAATCTATTTTCCTTATTATTTGAATTCAAAACATGATGTAATAATGCATCATCTTCTATCCTGATGTAATATTGCATCATGTTATATGTTTATGCAATTTTATCATAATGTATCCAACAAATCTTTTGTTGAAAATTTTTGAAACCTTTTGTGGGTAAGCTTATTATAAACTGCATTATATATAAAATTTTAAATAAAAAAAATATTTGACATAATTTATGAATTATTGCATCATGTTGTATGCTGATGCAATTTTGGGAAAAGATTGCTGCTGTATCGTCATCTGTTTTCTAATTGGTTGTAATTAAAGTATGATGAAATATTACATCATAATGTACAAAAAAATTTGACTATCCCTTTTAAACATCATTTCTGTTGATGTTTTCAATGTAGTATGCACTGGCATAGAATAGTTATTTTATGCTTAAGATTCTACAGTGGACATGGAGTGTTTTGTATGCAAGAAACTTGGTATTTCATTGAGTACTGATCTGATTCCTGTTCTTCAATTGTCTTCACGTGATTTGCAGTTATTAAAAAAAAGATTGCATTATGTAATCCCAGATGAAAAATGCTTTGTCCATGGAAATAGTATATGCAAGGTTCACAAGGATAAATATCAAAAATGGTATATTTTAAGACAGAGACAGTGTTGTGATCCATTTAATAAACATCCAAATAGCATCAGAGCAAAATCACTAAAAACAATATCATGAGATATGTCTAAAACAAATCCAGATATCCTCATTCCAGGAAAAAAATTGTGTATTTCCTGTTATTCATCAGTAAATATGAAAAAAATGTCTATTGTTGACAGGATAACCACCTCAGGAACAGAAAGCCCCTCTGATTCAGATTTTAATGAACCCACAGTAGTAATAGAACAATTAAACAAAAGTTGTGAATTGTTAGAGTTATCGCCAATAAAGGTAAGTAGGCGTACCTCAAAGAGAAAACTTAATTCCATGCAAAAGAAATTTTCAAAAATAACTAAGTGTGTTGCAACTAAAGCAGCTACAGTATTAGGTGTTGAAACCATAAATAAGCCTCAAAATAGTAAAGACACAACTTGTCCTGACTGCACATCTATGATGGATAAATTATTGGAGAAGTTTACAAACGCATGTTTTAAAGAAAAAGTTCAAATTCTAAAACTAGTTCCAGATTCATGGACAATACAGCAAACAATGACTTATTTTAATACTACACAGTATCTTGTAAAAAAGGCAAGGAAGTTTAAAACAACAGAAGGGATGTTATCGATGCCTAGTGGAAGAAAAAGTGTTAAACTGAGTCCAGACGTTATAGAAAAAGTTATTAATTTTTATTATGATAATAATAACAGCCGCATGTGTCCTGGAAAAAAAGATTTCATATCTGTTCCAACTGAAAACGGCAGAATATTAAAACAAAAGAGATTGATTTTGCACAATTTAAAGGACTTATATATTGCATTTAAAGAACAACATGACTTAAAAATTGGATTGTCTAAGTTTTGCTCACTACGTCCAAGAGAATGTGTTACTGCTGGAAGCAAAGGTATTCATTCTGTCTGTGTGTGTGTATACCATCAAAATATTAAACTTATGCTTCATGCTATTCATATCAATGACTACATATCACTGCTAAAAAAACTTGTTTGTTGCATTGAATCTGAAGAATGCATGTTGCACAGGTGTGATAAATGTCCATCTCCTGAAATTTTAAAGAAAGATTTAATGGGTTTAGATGGATTGGAAATGAGTAATGATATTATTTATAAACAGTGGGTAAAGACTGATGGAGCAGAATTAAAAAAAGTGATTATGCCTGTTGATGAATTTGTTGATGATTTAATTACAAAACTCCTTGCTTTATGTTCACACCACTTTTTTGCAAAATCACAAAGTTTATATTTCAAGAAAACAAAGGGTGAATTGAATACAGAAACTGCTATTATTTCAGCTGATTTTTCTGAAAACTATACTTGCATTGTGCAAGATGCTATTCAAAATATCCATTGGCAAAAAGAACAGGTTACAGTTCACCCCTTTCTTGCTTATATAAGGGACAGTATCACTGATACTGTGAAATCTATTCCTATGTGTGCAATAAGCGAGTATTTAGTTCATGACACTACTACATTTTGGGCTTTTCAAAAAGTAATTATCAATTATTTAATTTCACAAATTCCACAGATTAAATACATAAAATATTTTAGTGATGAATCATCAGCCCAATACAAAAATTATAAAAATTTTATTAATCTCTGCCATCATGAAGAAGACCATGGTGTGAAAGCTGAATGGCATTTTTTTGCCTCTTGCCACGGAATAGGAGCTTGTGATGGAATAGGCGGCACCATAAAATGCATGGCCACCAAAGCAAGTCTTCAGCGTCCATTCAAAGATTTGATCTGTATACATTTGCAAAAGAATATGTTAAAGGAATTGAAAGTTTTTTTATAACAAAATCTGAAATTGAAATTGCCAATAATCAGTTAGCAGATAGGTATGCAAAGGCAGATACAATCGTAGGAACAAGGGTTAATCACAGCTTTGTGCCAATAAATAAAGGCCAAATACTGCTTTCCAGGGTATCAGGCTCCTCAACAAATTTTATTGCTACTGTGAGATTTAGTGAAACCGGCAAACCACAAACATTTAAAAGTGAACAATATGTTGCATGTGTATATGGTGTTAATTGGTGGATTGGTAAGATTTTAGATTACTGCGAGGAATTCAATGACTATAAAATTATGTTCATGCATCTTCATGGTCCTAGTTCATCATATTCATGGCCAAAATCTTCAGATGTTTGTTGGATTCCATATGAGCATATAATGAAAGTAGTGTCTACCCCAATGACTGCGACAGGAAGAACATATACTGTTGCTCCAGAGGAGCATACAGCAATTCAACTCTTATTCTTAAACTTCAAGACAGATTAAATCCTTGGTAATTTTCAACAACATATTATCAAGTTCCTTTCAACAATATATTATAAAGTTATATCCATGTAAGTATCCCGTTCTTATTTTATGTAAATATGTTTCATATAAGTTTTATCTAAGTCTTACTTTTATACATATTTGATGTTTTTGTTGTACATTTGTATCACACAAGATTTGTGTACTCATTTTGTCAAGATTTGTTCATTTAAATTGAAATTGACAGTGAACTGAACTGAATAACTAATGTCAACTGAATCAACTCATTAATATTAATTTTTAATCTTTTATTTGAATTCAACTGATTTACAGCTAGTATTTCTGCCATATTTCAAAAAAATATGTTTTATGGCTCTTTTTCCTTCTAAATATTTTCCATTATGTATATTTTTTTTAGAATTATACATATTATCATTTTATATGAAATAAAAATTACTGAAATGAAAATTTACTGTTATTTTAATATGTATGTGTTTTTAGTATAATTAACTGCTGATTGGTATTTCTAAATTGAATTATTTATATATTGATGCTCATACATTAATTCATATGCCAGAAAAAAATATTTTTAACCATTATTTGTTAAACCAAAGATACTTACGTGTTTTAAGATAGTCACTGTTAGGTAAATGACATCCTATGTGTAAAAAGCTATTTTTCTTTAATGAAAAATTTTACCTCTCCAATTTTTTTTTCTGTTTAAAGTATACATATGGAGCAATGTTTTTAGCAAGTTTGAAAAAAATTTATGATGGGCCATTTTTTTATGGCCCATTACAGTAAGCCAATTTTTGAGGGTGATATTTTCTGTTTAAATGTAATAAACAGTATTAAAATAAAAATTTACCGTTGTTTTAATATCATATATGCATTCTTTATATAAATAGCTTTAAATTGGTACCAGAAATATAAAATTTGAATCATTAGTTGTCAAGTTATGGACATTTATAGACATTGGGATAGTATCCAAGATGGCTGCCATTTGGTAAAAATGACCATTTTTTAAAAGGGTATATCTCAGTGAATATTGCGCAAATTAGTTTTAAATTTCAGATTTGAGGGTTTCACTACTATGTCTGTCTACAAAAAAAATTAAAAAAAAATCCGTGACTATGCTGCAACACCCATTGGTTGAATTCGTGTGGAATGACCCTTATAGAAGTTCCTCAGACTGCTAATTCGTGTTTCCGGATGTCCTTAACACATCGGCTGATAGTTCCCAGTCTGACACACAGATGGCGCCACAAATACAGAATTAATATTCTGTTTAATAAGTACTAACCTTGATATACTATGTTCACACTGGATATCTTAAGATATCTTAGGCCGCCGAACTCTCTGAGAGAGTTCCACAAACTCTCAGTGAGTTTCGACTTACTTCGGCTAGATACAGGAACGACCACTCACTCTCGCTGGCTATGAAACTTCGCTTTTACTGATTGGCTGTTGCGGCCGTTTTTATTTTAAGCGCATGCGCATACTTTACTTTTCTTCCGATCACAGACACAGTGACGCTACTGAGATATCTTAAGGTAAGTTTTCCGATGTGAACAGGCATCCAATTCCGGGAGTGTACCACTTCAAAACTGGCGGTCTAAGATATCTTAAGTTTCTAGTGTGAACAGGGTATTACTTTTTGGCGTTACTCCCAGCCACCTTACTGCATCTTCATCTATTTCTTTCCCCATGGACCGGTCCTTGTTAGTTTACACTGAAATTCGAAAATATACCGCGATCGGCTCTTTGGATTTCAGCATCATTGATCATTTAAGGTAGGAATGCACAACCTGTGGCCCGCGATGAGTTAACGTGTGGCCCGCGAATTTCGTCAATTTATAGCTTAAAAAGATTGCAGTTTCTGTCCATAGCAAAGACTTTTAAGATACATAGACCGGCAAACTGTCAGTTTAACTGAGGATTTTTTATCACAGCTGTTGTACAGCAATACATATGTTTATATTTTAATTTACCTAAGAAAAGGCTTTTATCAGAGTATTTTTTATTGCGGATCATTAAGTATTGGTCTATCCTATTTCATTTAGGCTTTTTTTTAAAGAATACTTTATTATTCATCTTTTTTTTTGTTTGTTTTCTTTTCTTATAGCAAGTAAATATTTCAATAAACATCCTCCAAGCATAAAAATATAGTGTTACTTTCGTTAATATGCATTTTTTAATTACCTTTTTGTTTAAAAATTAGTTTAAAAACGTAGATTTCTTTACAACTAATTTAAAATTTTGTAAAATACTATATTATGTTACAGTTACTACCTTTCAACTAAATTTCCCTACTAGTTACTTTTGTAAGTCAAACTTAAAAAAGATTGGAATTACAATCTTTAACAACCAATTTCCATATAAATTTCGCATTTATTTCGGTTTATAAGGCATGTTAAAATTAGATATTCTTTTTCAAAAATACCATCCATAAATTTATTAATAATTCCTTTTATTTAACTGTATTTCTGAAAATTCAACATTTATAATGCATATTTAGATATAAATGAGCTTCATATAAAAATATGCCATAAACTTCATATACATTGATAAAAATTTATTTTTTAAGCTCATTCTAGTCATAGCACTCCCACTTAGGGAAGCGGTTGTTGCCGCACACGGGAGCCACAAAATGGGCGCATGCGCATTTGAGTTCTGGTTTGTCGTCTGCTCGAAAACATAGCTGACTTTACAAGTTGCTAGTATCTCGCTATACTCTATGCCGTCTGTCTCTGTTTATACATCAATGTTTAGATCTGATAAAATTTTGAAAGTATTTATTCTAAATACTATTGATACGTGTTTTTAAATCCTTGATCACGGATTACATCGTGTACGGAGAAGTTTCTAGCGCAGTAAATCATTATTTTACTGACAAAAAGCTCATCAGTTTAAGTCTAACTGTTGTATTATTGAAGAAAGTAATGTGAGTTCATATATAATTATATTTCTCTTTTTATTTTATATGTATGTTTAAAATGTGTTTTTGTAAGCACTTATAATTGAAGTTTGATGTATATATTTTTTTAATTAAAGCAGTACTGTGGTATCAGCTCAGTGGTGGTATCTAGAAAAAAGTGTTAAAAAAAAAAAAGTTTAGTATTGTTCTCAGTGTATAATCAGTAAGTGTAAGCCTGCTTTATATATTATGGAGAATAGAACTCATTTTCTGAGATATTATAAAAGTGAATCAAAGACTAACTAACATCTTACACCCCCCCCCCCCTTCTTTAAAAATTTAAATACTCTTTTTCAAGTATCTTATTTTTTGAGAATACTCTCTCTTTCCAGCTCTAGGTTGTGAGGTGGTCTTTCTGTGAGAGTAGTTCTCAATTTTTATATAAAACAAAAGTATTTATTTTTAAACAGCAAAATTAAATATATTCAGTTTAATAAAAGTATGTATATTTGTTTTAAACAATGAAAATGACAGTACTCATTATAGTACTGGTTATTTAATTGCCGTACACATTTGATTAACTTCATTTTAATTTAGCAATTATAGATTGCTCTGTTTACTTTTATAATTTCTTTTATATAAAACTTTTCTGATACTGGTATAAATGAAAATATTTACTGAAAAACAGATTATTTTAATACTGTTATTGTCCAAACATGTACAATTAAAATAACTTTCCAAATCCCAAATGAACTTCAAATATTAACTTAATATGTATAAACTAATGCAGTTATTGAAGATGTCATCTTTCGGAGGTGAAGGGGCTGAGTCAAGAAGGATCATTTTGGATTTTGATGACAGCTGGCTACACTTGCGAGGCAGGATTTTCTTTTGATTTTCTGTCAGTGAGTGTAACTTGCTAGTTCATACTGGATGTTCTTCCATACCACAAGAATATATATCAAACTTGTTGTCAAAGTCATACTTGCTGTTTCCAACACAATGTCCACACCACTCTGGCTGATGATCTGGTTTCATTTACAGTTTGTTAATATTAAGTTCATTTGGGGTTTGAAAGTTATTTTATCTGTGCACTTTTGGATAACAGTTCTATTAAAAAGTTCTTTATTTTTATTTAGTGTATTTTTATTAAAATGCAATAAGAATTCTAAAATTTGTAGCAACTAAATTAAAATGAAGTGATTCATATGAGTTTAATATTTTCAATGTTTAATAAAGGAATAAAGCACATGTTGTGGATACCATAAGAAAGCATTTTTATTTATTTATTTATTTTTAATCTTCTCTAACTATCACTAAATAGCAAATTTTATGTATGAATTTAGTCTCCCTACATTCATAGGCGTAGCGTCGGGGGGGCACGGGGGGGCACGTGCCCCCCCAACCTTCTGTACCCCGGGCGCCAGAACAGAAAGCTTAGGGGGCGCCAAATGAAGATTTTTTTGTCTTTACATACAAAAATGTATAATGTATATGTATATATACGAATTCGCATAAAAATGCCTCACAGCCAGAAAATCCAAAAGGAAAACTGAACCAAATGCATTAAAATTTACAAATATATAAAATATATAAAAAGATTCATCTATAACAGAAGACTGCAAATGGATTAGAAAAAAGAGCTGTTCTCCAAATGTACCATGTTTACGCCTTCTATCACTTAAATCCGTTCCTGTGTCAGGAGAATCACTAACATTTTCCAAGGTCGGTCTCTACCCTATCTCTGTGTGAAACTGACCCTCATCGATAATTGCCAGACGTCAACCGATTTCCCTGAGAGGTGGAGTGCAGAGGGGGGCCCCGGGCCCCAGAACAAAAAGTGAAGGGGGCGCCAAATGAAGATTTTGTTTGGCTCTGAGTTTTCTGATGAAAACATTCCATGAAGGCTGCTCTAATTTTTTTTTTAATCTCTCTCCCTGAGCAGCATTGAACTTTTCTTTTCCGCCTTGCTATGGGCAAGGTCGAGCGACTGTCCGGGACAAAAAACAAAACAAAACGGGAGAATGAGTCAGGACAGAAACTAAGGGCGGGGGGGGGGGCGTGTGCCCTGGGCGCCACGCGAAGGGGGCGCCAGATGAAAATTTGGTTTGTCGTTTTATGCAGTATATAAATGTGCGTGTGAAATTTGTGTAAAAAATATTTTGTAGCCGAAAAACCAAAAAGAAAAGCTGAGTAAACTGCATTAAAATTGTCAAATAGATAAAAAGATTCTCCTGCAATATACAAGACAGAAAATGAATAACCTCATTCTTTTTTTTATATATAATTACTTTTTTACATGCATATCACCATATCTGAACTTAGAGATGGTGAGGTCAGGTGACTGGTTGGGACAATAAAAACCAAGCTGTCGAAAATTCACAAAATAAAAAGTAAAAACTTAATAATTTTGTTGTTGTTGTTTTGAGTCACACATAAATTTGAAAATTAGCATTAGGTTCAGGAAAGTATCTAGACATATCAATCTATAAATAAGAAGAGTGGTATAAGTGATAATTCCACAAAACTGGTGTAAATAGTACAGGAAGATATTTTACAACACTGGAATTCATTTTTATGCCTACAGTAAATCGTAGTTTTTATAGTTCATGAAACGATGCGAGTGCCGCAAATGTAATAATTTGTAATGCTACAACAAGTAAAATCTGGAAAAATGAAATGTGTCTGTAATGGAATCTTGTCTTAAATGAAAAAAAAACTACCCGGTTCCAACAGAAAGTATTCCAACACTTATACCTGCTAAGACGAAAACCTGTATAAAGCGGAATTATTTCCCATTCCTTTTGATTTTTTTCCAGGTTTTAGTGAATAAATATTTTACAAAGCTGGTTATATATTTCAGTATTACATATTTTATTGTTACGTATTTTACTGTTACGCATTTAAAATTTTAAAATAAATCCACTAATAGAAACTTTCTTAAATTTCTCTTTGTAAATTTACTTTGCGGAGAAAGGGAGAGGGGCGCCAAAATCCATGTTTGCCCCGGGCTATATTATATCTAGTTTCGGCCCTGGAAGAGTGCACAAAGTAAAATGCTTTAGTAAAACCATTTAAAAGAAAAATATATATATATATAGCATTTGCAGTGGTACAGTAAAAAATCTCGCACAGGGCGCCATGGCTAATAAAACCGTCCCTGCCTTTATCCCTCAAAATGATTTTTCTCTTCTTTTTGCCATTTAATTGAAAAATGCCGCTCTGTTCCTTTTGGTGCAATTATTTTTTGCATTACTTTTGGGGCAATTGTTTTTTGCAACCAACTAGATCCAGTCTTAGAGAGACGAGGCGAGCTTGGGCGACTGACTGCCCGTGATAAACAAAAAAGGGCGCCACCGCAGCCGCCCCTGCTTTTACCTTACTAAATTGCATTTCTCGTCCTTTTGCCATTTCTAGGTAGGTGACAACTGAAAAATGTCGCCCATGCCTTTTACTAAAATTACATTTTTTATATCCAGATCCGGCCTCAAAGGGCGCGAGGTCGGGCAACTGTCAACGGCTAAAGACTAAGGGTTGAAATATATGCAAGATAGAATAGTAACTCCCTTTTTAAATGTTTTTTAAAGACTATAGCCCGGACCGAAACTAGGGAGGTGCAGAAAGGGCATGTGCCCTAGGTGCCAGAACAAAGGCGAAAGGGCGCTAAATGGACATTTGGGTTGTCGTTTCATACAAAAATTATATATATATATGAAATATAAAGAAACTCGCAAACTAATGTTAAACCTATGGGAGCGTTCTTTTCAAATTTCTCTCTTGCATTTTAATATTTTAAAAGGATTTTTTTTTCCCTTAGGATAGTTTAGATTGATCTTTAGCATTGCTATACTTTTCGGTTTCGAAACCGGTACTGAAAGTGAAAGTAACTCTATAAAAATAATCTGCAACCAAGATCGAAAAAGTAAACACTAACCCGGTTAGAATTCAACCTCAGCTTTTCTAAGAGAAAAAAAAAATTAAAACTATTAATATACGAGCGAGACAATTTAAAAAGAACGCTCCCATACGTTTAGCATTAGTGATCCAGTTTCTTCGCGTAACTAGTGTAGGCTCTTAACCCTTTGAGGGGCGGTGGGATATATTATATCCAACCTATGATTAATGAAGATTTGCACCAGAAAAATTTTATTAAATTTTACTTTTCTAATTTTGGTAGAAAAAAGTCATAAAATTGCTTTTCCTTATTTTGCAATAAATTTTTTGAAAGATTCAGGTGTGAATTCGACGGTACAGTAACGCAATTATTTGCCTCTCAAAGGGTTAACGCTCAGGCTAATGTTAATCCTATGGGAGCGTTGTTTACATATTTTCTGCTCTAATTTTTATTATTAAATGATTTTTATTTTTTATGATTGTTATTTATTTATTTATTTTATTATTATTATTATTATTTTGCATAGGGTACCTGAGATCGATAACTTTTATTGTGCGTGAGGAGAAGGGAGGGGTAGGGGGCGGACAAAATCCATGTTTTCCCCGGACGCAAAAAAAGGCTAGTTTCGGCCTTGAACGTATGATTGATATAAGATGTACTCAGGACCATCGCGTTTTAGACGTTTTGTTGGTGGGGGAGAGGATCTTAAATTGTTAAGTCAAATTTCAGTATTTGCCAACTCATTGAGAAGTAAAAATAAATAGTTCTCGACATTTGCCAACCAGTTTTATAATGTTACCAAGTTACCACATTTAGAAAATGTAATATAGCTCTTATTTGTAAAAAGCTTAATAATATTCCAATTATATTTGTAACTTTTGTCAAACCTATCAGAAATAGAAAGTGTTTTGTAGTTTTTTATTAAATTTTTAAACAAATTTTCCATATAAGTTTGTAAATTTGTCAAGTGTAACAGCATTCGCAAACTTTGGAGAGGGGCTCCCCCCCCCCTTTGCGAGGCCCCTGGTTGTACTTATTGTGCAAATTATTAAAAACATTCATAAGTCACTGTTTTAAAAGGATATGTGATTGTGTATTATACATGGGATTTGCAGATAAATTAATGTGAAATTTATATTCACATATTTGAGGACTGTGATTTAATGAGACTTTTACAAAGACGATAAATGGCAATAATTTTCAATTTTTTTTTTTTTTTTTTTTTAAGATGCAATCAAATTTAAACCTCTTTAGTATGTAGCATTTCACCCACTCTCTCTTCCCCCCAAAACAAAAACGCTTTAGTTCTCAACCATCAATTCGGTGCTGGCCAGTCATTGATATTTGGTCAGTAGTTGTAAATTGATCGGTAGTAGAAAATTTTTTCCTAACTGCAAAGCTATATACTATTTCTTATATTTCCAGTCACCCTCGTAGTTTAATTGCAGTGAGTAACATGGTCACACAAAGAACTTCTTTGAGCTCTGAACTCGTGTTTCCCTCTTGTGCAAAGTAGATAGTAGGAGCGTCTCTACCTAACCCTCCCCCCCCCCCCCACCACACACACACGCTCCTATACACACTTGGTTTGGTCTATTCTGGTCATTTGTGAGAATCTGCTTGTAGATAAATGTTGTTATTATTTTTTTAACTGATCAGGAATGAATGACCCACGCAAAAACAAGCGTGATAAAAAAGTAGGAAATTCTTATAGAAAACTCAATAAAAAGATATGTCACGGAGTACGCCATGCTGGTTTTAAATTCATGCAAGTCTGGCTTCAGAAGGACGAAAATGGAACAGAAGGTAAGAATATATAGAATTGTTTGTTTTAGTAAATTAATACGTTTTCAGAAAAAACAAAAATCCCCACTCAAAAATGTGATTATTTTTTACACATTCATAAACTCATTTCTATTCCTATTTGCCTGAAAATTACAGCATTCTCCCTTTTCCTAACATTTTTTCCTATTTCGAAGCAGCTTGATTTAAAGTGGATTACTAAATGGATCCGTCTTGTAATTGTCAGCCTTCGAATTCGGAAATCAAAAGTCCAACTTTGATGTTAGTTTATAAAAAAAAATCGGGTTTTTTAAGAAAAAAAGAGTTTATTCTATTTCATAAAAACATCTCAATTGCAGGGCTGCCACTGCCGAATGACACTGAAAATAGTAGCTTTAGTAGCCTCCAACGAAAAAAATAGTAGCATTTGTTCGAAAATAGTAGCCAAAATAGTCTTATACCCATCACTTTAAAAAGAGGGAAGAAAAAATGCATCCATAACAACTGAAATTACTTTATGAATGTTCACATCTTATTTCACAGTTTATCAATCAATCACTGAAATTACTCAAATCACTGAATAAAGAATGGAGTGATTTCTTCAAATGAGAAAGCAAGTTATCCTGAAAATAAGGCCCTAATGTTTCAGTTATGAAGTAAGTAAGCTTGGTTCTTCAACAATAAAAATTATGTGCAGCACCAGGAAACATAGCAGTAAAAACTTCTTGCAGATTATCCCCGATACTATTTTCCATCAGGCCTTTCATTTCAAGAGTTTCTTGGAGAGAAGGAAGAAAAGTTTTATTTGAGGGGCAGGGTTAGAAATAACGTGTGGGATATCGCAAATCCCACACAAAAAAGAAAAATCCTGCATAATAAAAAAATTCGTTTGGATGGGATCTTCTAAATTTACTTCTTGCACAGGCATATGATTCAGAAGCGATTTTTTTTTCCCGTGAAAGCCACGATTTTCGTTTCTTCGGGAATTCCGCAAAATCAGTTCATCAAACAGTCGCGAATTTTTCCAATCGGTAGCGAAAAACATCGCAGATATCAACAAAAAATGTTTTCCATCGGTCGCATAAAAACTTGTAAATTTCGCTTAAGGATTAGGGAAGAAAATCGAAAATTTTGTCAAACTGTCGTGGACAGAAAAAAAATACCCGTGAATTTCATCAAAAATTGAGCAAAAAATCAAGAACTTCCTCACTCGGTCGACAAAAGAAAAGACGAATTTCGACAAACAATCGTGGAAAAGAATCGCGAATTTAGTCAAAAAATCTCTGAAACAAATACTGAATATCAATTTCGTCAATCGGTCGTAGAAAATTCCACGAAATTTTGCAAAGCATAGTATGTAAAGGAATTCGTGAATTCCATGAAACGATTGGCGGGAAAAAAATGAATTTTGATAATTCATCGGGGAAAAAATCGCAAATCTCCTCAAAGGACCATGGAAAAATATCTTGAATTTTATCAAAGGTTGCGGAAACAAATGGCGATTTTCGTCATTTGGTCACGGAAAAATCATCGCAAATTTCCTCAAAAGAATGCACAAAATATTACGAATTTCGTCTAACGATCAAGAAAAAAAAATTGCAAATTTCGCCAAATGGTCGCGGACAAAAAGACGGCAGGGGTAATTCTGAGTAAAAAAAAAAATCAAATTTGCAGCAAATTTTCTGAAAGGTTACGGCAGAGGACGGTAAGAAGGAAATTTTCCTCCCGGCACCAATTATGCGTTCTTTCCGAGGTCCTTTGGCAAAATTCGCGTTTTTTTCGCGATCCTTTGGTGAAATTCGCGTTTTTCCGAGATTAACGGAATTCGCGTTTTTCAGCGATCCTTTGATGAAATTTGCGTTTTTTGCGATCCCTAGACGAAGTTTGCGTTTTTTCGCTATTCCTTGAAGAAATTCGCGTTTTTTCCGCGATTCTTTTGCGAAATTCGTTTTTTTCTGCGATCTTTTGAAGAAATTGGCCATCAATCTGTCGCGGAAAAAAAATATATCTCCATTTTGACAAATGGTGGCGGAAAAACAAAATGGCAGAAAAATTCGATGATTTTGCCAAAGGATCGCGGAAAAAAAATCGTCGTGAGTTCCGTGAAACGATCGCGGAAACAAAAACGCGAAATTTGGCAAAGGATCACGGGAAAAAAATGCGAGTTCCACGAAACAATCGCACCCCAAAATTCGGGAAATTTGCAATAGCTCATAGGAAAAATTGCGAAATCTCCTTCAAAGATCGTAGCAAAAGACGGCTAAAAGAAATAACTATTTTCGTCAATCGCGGGGAAAATCGCCCCCTAATTGGAGAAAAATTCGCGAATTTTGCAATTCGTCGCGGAAAAAAATTGCAAATCTCCTCAAACAACCGTAAAAAATATCTTGAAATTTACCAAAGGTCGCGGAAACAAATGGCGATTTTCGTCAGTCGGTCGCAGAAAAATCATCGCAAATTTCGTCAAAAGAATGAACAAAAAGTTGCGAATTTCGTCTAACGATCACAAGAAAAAAATCGCAAATTTTGTCTAATGGTAGCGGACAAAAAAAAACGCAAATTTGGTTTAAAAAAAAAAATTGAGAATTTAACCAAATGATCGCGTAAAAAATCGCGAATTTTGTAAGTCGATCGTGAAAAGAAAATCACGAATTTTGACAAACGATCTGGAAAAGAATCGAGAATTTCGTCGAAAGATCTCTGAAACAAATAGTAACTACCATCAATCGGTCGCGGAAAATATATATTGCAAATTTGGACAAGTGGTGGAAAATAAATAAATAAATTTCGTCAATCTGTCGTAGAAAAAATTGCGAAATTTGGCAAAGTATCGCAGAAAAAATCGCGAAATCTCCTTCAACCATAGTATAAAAAGATCTCAGAAAGAAAGAGGTATTTTCGTCAATCGATTGCGGGAAAAATCGTGAATTTTGGAATTCGTCGCGGAAAAAATCGTGAAACTCCTCGAATAACCGTTGGAAAAGTGCGTTTGTGAAGATGACTTTACAAGCGCTTTGAAGGAAAAGATCGAATATTTTCAGTAAAAATAGTCGCTTAAATCCGAAAAAAAAATCACCTGTTTTCTTGAAATAGTCGCTTTTTAATGGTTTCCGGCCTAAAATAGTGCATAGCCGCCGGATGCTTAAAATAGTCGCTTTCAGTAGGATTTCAGTTGCAAGTGCAGCCCTGCAATTGTATGTTAAGAAAAATCGGAATTTTATGAGAAATTGAGTCGGGCCGGACCGGGCCTGATTTAATTGATTTTCCACGGGTCGGGCTTGTTTTTACTGATTTTTGTACGAGCCGGGCCTGACCATAAGCTGTGAAAATATAAACGGGCCGGGCTCAGGTGGAAGTTTTAATTTTTACTCCGAGCTGGTCGTCTGAGCTTTGAAATTGCGGTCCGCGCAGACCTCTAGTGTGCCTCCCCAGGTCCTTGCAAAGAGAGTGCTAAAGGAGCGGTCGGTCGCCCTGGGCGCAAAATTTATACTGCGAACCACGGTTTTATTCATTTTTTGGCCGCCGATCATTTTCCGGGGAATTTCTTTTTCTCTCTTGATCATTTTTTTTCCTGTCCCAAAACATCATGAACTCTCGAACAAATAAGTGCAATTTTCTCTTATGTTGTTTAGTTGTTTTGAATTTCTAAATTAAAATTAAACCTTTTAAAGTTCCAAAATAAACGCGAAATATTTATTCAATAGAATTTATTTATGTTTCTGCACTTTATAAATTTTATTACACCCATCACAAAGAGAAAGTTTTTTTTTTTGAGAGGGGGGGGGGGCGAAAAATTGAAAATTCGCTCGGGGCGCAGTTTGACGGCCTTGGTGCCCCCCCCAAAATTTCTGGTCACGCTACGCCTATGCCTACATTAAAAGTTTTATTAATCCCCCCCCCCCCCCCCATTTTTTAATCCTCATTCATTTTTTATTACAGCAAGTGAAAACATCAATTTTAGTATTGTTGCTGTTTAACCACTTGATGGGCAGTAAGGCAGTGATGGCATCAACTAATTTTAATCCCTAATTTTCACATTGTCATTTGATTTTGGATTTTTTGATAGCGTTGTCATTTTTGATCCAAACAAAACATTCTCTTTTTATTTGTAACTTGCTAAATACAAAGTTGTTATTAAAATCATTAAATAATCTGAAATTGTAGCGAAAATAGTTTTTGTATATTAGAGAGAACATATAATTTATTGCAGGGAGGTCCAATCCGCTCAATATGAAAAATATAAATTTTAATTATTTAACAATCATACAAAATTGATATTTTAGCCTTACTTAATTTATTTAACTATCAGAAAAAACAGAATTCCTGTACTGAAAATTAAATAAATACCTGAATTCAGGTATATTACCTGAACACCATCGCCCTTGGTGATTATTAAAATGTTTAATTCCATAATATGTCAATGTTTGGCATTACTATTCTTTTGTCATATGTGTATGCGCATATATGATCCGCTGTTCGAAAAAGCAGGCGTGAAATATGTTTGAAATGATAATTGTGTTTGTGTCAGCTGATTGCAACTTCCCTATAGCTCTATCTCAAGAACTAATGTATGGATGTTCATCAAACTTCAGATTCAATTAGTCCTTGATATTAAATGGTGCTGATTACGTTTTGGTGTAGATTGCCCAACAGGTGGCGCTGCTATGCTGCATTTTTCATGATTTTCATAATAGCTGTATCCTAAAAACAAATAAACCAGTTTTCATCAAACTTCAGATTCAGTTAGACATTGACATACGTTAGGCAATTTACACCAAAACCTAATCAGCAACACAGGTGGCACTGCTATGCTGCATTTTGCAAGATTTACATGATTGTAGCAATAGTCATATCTCAAGAACTAATGCACAGAATTTCATATATTCAGAATTTCACATGTTATGATGGGCATAGATTGCCATTTAATTTTGGCACACTAGTGAATTTTAAAGTATTAACGTGTATGAAATAGAAGAAAATTTAGGGATTGGTACATTCGATTATTTGTTATTTTAAAATTTTCCAAATTTCTACTGCCCCACCCTGAAATTCACCCACCCCCTTTCCTGGCCTTTTGAATGTTTAAAACTTGTACTTAAAAAATGAAAGCCTTAAAAAAATGCATAATAACATTAGTTTATTTAATTATATATATTAATTTAATTATATTTATTAGTTTATTTAATTTGTAGGTCGTTAACAGCATTCAAAACCCTTGGCAGAGACCATTAAAAATTCAATTGGACCACTAATTTGGAAAATTGAGTGGTCCGCAGGACCCGTAGGTAACACCCCCCCCCCCCTCTCTGACAAGTAAATCAAACAATTTTATTTTATTAAAATAATAATAATAATAATAATAAAATTGCATTAAATCTTACAGCCAGTTGAAATAAATAATTGGAAATAAAATATCTAATTAATAATTTTACAGTTTTTGTTTATGTATTTTATTTAATTTTTAGAAAATTATAATCTTACATTTTACTATGCTGAAAATTTTGGATAACTGCAAAGGAAATTTGTTTTATATTCTATGAGGTAGAGTGGGGGATCACTCAAAGGATTAAGGGGAGTCTTCACTCACTTGAAAATACCCACTGTAATGTTGGGCAGATTGTTTTCGAATTTCTCATTTAAATTTGAATATTTTTAATTTTTTTGTACCTTTATTGAAAAAATCTGCAACCGAAATCGAAAGAGTAAAAAACAGTCATATTAAAGATCAAGCTCAGCTCTCCTATGCAAAAAAAATCATTTAAAAATATTCAAATTTAACCGAGAAATTCAAAAACAACCTGTCCATTGGTTTAACATTAGGTAGCAGGCATTTTCAAGCGAGTGAAGAATCCCCTTATAGGGACATAATAGAATCTTATGTAGTCGGCCAGGGATGATGACTGCGGACAGTGACTTTCCTATTTTATCAATTCTACTGCTGCTTCAATTTTTTTGTTTTGGGCCAATGAAAGTCCTTGATTTTTAATTTAAAGATATGTGTAGAATTTCCGTTTTCTATATTTTTGGATTTTTTTAGTAAAAAATCTCATGTAGAATATCAATAAACCCTATTGTTTACAATTTTAAAGAATTATTTAAACAAAAATTCTGCACCATTCACTGGTAACAATGAATAAATAAAAAAATAAAATTGGTAAGTAATTGGAATATTTCTTCAATAACAATCTTTAACTGTTGATATTTGTCACATATTTGGTCATGTTTACAAGGTAAATTTAATGATGTGTGAAATGTGATCCATATAATGCAAAATTTTTACACTGGCTGCAAAAACGTTATATTTATAACCAATAAAAATTTCAGAGTTTGGACAACAAGATTTGTTTATTTTATTTTAAATTATGAAACAACCAAACATGAAAAAACAATTATAATCAACAAACCTTTCAAAAAGAATGGACAACAAGGACTATTTATTTATTTATTATGAAACAATCAAACATGAAAAAACAAACCAATAAAAATTTCAAAAAGTTTGGACACCAAGAACTATTATTTCCTTTTTAATAATGAAATGAAACAATTAATTATGAATATTTATGAATAATTAATTATGAAAGAACAAGAAAATGTCATCAACTTTTCACGATTTTTTCACAGAAAAACAAATTCAGACAAAATGGAGTTAAATATATAAAATTTAGGGTGTAAAAAAACTATGATTATATTTTGGTTGGATAAAAAATGACAACGCTATCAAAAAATCCAAAATCAAATGACAATGTGACAATTAGGGATTAAAATTAGTTGATGCCATCACTGCCCATCAAGGGGTTAAACAGCAACAATACTAAAATTGATGTTTCACTTGCTGTAATAAAACATGAATGAGGATTAAAAAATAGGGGGGGGGGGATAATAAAACTTTTAATGTAGGGAGACTAACTTCATACATAAAATTTGCTATTTAGGGATAGTTAGAGAAGATTAAAAAAAAATACTTATGGTATTCACAACATGTGCTTTATTCCTTTATTAAACATTGAAAATATTAAACTCATATGAATCACTTCATTTTAATTTAATTGCTACAAATTTTAGAATTCTTATTGCATTTTAATAAAAATACACTAAATAAAAATAAAGAGCTTTTTAATAGAACTGTTATCCAAAAGTACACAGATAAAATAACTTTCAAACCCCAAATGAACTTAATATTAACAAACTGTAAATGAAACCAGATCATCAGCCAGAGTGGTGTGGACGTTGTGTTGGAAACAGCAAGTACGATTTTGACATCAAGTTTGATATATATTCTTGTGGGATGGAAGAACATCCAGTATGAACTAGCAAGTTACACTCACTGACAGAAAATCAAAAGAAAATCCTGCCTCGCAAGTGTACCCAGCTGTCATCAAAATCCAAAATGAACCTTCTTGACTCAGCCCCTTCACCTCCGAAAGATGACATCTTCAATAACTGCATTAGTTTATACATATTAAGTTAATATTTGAAGTTCATTTGGGATTTGGAAAGTTATTTTAATTGTACATGTTTGGATAATAACAGTATTAAAATGTTCTGTTTTTCAGTAAATATTTTCATTTATAATAGTATCAGAAAAGTTTTATATACAAGAAATTATAAAAGTAAACAGAGCAATCTATAATTGCTAAATTAAAATGAAGTTAATCAAATGTGTACGACAATTAAATAACCAGTATTATAATGAGTACTATCATTTTCATTGTTTAAAACAAATATACATACATTTTTAAACTGAATATATTTAATTTTGCTGTTTAAAAATAAATACTTTTGTTTTATATAAAAATTGAGAACTGACTCTCACAGAAAGACCACCTCACAACCCAGAGCTGGAAAGAGAGAGTATTCTCAAAAAATAAGATACTTGAAATAGAGTATTTAAATTTTTAAAGAAGGGGGGGGGGGGGTGTAAGATGTTAGTTAGTCTTTGATTCACTTTTATAATATCTCAGAAAATGAGTTCTATTCTCCATAATATATAAATTAGGCTTACACTTACTGATTATACACTGAGAACAATACTAAACTTTTTTTTTTTTTTAAACACTCTTTTTTCTAGATACCACCACTGAGCTGATACCACAGTACTGCATTAATTAAAAAAATATATACATCAAACTTCAATTACAAGTGCTTACAAAAACACATTTTAAACATACATATAAAATAAAAAGAGAAATATAATTATATATGAACTCACATTACTTTCTTCAATAATACAACAGTTAGACTTAAACTGATGAGCTTTTTGTCAGTAAAATAATGATTTACTGCACTAGAAACTTCTCCGTACACGATGTAATCCGTGATCAAGGATTTAAAAACACGTATGAATAGTATTTAGAATAAATACTTTCAAAATTTTATCAGATCTAAACTATGATGTATAAACAGAGACAACGTCAGCTATGTTTTCGAGCAGACGACAAACCAGAGCTCAAATGCGCATGCGCCCATTTTGTGGCTCCCGTGTGCGGCAACAACCGCCTCCCTAGCACTTAATACTAAATAACTCACAGTTGACGTATAGGTGTTTCAATTTACTCCAAATCATTTCAGACAGCTGCCATACTTTTGAATGGAAATGGCCAAGGAATTGTTGCCAATCTAGTACCTTAAAAGTCTTTGGTCCATATGGTTGCATGAAAAAATCGTGAATTTCGTCAGTTAGTCAAGAATTGCAAATTTCTTTGATTGGGCGCGGAAAAATTGCAATTTTTGTCGATGAGGCGCAGAAAAATCGCGATTTTCGCCGTTCGGACACGGAAAATGGCGAGGTTTGTCGATCGGGATCTGAAAAATAGAGAATTTCGTTGGTCGGTCAAGGAAATATCGCAATTTTTGTCGATGAGGTGCGAAAAAAATTGCAATTTTCACCGATCGGACATGGAAAAATCGTGAGTTTTGTCGATCAAACGCGGAAAAATTGCAAATTTCGTTGATCGGACACAGAAAAATCGTCAATTTTGTTGATGCGCGGAAAAATTACAAATTTTGTTCATCGGCTGCGAAAAATCGTGAGTTTCTTCAGTCGCGAGAAAAAAATCACGAATTTCGTCAATTTGCCAAGGGAGAAAATTGCATTTTTCATCAGTCAGTTAATAATCGCGATTTTCGTCAATCGGGTGCGGAAAAATTGCGAATTTTGTCGAATAGGAACGAAAAAAATCTCAAGTTTCTTTGATCGGATTCGGAAAATCGCATGTTTTGTCTGTTTATAGCGAGAAAAAAATCGTGAATTTCGTTGATTGGCGCGGAAAAATCCCAAATTTCATCGATCAGGCACGTAATAATCGCAAATTTCGTCCATCGTGATCCGAAAAATCACGAATTTCGTTGGTCGGGCACGATAAAAGCGCGAATTGTGTCGATCAGATACAGAAAATCGCGAATTTTGCCGATGATGCACGGAAAAATCGAAAATTTCGGTGATCGGCTGCGAAAAAATCGTGAGTTTCGACCGTTTATCGCGAGAAAAAATGCGAATTTTGTCAATTTGCCACGGGAAAAAATTACAAATTTCGGCAGAGTCAGTTAAGAATCGCAAATTTTGTTGATCGGGTATGGAAAAACCGCGAATTTTGTCGATCAGCGGTGGAAAAATCGCAAATTTCGTTGATCGATCACAGAAAAATTGCGAATGTCATTGGTCGGACACGAAAAAAATCGCAAATTTTGTCGAGCAGGTGGGAAAAAAATCGCAAATTTCGTCGATCGGGTGCGAAAAAAAACTAATCTCGATCGACTTCGAAAAAATTGTGAATTTTGTCGATCAGGCGGGAAAAATTTTAAATTTCATTGATCGGGTGCGGAAAAATCTTAAATTTCGTTGATTTGTCTCCTCCTCCCTCCTTCGTTCATAAAGTTTACATTTTTTTTTCGGCACTAGCTACTTTCATGCCTATATTAGTTTTTTAACACTTTAAATAAAGCAAAATTTACTCCCCCGAATAAAGTCAAGGAATATTAACACTCCTTGAAAATAATCCTTGCTATATCTCTGTTATGTATACAAATGTACTGAATTGGATATGTTGACTGGGTAGATGAATCTAGAGGGGTAAAAATCCCTCTCCCCTCTGAAACTATATTTTTTATCTGATAGGCCACAGATCCCTTCCCCGAAACAGAAATATCTCCGTGTTACTGATGTGGCCGTCGACAACCCAGATATTTTTGTAAGTGGCTCTTCTCTTAAAAAGGTTGTGCACCCCTAATTTAAGTGATACGAATATTTAGCACTGTTTGGATAGAAGCCAGGATGTTACTCTACAGCTGCTATTGAAGCTAGTATAATATTGATAGAATAATACATTTCATTAGGTCAAGTTATTTAAAAGAAGAAAAATATAGGCCGGGATCCAGATAGATTTTGCGCTGTTAGCGAAACGAGATTGACCAATCAGAAAAGTGGCTTACTTAAAACTACGGAAAGTTAGCAAAAATGCAAGATTCTGATAGGTCAATCTTGTTTCTAACTCTCGTTTGTCACTAACAGCGCACCTGGATCCCAGCCTATGTATCACCCGGTTCTTGCAATCTCTGTGATCTGTGTCAATTCGGAATCCAGATACATCTTTCGCTATTAGCGAAATGAAATTATCCAATCAGAAGCCAGCATTTTTGCGAACTTAATGTTTGTTTACTTCAAACTAGGAATAAGGAATACATCCTTCCTATATCTATGACTTCAAACAGCGAAAAGTTCACAAAAATGCAGGTTTTTGCTTCTGATTCTGATTGCCCAATCTCGTCTCGCTAACAGCGAAAGCGAAAAACTTCCTGGATCTCGGCATATATTTACCTCCATGATAACATTCGAATAAAATCGATTTCTATATTCATTCGTGATCAAAATTCGAATAGAATTGTGTTTCTGTGTGAAGTTCTAAACTATTTTTATGATGTATTGCTTTAATATACTGTATATTTTAAAAACATGTTGTTGATCAGCGTTCGAAATCCTTCGTGGTCCGTCGTTGGTCGCCGAAACTCCTCAGATGATAAACGTGATCTAAATCTTGCCGTGCGTGCATGGGGATCGCCGAGAGTAAACACTACGATGTTTTCCGTGAGCTGTAAGCCACGATGTATGGAGAGTCAAAGATAGGAAAAGGTTTAATACTTTATTATAAAGGATAATAGTAGAGAAAGCTAAGTGACAAAAATAAAGATATTTATTTATTTGAATAAACTTATTTAAATAAATGCTTGATGTAGGACCAGGGGCGGCGCCAGAACTTGCCGAACGGGGGGGCACAGTATCCCCGACAGGGGGGCCGAATTCAAAATATATATTAGAGATTTCCACGAGCCCTGCCCTGTTCCAAAGCCCAAACTCGGTAAAAGCTTCTTTCATTAAACTCGGGATTGGCTTAATTTTATCTGCAAACTCTGTATGGGCTCGGACTAAATTTTAGCTTTTGAAAAGTTGGTCCAGGCCTGAACTTCATTATCCCCGGGACACGGCCGGGTCTTGCATTTTTTCTGTAGATTCGGGCCACACCGGGACTGTATTTATACTTCAGAATTTTTTTTTTGAGCAAATGAACAATAAAACATTTCTTTGTTTCTTTCCCCCCCCCCTTTTTTTAAATAACAGGTGGAATATGTTGATCAATCACGTGAAAAACATGAAATTTTCGCTTCCGGATTTGGCATAACCCGAAACACGCAGATCTCTAGCACTCACACTGCTATTTAAATTAGAGATAAATTGCAGAGGGCCAAACGATTTTTACTCGAAACATATATTTCGAAGCTTGTCAAAGAATATTGTAGATAAATAAAGTGAAAAAAAAACTGTTAAGGTTATTTTTGAAACACCTCACTAGTCACCTAATCTTTATAGGCGGATGAATCCACAACAGAAAGAGTTTCCACACTTTAGAGCATTTACTCGAAAGGAAAAACTCGGCAGATTCCCAAAACAGCCGAGACACCCCATTTGGCGACTTTTCTGACAAGCGCCAACTATCCCACATGCGCCAATCTAAAATGCAGCAACCTGAAAACTAACGTGATTGGTCCACTTTCCTGAATGCTTCCAGACTGTTTTTTACTACGTCATCACCCTGGAATCATGGGAAATAGAACATTTATAAGTAACGACGTATTAGAAAACACAGGAAAGCTGATTTTTATGAGATTCAAAATAAAACAAACGATTTCAATATAAGTTTATTGAAAATGTGAAATTTTTAAAGTACCTTTCCAAATCAGAGTAACGATATAATGATTAAAATTTTCATTTCTCAACAACTTTTAGAAAAAATCATGGGGTCATTTAATATTTAAAGTACGTGCTTATATTATAGTAAACATAGAACAATTCATTTCTAATTTAAAGAAGTATGAACGCTTCGCGTTCATAAAAAAATAATATTTATCACTGAATACAGCAACCTAGTTCTGCAGCAATCTGAAAAATGCAGGAAACTCGTTAAAGCGGCAATCAGCATACATGTATGAACGCTTCGCGTTCATTTACCGAAAAAAAACATCACTGTCACCAGCAGTTCTCGGTGTGCAGCAATCTCAAAATTCAGCAGTTCTCGCTAGCAGCAATCTCAAAATTCAGCAGTTCTCAATGCGTAGCAATATCAAAATTCAGCACTTCACGTTGCGTAGCAATATCAAAATTCAGCAGTTCACGTTGCGTAGCAATATCAAAATGTACAAAACTCGTAAGGTCAGCATACATGAGAAATATACAATAAATGGCTAATATAAAACACTATACTAAAAAATACATAAAATTATTAACATACCTTAACAAACATCTCCTTTCTTGAAAACCAACTCTATAAAATGTTGAATTGCCATAATTTCGTAAATTTCTAGCCGTCGATAAACTTCATTTAACTTTCCAGCAAAAAAAAAAATAAACAAATACTCACAATTTCAAACTAAATTACACAGGTACTTTAACTTTCAAATTTTACAACTAAAAACAGCAAAATATATTAACAATAACATAATCTAGCCTTACCCTCATTTATTTTTATTCATCTGTCTTCTACACCTCGTCACACAACTCATACAATAATTAGAAAACATGCGGAGTTGAGTTGTCAAAGGCAGGCGTAGCCATCCAATACACAAGAAATCAACCCATCCCATTCAACCAATCCAAATTCAAGACAACACAACTGAAGGCGTGGAAAGAATTTACGAAACGAACTGGTAACAACAGAGATCCATTTATCGCCGTGCCAAATTGAACGATGCCAAGCGTCTCGGCTGTTTTGTGATTCAGCCGAAAAACTCTGCTTTGTACTCTTCTTCTATACAGCAACCTCCCAATAAGCGGTCATTCAATATTATAGATTTTACGTGCACATATATGGCATGTACGCAGCAGTGTGTGAAAGACAAAGTATGGAGCAGTTCTCCGCTTATGAGTTGAACCAAAGAGTCGCGCATCAGATAAGATAGGTAACCAATTTTTTTCGAAACGCGGTTCATGTTCCGGCCGGGTTGACCATGCATTTTAATGCCGGAGGTAACTGAAAATAATCAATTGACAAATCCCTATCAAAAACGCATGAAGTGACCAAAAATTATTTTAAAATAAAATTATTTAAATTTGTCAGTGACAGTGTCATCGTGAAGACTAGCAGTTAAACATTACACCTAACTAGGGTCCTTCCCGGTAATAAATAAAATTTGAAGCCGTGCAAATTTGATTTAAAACAAAGCTGCAACCTGAACCGAACCCAACCAAAAATATTCTGTCTACCCGCAACCCGATCGAACCCGAAATATTTAATTCCAATCCCAACCTGAAACCTGGAATCAGAGAAAATTGATCCACAATATAATGTAATTATAAAAAAAAATATAGTCTGCAATCATATCTCTAATATTAATATTATCTTTTATGTGGAAAAATAAACATGCAAGGAGTCATTCATATTCAAATACATAGTTTATCATCTGAAATAGATTCCTGAGCATGTTGGGTTATACCCAACCCAAATGTTCAACTTAAAGTCAATCGGAAACCTAACAAAAAATTTTTGCTGACACATACTCCGACAACAATTTTTCTATTGACCCTAAACCAAAATACTTCACTTCAACTCGACACAAAAAAATCTATAATTGAATACAGTTATGAAAAAATAGCCAACAATCATATCCGTAATATCAATTCTTTTATGTAGAAAATAAACACGTAAAGCCACACATTCAAATTTAAATATATAATTTTTCATGTCAAACAATAACTTAGACATTCTTTTTGTAAAATTGAGCTAAATCCAGCTTGGCTCGTAAGTTAGTGTTGTCAGGTCAAATGATACAGAGAGAGAATTAAATTTAAAAAATCAAGAAACCCGACTGTGTAAATAGCCCAGTGGTAGGGTAGCAAAAAAAAAAGGCCCAATTCGGAAATAATTAGGGGAAAGCTGGAAATTGTTTTAATCCCTTCAGTTTATGTCTAGAATGAATATGCTACGTTTCCTCCCTCGTACTAGGTGAGCATTAGGAATTATATATTGATTTATAGTTAAAAAACACTTTTTTTTAAATACCACAACACTTTCTCGAAATCACTAACTTTTCCAAAAACATTGTCAATACAAATGTTGTAGAGCTTAAAATTCTGAGTAAAATGAGTACCTACAGTTAATACTTTTGTTGAATATTAAGGTCACAATTCTACTTTAAAGTTTTAGCCCCGTGGTCAGAGGGTTGAACTCAGAATTAATTGAAACCTGGAAATCTTTTTAATCCCTTCAGATTAAGTCTAAAATGAATGCTCTGTTTTCTCCTTCGTACTAAGTGAGCGTTAGGAAATATGTACACATTTACATTCGAAAAACACGTTTTTCTTTAATATTTTTAACAGTATCTTAAATTGCGATCTTAATTTTGAACAAAAATATTAATATGAGTATTCATTTTATTCAAAATTTTAACCTCTAAAACATCTATATTGGCAATTTTTTGATATAGTTAGCTGTTTTGAGATATTGTTAAGGTATTTTGGTCTCTCCTATCTTGAAGCTCTTGATTAGTGATTAAGGCAAAATTTTGAAATAGAATTGCGACCTTAATTTTGAACAAAAATATTAATGTGGGTATTCATTTTATTCAGAATTTTATGCTCTACAACATTTGTATTGACAAAGTTTTTGATAGAATTAAATATTTTGAGATATTGTTTAAAATATTAAGGAAAAACATGTTTTTCGAATATAAATAAGTACATATTTCCTAATGCTCACTTGGTACGAGGGGGGGAAACATAGAATATTCATTTTAGACCTAATCTGAAGGGATTAAAATGATTTCCAGTTTTCCCCTAACTAATTCTGAGTTCAACCCTCTGACCACGGTGCTAAAACTTTAAAGTAGAATTGTGACCTTAATATTCAACTAAAGTATTAAGTGTAGGTACTCATTTTATTCAGAATTTTAAGCTCTACAACTTTTGTATTGACAATGTTTTTGGAAAAATTAGTGATTTCGAGATAGTGTTATGGTATTTTTAAAAAAACGTGTTTTTTTACTATAAATCAATATATAATTCCTAATGCTCACCTAGTACGAGGGAGGAAACATAGCATATTCATTCTAGACCTAAACTGGAGGGGTTAAAACAATTTCCAGCTTTCCCCTAATTATTTCCGAATTCAACTCCCTAACCACTGGGCTAAAAAAGCGAACTAATTAATTATTTCTCATCAATATTAAACTATTTTTTTTATATTACTTACCTATTTTTTTTATTATTTACTTGTATTGGTGACTTTCAAGTTGTGTTTGATTGTTAGTTCCTATCTATAAACACTGTTTTGATGAGGCCTATAGATGTCTATGATGGTTAGAGTTGCAGTAAAGCAAGAGATCCTACCTACACAACGTCCAGGTTGTGTAATATTTAAACGGAGCTTCTGACTGTAAAATAGTCAATGAAACATAGTCTTCATTTTGAAAGACCTATCCAATGATATGCCACTCAATAGGGTGCGTAAAAAAAAAAATTCGTGCCTACCGTCATTTTGAATTTATAAAATCAAATCTAGCCTATAACCATCGGACGGTTAAGACGAATCGATAGAGACCTCATTCATTAAAATCCATCCAGCCATTGGGATGTTTTGAGGGTATAAAGAAATCCACATACCCAGATACGCGTGAAACACATAACCCTTCTTGGCAGTCGGGTAAAAAAAGCCGGACAGACGCTTGAAAATCGAGACATTTTAAGCACTACAGTAAAACCTGTTAAAACAGAACCAGTGTGATGGAATAACGCTTTAATCTGAAAATTTTCGCAATATCGGCTAAAACAGGCTAAGATTGTCTAAATGGGAAAGTTCTTCCAATTCTTTGTCGTTCTATCTTAACAGGTTGCTGTATTAAATAGCTTCCTTTCATCGTATTGAATATAAGTGAATTATACTTTATCCATAAAGGAATGGTGTGAAATTAATTAGTCGAACTAGAGCTTTCTAAATAATTAACAGTAATTTTATGACAATAATGCTCACTTTACAAATACCGCGTTTTATTATTTTTTTCATTATTTTGCCTTTCAGCCGTTTAAGAAAAAGCGCAATTATTGCGTTCATTCTCAAGAAAACATTTCGTCAAACGTAAAAAGCACAGGCAGCAAGTTGCCGGAACGCGCCTGTGGTTGGAACAGATTTTTTTATTATTTGAAGAAAATTCCCTGTTTTGACCGGAGAATTAAAAAAAAAAAAATGAGCTTCAGTTCGCGAATTTTTCGTGTTTTGGAGGAAAAGAGACATACGTAAAAAATCAGTTTCTGGTACAAAAAAGTAACATGCAGCACCGTTACGGGAACACCCCTGTGATTTGACGAAAATGTAACTTCAGATAATTTTTACATTAAGGCTGTTTTGAACTGTTTTGTTCAACAAGCGCAAAACGTTTTGACTCATTTACAAATTCATTTTCTAACGAAAAGATATTAAATTGGAAAAGCCTGACCAGGGAAGCGATTTGGAATCGAACTATGTTTTCCATTTTTGGATCCATCAATTACCTATTGAGTTAGAAGCGATTTGGATCACGTGACAAACACGTTTTTCATCCTTTCTTGACTGGTTTTTCTTGTTTGGCGCGGAAATTCGGTTCAAAACGCTCACTTTGACACTCTTTTCTGAAAGATCTATTGCGTTTGCAAAAAAACGGATAAAACAGCTCGATGACATAGTTTCAGAACATCAACACCTGCTAGTTTAATGCATTTCCGAACAAAAATAAATTAAAACTTATGTCCGAAAGTTGCCCTTTTGGATTTGAGAATAGCCTTAAAATAATGAATTTTCTGTATTTTGGGGGGAAATGGGCAAATCAAAACAGGAATTTTTGTGTTTTAATGATAATAAAATCAATTGAAGAAACACCTTCAACTCACGTATTTTTTTAATGTATATTCATCAAAACCAGACAGAATGATCCTCTAACTTCTGATAAGTTACAGAATTTAAATCTGAGATTAAAACTGAAATACAAAATTCCGGAGAAAAATGTAAGTTAAAGGAAAACTTGTAAAATAGCTTAGAATGTAAAAGTTCATTACCATCAGCTCAATCATAAAACAAAGTTTTGTTGATGCTAAAAAAATCTTTAAATTCATGCTTATTTTGAAACAGCCAAAGTTTAGAGGTCTGCACGGACCGGGCTCAGGCCTATTTTCATTCATGGCACTCGGGCCGGGTCGGGCCTAACTTCTTTTTTTCGTACCGAGATAAGGCAGGTTTCATTCTTCCTAGGTCTTCATAAGCTGATATTTTCAGTCCCGTCTCGATCCAGCCTGTATGAAATCATTGTCTCGGCATGGCCTAGTCAATGCAAAAATCAGTAAAATTTCTCCCAGGCCAAAAATTTTTGCAAAAAGTGTACATATTTTTAAATCGACATTATTGTACAATTAAACATTAAAATTTATTCGTTTTAATGAATAGTAGATTTCTAGGCAAGAATATTAAAATACAGTAAAACGTGTGAAAAAGAACCAGCTATGGCTGAATCCTGTCTTATATGGAAAAATTTATTGATCCATGCCAAATGAATATAATAATACGTGAGAAAAGTGTATAATACATTCACACCTGCTAAGAAGAGAACTTGTTTATAACGCATTTTTTTTTTCTTTCTTATGCGATGTCTTAGAAGATTTTACTGTATAGCATTTTTCAGATTTGTAAGTCTCCAATTACATAATTTTTTGATTAACGATATTAATTATAGCTGAAACATTAACATACAAATATAGATTCATTAAAAAAATGTATATCGCAATCTTCTTTAAAAATGAAAATTATAAACATGAAAAAAGAGCTAAAATAAGTAGTTTTGGTCAGAACTCCTTTTAACCCTCTGTCTACCAGAAGGGTCCAATGGACCCGACATGTATATTCAAAATATCTATTCAAACCAGAAATTTCTTCAAAACAAACTAAATGTATAAATCAGACAATAATAAGTTAAATAAACAAATTAAATAGTTTTAAGTAAAAATTCTGGTGTAGAATGTTTTTATAAAACTTGAGTAAAATTTCCGATAGTTCTAGGGTTAACAAAATCGACCTAAAATTCCGTCGGACTTGGGCCGAGATTTTAACTTTTTTCCGGGTCGGGCTCGGACCGAACTTTCAATTTTTATACCGGGTCGGCCCATTACTGTTTTTTGTACAGACCAGACTGGGCTGAAGTTTTAACTTTTATACCGGGCCGGGCCGAACTTTTCTTTCTATGAGTCGGGCTGGGCCCGAACCTGGAAATTTCGGCCCATACAGAACTCTACAAAGTATTAATTAAAATTGTTTAGTCTAACAATACAATCAAGTTTAAATTATCAAGTAAGTCAATATTCTGTTTTACACGATTTTATTTTTAATTTCTAAATACGAACTTACGACCCTAAACAAGAATTTTTAATTACAACCCTGCACTGTTCGAGTTATGCCCGACCCGAAATCGACAAAATATTTTTTTCGAACCTGCAACTTGATCCTAAGCATGAAATGAAAAAAAAAAAAAAAACCCAGCACGTCTCGTCTACCAGCTTCGAGAGCACAGAACCTCTCGGCCACTGGTGGGACGGACTTTTCTTTGGAAAAATTTGGTGTACTCGAATCAACTCCCAAGAAACAAAAACTCTAATCTGAGATGATCCGAAAATGGAAACACTAGTCAACCCGATCCACAGCAAAAAATTGTAGAGCCAATGGCCAACACGATCGGGTAGAATCGGGTTAACTGACCCGATGCAAGATTTTAGAAGTTGCTATATATATACATCTTCACGTAGTTTACAATGAAGTTATGTATGTATATAATTATTTTCTTATTTATACCTTCCATTTCTCTTCTATATATGAAATGGAGATTAATATCTATAAAATGAGACTCTACTCACTGTATATTGAAATTAATGAACAAAGAATGAATTTTTAATTCGATACTAAGATTGTTTGAATAGTTATACAAAACTCTCTTTTTATTTACTCATTCATTTATAAAAAAAAATACTTACCCTACGCTTTTTAATGAGAAGATCGAAACGAGCAGATGAATTTAAATGTCCTGTCTCCTCTTGAAATCGTATTTCTCATAGGCGTGCAAGTTTGTGGTCAATCGAATAAACATCCAATAGGAGTGCACATGAATGAGCTCTAGACAAGTTTTCGGTAACATCCGGCCGTTGTCTAAATACAATACGACATCCTTTAACCGACATGTGGTTCAAGCCAATCCGGCTTCCGAAGAAAAAAAATCAGTATCCTGCTATTCCGTGGGTCGCATTTTCTATAAACTAACCTAAGATCTTTTTTTAAAAAATTAAACTATACCCGACTCGACACGACTCGGGTCGTGTGCAGGAAAAATCTGATTACCCGACCTGATGCAGGACTCAACACTCAAGTCAAAAAATTTTCCCTGACGACGATTAAATTTGATCCCGATGGGGGGGGCAAGGTGTGCCCCCCGGACCCCCCTCTGGCGCCGCCCTTGTGTAGGACTTAAACTGTGTAGAATATTAACAGAAGGAAATATATGAATTAAGCCAATATAGATGTTAAAGATTGATAGGTTGAATGGGTGATAAGAAATATGGAAACATGTTAAGGAAATATAAATTTCCTAACAATCGGGACTTCGAAAACTTGCAAATTTCGTTGATTGACGGCGGAAAAATCCGGAGTTTCGTCAGTTTATCACGAGAAAAAAGTGCAAATTTCGTCAATTTGCCGGGGGAAAAAAGTGCAAATTTCGTCAATTTGCCGGGGAAAAATATTGCAAGTTTCGTCAATTTACCGCGGGAAAATATTGCAAATTTCGTCAGACAGTTAAGAATGGTGAATTTCGTTGATCAGGCGTGGAAAAATCTCAAATTTCGGCGATCGGCAGCATAAAGATCGAAACTTTTGACAATTTACCGCGGAAAAAATTCTAAATGTCGTCAGATTCAGTTAAGAATCGCGAATTTCATTAATCGGGGTAGGGGAGGGGGGAATCACGAATTTCGGTAATCAGGTGTGAAAAAAATGCGAATTTCATTGATCGGGGGCGGAAAAATTGCCAACTGAATTGGGTATGTTGACTGGGTAGGGGATCCTAGAGGGGTAAAACTCCCCCTCCCTCTGAAATCCTCATTTTTATCTGATTATAGGCCACAGATTCCCCCCACCTCCCTGAAATAAAATTCTCTGTGTGTTACTGATGTGACCCTTGACAACCCAGACATTTATTTAAGTAGTCCTTCTCTAAAAAAGTTTTGCAACCCTATTTTAGATACATTTCGTAAGAAACACTACTTATTAAATTCTCCCCTATGTCGGAATTTCTGAAAAACATTTTGCAGATCTATGCTGATCATGACACCTAGAACCTAAAACCACCACCAAGTTGAAAACTTTATCTGCCTATCTACCTATATATATATATACATCACTTTTTTATAAATACGATAACTTCCATAATTCCACACAAATCTCTTCGAAACTGATATATATAAAATCAAGGGGCAGAAAATGGAAATGGAGAGGATTTTTGTGAAGCAGAAAAAAACACCATAATTTCTTAATTATGATACATATCAAATCCGTTTAAACTTATTATTACTTCAAAGAAAAGGGCCAAAAATTTATGTATGACAGATTTTTGATATCATTAAAATGGCCTTAAGGGGCGAAAAAAATAGGGTTTTAAGAAGAAAAAAAATCCTAACTTCGTCAATTCACAATATGAAATCCACTTAAATTTATTATAAATCTCCTTAATATTGTCTACAACTTTTATATTGACAAGTTTTTAATAAGACCAACTCTTACAGCAAAAGAAAAAAAAAGGAGGGGGAGGGGGTGAAGAATAAAAATTCATAATTTTGTCAATGCACAAGGTATCAAATCCGCTTAAATTTATTATAAATCTTCTTAATATTATCTACAATTTTTGTATTGACAAGTGTATGATAGGACCAACTCTTACACACACAAAAAATAAATAGATAAATGAAAAAATAAATTAAAATAAAAAAGGGAGGTGTTGTAGAAGAAAAAAAATCGCATATCCGCTAATCTACCACTAAGACAACAAAAAAAGTATCATTGGCGTGATGAAAATTTTTGGCAACTCTCAAAGATGCTGTATATAAGGTTGTACTATTAAACGTGCACGTACATCAATAAAAAGAACTTCATAATTTAAAATTCAGTGTGCGGTTCATTTAATGAAACAGTCACCACGCTGTTAAAATTTATTATATAAATCCTCTTCATATTATCTATAACTTTTGTGGTAATAAGTTTCTGATACGACAAACTCTACTAATGGGTGATATTACTAAAAATATTCTCAAAGGGTGCAAAAAAATAGGGGTTGATGGAAAAATGATCGTATTAACATGATTCTGATAAAACCAACTCTTACTGAAAAATGAAATTAAAAACTCGTCAAAAGCGGTCAGATAAAATTTTTTAACTGATTTTATCTCTCATCTTCATTTAGTTTTTTTTTTGGTGAAATTAGTACTTAACTTCGAAATCTGCCTGTGTTTGCAGGCCTAGCCGGCAGTGACTTTTTTCTCTATTGTCCAAACTGTTTGAAAATGTTATCAGTTATAAACACATATTATGGTTTTAAAGTATGTGTAAGAAATCCGTGAAAATATATTAATATTTAGGTGAGAGAGGGTTACCTGTTTTGTAAATAACTGATGAATCTATCAACTCAACTACCAAGGCCTTCTTTATATTAAATTTTAAATCACATAAAATTCTATAAATACTGCAAAACCTGTGTAAATAGAGCCTGTCTGTAACAAAATCCTGTCTTACATGAGAGCATTTAATGATCCGTTGAAAGGAATACCATAGAATAAATTATTAATTCAGGGGGTAACCCGGGAGGAGGGTTCTTCCCTAAGCTTCGAAATGTCACTCCCGGAAGCTTTCTAATTTTGTGCTCATTAAAGTTGTAAAAGTGCAATTCCCACCTTAAAAGCTCCATACTGTCTACCACCCTGGGAGCATCAGTAATCTTTCCTGAAGAAAAGTGCCTAAATTCAATACTGCAGTTATACCTTATAAGATGGAAACTTGTCTAAAACGGAATATTTTTTCGATCCTTTGCGAATCCGTTTTTGTAAGTTTTACTTTAAATTAATTTCTTGGAATATTGTATTATTAGTTTATTATTAATAAAACATATAAATGCAAGTGTCCAGATTTTTCTGCAGACAATGGTGGGGAGGGGGTTGTCCACAGACAACTAGCTGGTGACGCTGTTGTAGCAATCCTCAACAAAATCCAACATTTTTGTCGACATCCATATTATCTTAACCATACTTACAAAAATTAGTTTATGGATTGACAACATGGTGAAATAATATCACTTTTCAACTACTTTGGGAAGAGCTATAAACTTATACTGAATCTGAATACGTAATATACATTTTTAAAGGATCGTAAAAGTCTAAAGAAAATGAAAAAGTAATTTTGCCCTTCTTGGAAAAATATTTGCCCGACCTGGAAGCATCATCTAGCTACGGGCCTGGTTTTTACTTTTTTTCTTGAGATGAAATGAGTTTTCCCGATTTTTTTTTTTTTTCATTCAGTTGACAATCTTCTATTTCTTCTTCATTCTGTCTTTTAGTTGGTGTGCTTGTCAAAATTTTTGAAGACCCTTTTTTTCATTTCTTTAAATTTTCCCATTTTTGGCAGTAAGACTTTAGGGAAGGCTTGTATGTCTTCTGGTGTCACTATGTTTGGTTTATCTGTATATTTTTAAAAGATAATAAAAAATCATCTTTCATCTTCAGAAATTCCTATTTAAGGGATATATTCCAGTGATTTTAAATCCATTTATTATGTTAGTTGTCACCATGGCTTTAGAATAAGCAATTCCGCTCAGTTCAGCAATTTGATAAATTATTGTCCTTAATGCAGGATGATTAGTCATCCAGTCTTGAGCAGCCGCATTAAAATATCTTTTAAGTGGTCCATGGATATAGAGTACGATCCAGAGACTGCAATTTGGGATAAGTGTGTGGAGATATTTTTAACAAAAACATTCCATTTTCTTTGGTATAATTCAAACTCTCAATGCTTATATGGTTATTATGATTAACACTTTACTATTTTGAGTATAATATCTTACATTATTTATGAAGTGCTGTAAAATTTTGCAAAGTTAGATGTATGTCTCACATGTGCATTCATCCACCATGTGCTTGCTAACCATCATATGCAGCCACATATTAACTTTCTATCTTTGTCAACCATCTAAAATCAAGGCAATCGTATTCTAATACAGATAATATCTAAATGTCACAATGAGAAGAAGAGGGTTGATAAAATTTAACATTAATTTAGTTTAACTTTGGTTTGGGGACACTCGATCCCCAGGATCAAGTCTCCCTATAGAACAGGGATCAGGTGTCCCTAATGTGCATGTTTGGGTAAAAAAATTGCTAAATCAAAAATAAAGAAATTGTATTGGACTTAAATAACAACATTTAAGCATTAAGGAATGTTAGTTGTTATATTATATCAATAAAATTAAGTAATTTAGTTATATTTAGCAAAAAATATGAAACGCAAACTATCTACTCAAAAAGAAGTTTGATTGTAAGAAAACAGAGATTCTTTTCTTACAACAAAAATAAAAATGGCTGAATGAAATTATGTTGCTAGATCTGTTGATAAGGAATCACTTTATTAATGTTTCCAGTTTCAGAGACTTAATTGCATTTTTTCTCTGGTTTTAGACCTAGGGATCAACTCTCCCAAGTGTCCCCTATATGTAAAAGTGATGGGTCAGATTTAACTTTTAAATGATTAAATTTGTGAAAAATTTAGTTTAGAACTGAAAAAAATTTGTAAAAGGCTTATTTTTAAAACAAAGAATTTTGTGAAGGGTCCTTTTTTAAGGTGGAAAGTTTTGTGAAAGGTCTTTTTTTAAGGTGAAAAGTTCTGTGAAAGGTCCTTTTTTAAGGTGAAAAGTTTTGTGAAAGGTCTTTTTTAAGATGAAAAATTTTGTGAAATATAGCACAAAATTAGCACTCGCCAATTGTCAAGTAACACTTAAAACGTGGCGATTAACTTTATTCTCACTCGCCAAACTCAATGGGCACCACTCGCCAAAAACGATGGTTGAAAGATTGATGCCAGGGAGGAAAGGGGTGAAATTCATTCGAAATTTACGGCGTCCAGATTGGCGATTCTTCTGAAAATTTAAAGCATTCGGTTCCAAAAAAAAAAAAAAAAAAATCAGTCATCAGTCCGAAAATTTGGACATAAAAATATCACTAATTTTGATATGGTCACCGTAAAAAATCAATTTTCTAAATCGTTCACAAAAAAAAAATCACCAATTCTGTCACAATACATCGTAATATTTTTAGGCAACTCCGTAACATGTGTGTTAGCACATGTTCCTTTTGTGCATACTTTCGTTAATTTCTAGATTTTCTTCCTAAAATTCAGCTTTTAATTTATTTTTATTAGTCAGCATTTAAAATTCCCTTTAAAATGATACCTCTTCCATCCCTGTATGATATTCCATTCGTATTTTCAATTTCTATCGTGATCATTTATTTCTTTACTCTTCTTAATTCATTCATTTACGTTTTCAGTGAGATCAGTTTAGCCATCTTGAATCATCCATTCATTAATCTTTCTCCCGTCCGATCTTCCTTGGCGCGTAACGTATGCACGTTTGCCTGGAAGTTGGAGTCTTCGCCCGTTCAGCGATCGCCAAGTGCGAAGCCACGCGATTTTTCGCAGCGTGCAGTCAGTTATGCTCATGTTACCACCGATGTAGGCTGCTCTTTCCTTCTCTCAGGTATGGAGGCAAAAATGGGAAGATACCGTACCTCCACCCAGGGATTCCCCATCCAAAAAATAAGTCTCATTCAATAAACAGCAGTTTTTTTTTTTAGTAAAATGGGGAGTAGTGTAGCTACGCTGGTCCCCGCCAAGCTTGGCGATGAAACAGGTTTAAGAAAGAGATAAATTCTTGGGGATGGTTAGAGCGATAACTTGCTTTGGATGGTTGAATAATGATAGCCAATAAGTACGCCAATAGATATGTCATTGTGTTTCTGAACTAAGAAGGAGTAGGAGGGTGTGAAAAGCAAACATATGTTGTACGAGTCAAGCATGAGGGATGTGATTAGTGACAACGATAAACAAGAAACATAATTACAATCCATTAGATTGGCAGTTTTTTAACAACGAAAAGTTTTATTATGACAAGAATTTCATTTACTTTATTTTTAAAATTAAATGTTAGACAAGAATTTCATTTACTTTATTTTTAAAATTAAATGTTAAAACGTAATTTAAAATGATCAAAATGTGCTATGGTTTCATTTCAAGCAATCGATATTCTGAAACAATTTTCATTTTGTTTATTGAAATAATCTGTTCCAACTTAACTCATATAATTCTCATTAATTCATATAATTTTAACTCCTATAATTTTTAAATTATGTAAGGAAATATGGAAAATGGGTGATTGAATCACAGTTTTTTTTTTTTTAATCTATACTAGTAATAAAAGAAAGTCGCTTTTCTGTCTGTGTGTGTGGGATGGCTAGCGAAATCTACCGCACATAGAAGTCTGAAAATTTGGATGAGGCTAGTCCATGAGGTCCTGATGAACCTGAAGCTCAGATTTTTAAATTTTGAAGACCGGGCCCCCTAGGGCTCTTTAAGTTTTATGCCTTAAATTGTTAAAAACTTGTCTTTTTTCGATATTCGTCGTTTTGGATGCCCTTTCTTCGTTTAGTTATTCCTTCACTTCTACATTTCATTTAAAACCCTGCAGGGGTGATTGTGTTCCGGGTGTACCCCGGATTTCCGGGTTTTTCGATCGATCCTTCTGGGTTTATGAGATCGATATGTTTAGTGGAAAAGCGCTTTTCGTCAAAGGATTGGTGGAAAAACGGAAATATCGTCAAATGATCGCAGGAAAAACGCGATTTTCGTCAAAGGAACGATGGAAAAAGGGAGATATCGCCATGATCGCAGAAAAACGCAAATTTTGTTAAAGGATCACGGGGAAAAAACATGAATTTATTTAAAGAATCGTGAAAAGAACGCAAATTTCGCGGAAAATACGCAAATTTCGTGAAAGGATCGCAAAAAAAACCACATAATTAGAACCAGGAGTGATTCCCCCCCCTTCTGCTGTAACCTTTCATACAAGTTGCTGTGAATTTCAGATACCTTTTTTTTTTTTTTTTTTTTTTTACTCAGAATCACCTCTTCCTGGTATTGTGTCATCCATCTCAATCTCAGTACAAAAATTTTATATGCGTAATGTGTAATACCCAGGAAGAAAGCAGGAAAAAGAAATTTACCTTGTGTAAAAGCAAAACTAAAAAAAAAAAAAAAAAATCTTTTTTTTTTTTTTTTCTTTTCTTTTACTTAGCCACTTTGAAGTAAAATTGGATTGGTGTTGACATTTTTTCACTGCTTTCAAATATATAGGTGTCATATATATGACTTGCATTAAATCTACTAATAAGATATACTACTCTTAGCAGTTAATTTGTGCTTGTTTCATGAGTACTTGGAATAAATTTATTTACTGATTATAGAATTGGAACGTTGCATATCTAGCAAAATTGCACTTTCCATTTGATGAAGTCATTTAGCCAGGAGTGATTCTGTTCTGAAAAATTAAGGCAGTCATTTCCGAAAATTAAAAAAATAAAATCGGTCGTAAATCCAAAAATTTGGACAGAAAATATATCGCGAATTTTGATAAATGATCGCTGAAAAAGATCAATTTCGTCAATCGTGCGAAGAAAAATCGGCAATTTCGTCAAAGGATTGCGGGAAAACGCGAATTTCGTCAGTGGATCGCGAAAATAACGCAAATTTCGTTAAAGGATCGCGAATTTCGTCCAGGGATCACGAAAAGAAGCAAGCTAATTTCGTCAAAGACTCGCGGAAAAAAACGCAAATTTCGTAAAGGATCGTGAAAAAACTTCAATTTTTGTCAAAAGATCGCAAAAAAACGACAAATTTCGTCAGAAGATCGCGAAAAAACGACAAATTTCGCCAGAAGATCGCGAAAAACGGCAAATTTCGCCAAAGGGGCACGAAAAAACACGTAGTTAGTGCCGTAGTGGATTCCCTGTCCTCTCCCCCTCTGTTGTGACCTTTCAGAAAGTTTGCTGTGGATTTCAGATTTTTTCTTTTTTGCACAGAATCACCCCTACATTTAGCTTTCAGTGAAATTAATGTAAGTTTACCAAATTGTTTTTCTGCAAATGTATATTTCAAAAAACAATAGCAGAAATATGTCATTTGATTGTCATGCTGTTGCTATGTAAATTAATATTGGTATATTTTGCATTGATAATTTTCAGGGTTTTTCACTTTGTATCAGTTAATTTTCAGGGTTTTTCACTCTGAATCACAATCACCCCTGATCCTGGGGCCCAGTCCCTCTCAATTCATATCTATAAAGTTAAGTCCTCTCCCCAGGCCGACACCCTCATATTTTTATTTGGGCCCTAGGGCTCTTTTTAAGCCCCCCCCCCCCTTTTGGCACATTTGTGTGAGGTGATCAAGGATATGTTAAAAATGAACTATATTTTACAGGTTCTTTCAATTCGCTACAAGGATAGCTTTTATGAGGACACCAGAAGCCAACTGGTATAAATGACAAAATTGAAAAAAACTGAGCTAAGTGCACAGGCTATCTAGAAATAAGGCTATTTGTTTGGAGGTACAGTCGAACCGCGTTAACGCGAATACTCAAGGGGAAACTTTTTTGTTCATGTTAAAAGTAGTTCGTGTTATCCGAACTTAAATACCTTACATGCAATTGGATGGGGCAATCAGAAACAGTTTGTGATATGTTCGTGTTAACGAGGTTTGGCTGTAAATAAATATAAGTGATTTTCCAATTGTGTGCTGTGTTCTAGAGGTCTTCTACTTAAGGGGATTCTTCACTCACTTGAAAACACCAGCTCCGTAATGTTAAACCTATGGACAGGTTATTTTCGAATTTCTCGTTTAAATTTGAATATTTTTAAACGATTTTGCATAGGTTAGTTGAGCTCGATCTCTAGTAGGAGCATCCTGTTCTTTTTTGATTTTGAGTGCAGATTTTTTAAATAAAAGTACTTTCACTTTCGAAACCGGTTCCGAAAGTTAAAGTACTTTTATTAAAAAAAATTGCAACGAAAATCGAAAAAGTACAAAATAGCAATATTACAGATAGATCTCAGCTATCCTATGCCCCCCCCCCCCCCCTCCCCCCAAAAAAATCGTTTAAAAATATTTAAATGTTAACGAGAAATTTGAAAATAACCTACCCATATATTTAACATTACGGAGCTGGTGTTTTCAAGTGAGTGAAGAGCCCGTTAAACAATTACTTAACCTCTTTAATCTGTAATTAAATTTTTAAAAATAATCCATTCCACTTTTTCTTTCACAGTAATTGAAATAACAGTTCAAAGACCGCCGTGAAATAAGCAACAGTTTTTATTTTAATTCAGTCAGTTACTATTGATGATCAACTTTGAACTCAATTTACTCCAAATCAAAATTTTGTCACTTGTATCCCTTGCCTTCTGGGATACTGATATATAAAAGCACTGCTGCTTTTATATATTTTTTTGCAGTTTGATAAAGAATAACGTTTGAGTGTGTGCAGGGCCGGTGAGAGGGGGGGGGGGGGGGGCACATGGGGCAACTGCCCAGGGGCCCGGGACCAAAGAGGCCGGGTTTCAGATGGAACGAGTACAGAAATTTTATACTGTTCCAAATCTTAACTTGCTCATATTGTTTTCTTTTACAATCTGAAAAAAAAACATTTCCTAGTAGCGTACTTTAGAAGATTTCCAACAAAATCACAGGAAGCTCCCTACTGAGAGGACTGAAAGCTGTGAAATAGTTGATGATGTTACTACTAATGTTACCATAGTACAAATAACACGGAACTTCCTGTCTTCCTAAAAAATGACCAGATTGTAGGTTCATGCTTACGCCTTGAGGCATTAGTTATTATCTCCTCTTATCTCTCTCCCTCTGTGGGTATTGTCGTTTTATCAGTTAGTAAGCTTTCGACAATTGTCTAATTGGGATTTTTTTTTTCTAAATTGATGATACATAATACTTGCAGGGACCAATTTAAAAATTTGTGTCCCTGGGCACAGATGCTTACAGCGGGGCCCTTGAACCGCTGCTTGCAGTGGGCCTGGGCCGTAACCAGCGAGTCCATTCAGAGGGGGCTCTGATTTTTTTTTGGTGGGGCTAACATCTCTTAACAATCCATATCTTAAGCAAACTAAATATAGTAAAACAGATTAAATGAACCTGTCTGTAAAGGAACCCGTCTAAAGCGTAATCTCTGTATAATGGAACTTCCTATAAGGAAATTCTTAAATGGAAAATACTTCATGGTAATCAGAAAATGAATATAAAACAATTAGGGCGATGTACCTCTTCAGAAAACCTACCTAAAATAGAACTTTTCTCCATCCCGTGTGATTTAGTCTTAGGTCTTATTGTATTTAATGGGAAACAAATAGATAGCATCCGACACCTCACAAAAAATGACTTTATTTAAATGTTAATAAGATAAATTAATAGATTGTACACTGTATTCTATTCCCATTGCAATTTTTGAATTATTAAGCATATTGCTTCTTTTGTCCCTTGGTGTCTTCGGAAAAGGGACCCCTCCCCCCTCTCTCAGCTCGCGTTTGTTCGTACAGTGTGTGCATATATACACGCAATAATTTCTATGTGTACTTCTATGTATAACTTTGTACCAATTTTGTGGAAAATAAAGTTTAAAAAAAGTCAAAAAAATAATTTCTAAACAGGCCATTTGTAATATGCTAAAATGTGCACCACTACAATTGCCAGTCCTAAGCCTGGAAAAAGTGTGAAGGGAAGTTACCTGAAAAACACTGCCATAGCCGTTTTTTAAAGTTGTCCAATTATCCGGATTTTTCATTAACCAGATCGGCATCGGCCCCGATTGGTCCGGATTATCAGCGCTCTACTCTATTGAACATTGATTATATATATATATGCATATTTGAATCGCTGATTAATCAAGTCAGTCTTTCTGTTGAATAAATTACTGTAATTTATCATGCTAGCATTCTGACAGAAAAGTACATCTTTATTTACAAAAACACCGATTCATACAACAAACAGGAATAATCTTCAACCGCCCAACATGACAATTTTTTTAAAGATGCGTTTTGAGAAACTGAGAAAAAGGAATCTGTTGATATAGAGGTCTACACGGGCTGGAATTTCCAGCCGCGGGCCCGGCCCGAACGAAAGCTATCTTGACCCGGCCCGTTCATATTTTCACAGTTCACGGCCGTACAAAAATCAGTGAAAAGAGACTTGGCCTGTGGAAAAATCAATTAAATTAGGCCCGATCCGATCCGACTCAATTTCTACAAAAAATTCAGATTTTTCTTAACATATAATTAAGATTCTTTTAAAGAATACTGCATACATATTTATGGGATAATTTTACAGCATATTTTAAATGTACGATGTGTTCGCAAGACAGAAAATACACAATAGCAACATTAATGATTTACTTAGAGTCTTAGACGTTTTAACATTCAAATAAGGATTCATTAAAAAATTCATATTGTTTAGAATAAAAGAAAAACGGGAAGGTTAAAAAATGATGATAACTTTTGAGGGTATATTATAAAAAGTAGATTTGCGAAAATATTTCTGTTATTCCTTAAAGCTTTTCTCAAATCCAAAAAAGCTACTTTCTCCAAGTTAGCGTTTTGAATCGAATATCCGGAGACAATAACATGGAAAAGGAGAAAAACCTGGAGTCATGTGACAAGAATCTCTTATATCTCTATAAGTATTTTATTTATTAAAAATGGGAAACGCTATTCAATTCCAAATCCCTTCAATAAACAGGCTTGTCAATCATATGCCTTTACAGTTAAAAATGTGTCAAAGTTTTTCGTTTTTGAGCAGTGAATTTGAGAACCACCTTCAAGTATATTTCCAAAAATTCCATTAACAGAAGTTCATTATCGCTATTAATATTTTTACAAAACAGTTGCCTGCCCTAAACATCCTGAGAACAATTAAGTCCATTTCTGGCTATGTTGAAAAAAAAATGCCAGCCTGATCTCGGTCCGGCACGAGTCTGCTGGAAGAATTAAGCCCGGGCTCAAACGCCATGTAACTGTCCGATGCCGATCTCTACGCTGGAAAATGTTATATTTTGATATTGATGCTGGCAAACTAGTATCGGCTCGTAACGCACATTTATACTTATTCTCGTGAAACTCATATTCATTGAAAATGATTCATATTTTCTCGTCTGCGTTTAAATATTTATATCGGGCCGACAGACCCGCTTAATTTCTTTTATTGGCCCGGTCCAGCCGGGAAGGCACGTTCAAATTTTGCCGGACCGGCCCGTTTGAAACTTCACCTTCATTTCGCCGTCCCGGCCTCGTACAGGCTTCTAGCCAAGCCCGGGATCGTGCAAGCCTCTACTGTAGGTTACAGTTCTTTTCACATATTTTTCTTTAAATTGAAGACATTACATAGATTTAAATATCATATTCTCTTCAATTTTTTAATATATAGAAAAAAGAACGAAAATTTGAGATTTTACAAATGTTTTTGCGTTATGCATAGATGCCAACAACACTTATCCGGAGTCTGTTACAAGACGAAAATATTTTCAAAAATGAAATCTAAAATGTACCTTATTGAAAAAAGACACCTTATATATTTTTTCCGGTTTAAAACATGCTTGTTTTGGATCAGACTCCGGAATAATTAAGAGATGTTGGCATCTATGGTTATGTGTCCTATATTTATTAATTTGAATAATTCACAAACTTACTATTATCATTTAAAAAATATTTTGATATTTTAATTCCATACGCTTAATATTTTTAATTAATAGCTGTTTGTATACGATTTAATTTAGTGATGATATTGTTTCTCTTTAAATTGAGCGTTACCTAACCTTATTTTATTAATAATATGATTTATAAAATTAACCATTTAATAATTCGCAATAATAATTAAATTTAAAATTCTGCATATGATTATATAATTTTAAATATGAATCAGTTATTACAAATATATATTAATTACATATTTTTTAAACATACCTGGACAAAAAAAGAGATTGTAATTTTAATATTATATACAATACTTTTTTTTTTTTAAAGAAAACAACTCAGATTTAATTAATTTAAATAGCGATAACATAGATTTTTTTGCATACGTTTTGCATGTGTTTCATGAAATTTGCTCAATTTCATTTAGAAAAGAAAAAAAAAAAAAAGCACAAGGGCATGAACGCCCTTTTCGAATAGTTTTCATTAAATGTAGGCGACTATTTATTATTATACGTTTCCCCCATTTCTAAAGATCTTTAAAAATATTCTTCTTTCACTCAATAATGAAAAATTTTCTGATGCAGTTAAGAAGTAATTTTCTTTCCCTTTGCCTAAAATTTTCAGCTTCTCACATTCATGCGCCTAAGAATTGAATACTGTTTCCCATTTTCTTATAAATGCCATGATTATAAATAACATGATTTATATTCATTTGCTACTCGATGACTAGCATTTCGTCGTTAAATGCCAAGAAAATCAGCCTACAAAGTCAAATTTGCCGTCATTTTTTGACAGATTTTTTAAAATTTTCTGTATAATTTGAATAATTGCAAGTATCTTTATAAATAAAAGAAATTCGCAAACATGTCAGAAAGTAGCTGGTTTAGATTGGAAAATAACCTTATAAAACACAGAGCACAGTTTAATTCCTTGAGCTTGAATAATCATATCTGCAAATTTTATGCCTTTATCATTAAAATTATTTCGAAAATGTGTCAGAAAGTAGCGCATTTATACTTGAAAATAGATTTAAATGAAGCATACGTCAAATAGTTGAAGACATTTTTGTCATAATCTTATAATAAACTTAACCTTAATCATGCTTTTTCACTTAAAGCTCCTGTCCCTGCCGGCGAAGGCACTCACGAGCTAATGCTAATTCTAAAAATCCCTCCCCATATATGGGGAGGGATTTTTCTAATGTCTCGCTTGCATTTCGACATTTTTTAATATTTTTTTTTGCATTAGATAGCCGAGGTCCGTCTCTACATTGCACCTTTTTTATTTTCTCGATTTTGGTTGGAGATATTTTTTAGAATGACACTTTCATTTTCAGAACCGGTTTTGAAAGTGAAAGTAACTTTATAAAAAATATCTGACCAAAATCGAAAAAGTAAGAAAGATACACTGTAAAGACTGACCTCGGCTATCCAATGTAAAAAAAAAAAAAAAAAAAAAACTTAAAAATGTCAAAATGGAAGCGAGATATTAGAAAAAATCCCTCCCCATAGGATTAGCATTAGCTGATGAGTGCCTTCGCAGGCAGGGAAAGGAGCCTTAATGTTTTTTATTGTTATATGACAAATAGAAAAAAAAAATGTTTAGCAAATTCATGGAACACAAGGAAAAAAAATAGGTGAAAGTTCAAAAAGCAAACAAAAAAATGCCCTACCTCTGCTTTCCTACTGCCTACACCCATAGCATGAAACAATTTTTGGCTTTCAAGCAATTATTTTTCTTATTCCATTTGTATAAAATGACATTTTGTTATCTTTCTAATTTCCTTAAACAAACATTCTAGTTAGTTTCCAAGTGATATTTCATCATTAACTAAATCTGCTGTCAAATACATAATGTCAACAGGCAAATCATTAACATTTAGAAACACGTCTTTTTTGCGACTACGTTTTAGTGAAGACGTTTAACCATTGCTTAATTAATTATCGATTAACTTGAGCAGCATATGTCTATTTCCATTCATCCCGTATACGATCATTGCTTTTAAAATGTCAAAATGTACGAAAACAGGTGGTGGCTAGTTAGTGCATCTGGACTTAATTTTTTCGGGAGAAAGAAATGTTCCTACTTAGAATGCGTTTCGAGAATTGTATCGCAAGCAAGATAATATAAAACAACTAATCTAATAGGGTTCTGAACGCAAAATGTTTGGCATATTCCATTGCCTTCAAGCAATTAAAAGTTTTTTTTTTTTTTTTAAGAAAGTTAAAACGTACATTTTGTTGAAAAAATAAAAAGTAGGGAAATCGTTAGAGGGGGCTCTAGAGGAAGCTAGGGGGGGCTCAGCCCCCATGGCCCCCATCTGGTTACGGGTTTAAATCTGGTTACGGGCCTGCAGTGGGCTTGAGTAAAAAAAGAATATATATATTGAAAACGGTACTTACTACGATAACCACTATTGACTTTAATAATTACTTTAAACTATCTATTAAAAAATTTAATTTGATAATCATTATTATTAAATAATTATTCAATAATTATGAAATTTAAATGATAAGTAGTAGTGCGTAGAAGTGCCCGATATGTCCAAGCAGCATAAGGTAGGTTAGGGGCTTGACCCCTCTTCCGTCAAAATAGGTGGAAAAGGTCATCCCCGTTGTCTATAAAAGATAAAGTTTGAGAAAAAAGTTATTTTTTTGCAGTTTTTTGTTGTTGTTGTTTAATTCAGAGTCAAAAGTTTTACGCAATAGACTTAAAACTTCTTTTCAAAATAAAAAATAAAGACACCTATTGATTTCCTGTGATTAAATGATATATTGTTCAAAGTATTTTTCTCAGATTCAAAGGCACCTACCTGCTTGTCTTGCGATTGGCGTGCTGGTTACTGAACAAGAGTTTGCTTGTTTCGAACCCACCCAGGTATGGATGTGTGTTGTGGGCCAGATTCCATTTTAAACTGAAGTCCCGGTCTGTTTAGCTCACATGTGCAAGAGATGACCGTAGCATCCCTAACCAATAAAACCAGTTCCAGATTATCTGAGGATTACTTTCATAATTATACTTAAAACTGCATATTGAACCGAACCTCTTGCATAAAAAAATTTTTCTTTAAAATCTTTAATTTTCACAATTACGTGTAAACCTTTTTCGTTTTGTTGCTTGGACTGAATAAGTCACTGATAAAATCTCGTGCATTACAAGAGGCTTGTGCAAAGGCCATTTTGTTCCAGAAATTTGTTCAAGGAATGATTGATTAAGCTAATTATAACAAAATGAAAAATCTCAGCCTCAGGTGGATTCGGATCTGTTTATGTGTATCCTTATCCAAATTTGTAGACTTCTACGTGCAATAGATTTCCCTAACCATCGCCAACAAACAAACAAACACGCAGAAGATACACGGACAAGAAACCTTTTTTTACTAATATAGATTAATATAAAATATTGAAAGTACTTTTACTTAATGTGTGTTTATTATATTTTAAATAATACAGTACTGTCATCAGTATGAACATAATAAGCATTTTAGACTATTAACCCGCGAATGCTCGCGCAAAACCGGGTTATGTACGATTTATACTTTGCTACCAATAAATTCAAACAAAAGTTGTCATTTTATATAATGGGTGACATTGCTAACAAATTCCGCGCTAAAATAATTTGCAGATTACTTTTCAAATATTAGGGTGTGAAATGTAATAACCGTGCCCACCCTGAGTATGCCATACCCAGCGCGTGTAATCCCGGGTTAACCCTTTTGAAACAAGCGTTATTTAAAGAATTTTTAATCTCTTATCACCGATAATTCACAAAATAATTTTTTTTTCCAAATTAATTGCAGAAATTCTGCGATTGAAAAAAAAAAAATCTATTCAAATTTGCTACTATTAGTTCTAATCAAGGATTCTGCGAACCATTCATATCACAAATACGTGAAACTCGTAGCGAAATGGTTAATCTGTCATGCATGACAACCTCATAGGAATTTGTATTGAAAAGCTGTACCCCACCTCCTCCCCCAGTGAACTATGCTTATGTTATTTTTATTTCTCTAATAGCACACCCGCCCGGCGTTAAACGGGCCATAACATTACGGACGATAATATTAATTATCTCAAATTTGTAGATATATGTTACCTGATTTTGTAAGAATTTATACTTCTAAACGAAAATTTTCCAAACGAGTCTCGTATCGAGACTCCAGCATTATTTATATTTTTTTTAAACAGAATGTCTCGTTTTAAAGTAAAATGTATACGTTCTTTAAGGCTCCTGTTCCTTAAGCCGAAGACACCCGCGAAGTAATGCTAAACCTATGGGGAGGTATTTTCTAATATCTCGTTTGCATTTCGACGTTTTTAAATATTTTTGCATTGAATAGCTGAGGTCGATCTCTATATCGCTTTTTTTTTTTTTTTCGATTTTGGTTACAGATATTTTTTATAAAGTTAGTTTTACTTTCGAAATGTTTCCGAAAATGAAAGTGTCATCATAAAAAATATCTGCAACCAAAATCGAAAAAGTAAAAACGGGGCAATGCAGAGATCGACCTCAGCTATTTAATGCCAAAAAAAAAAAAAAAAAAAAAAAAAAAAATTAAAAATGTAGAGAGACAAACGGGATATTAGCAAATAACCCCCCCCCCCCCCCCATAGGTTTAGCATTAGTTTGCGAGTGTCTTCGCCTGCAAGGATAGGAACCTTAAGTGGGTTTTATATGCTTTTGAGGGAAAAAAAATAATTCAGAATTTTAAAGTGTGCGGGTTTTTTTTTTTTTTTTCGGTTCATGGTCTAGCATGGCTGAAAAGGCCGAATACAGAATAGATACCGAATATTCGGTACATCCCTATTAGCTATTATATATAATCTATATTGTATCTTCGAAAAATTAAAAGTTTCTTGAAAAATTATTTTAAAAAAAATGCGGGAAAAAAATCCTTAAGGGTGTTTTCAAATCAAAAGAGCTACTTTCTGAGACATTTCTGAATTCATTTTTGTTCGGAAATTGGCAGGTATCATTAGGCGCATCCCACACTAAGGCAACACATAAGACATGTCGCTTGAATTCGCTGGAAAAACTGGTTTAAGACAGGTTTGAAACAACTTCGTTCTTTGTTTCGACCGGTTTTAGCGCTACATGTTGCTTGTCGTCTCAGTGTGAGATGCGCCTTATTCAGAAACTATGTAGTCGAAAGACGTTTTCCATTTTCTGGTAAATGCAAAAGATTTTTCGGAAAATATTGTCAAAGTTGGCATTTTGAACCGAATTCCAGACACGGTAGGTCGAGAAAGGCAAAAAACTTGTCATGTGACCCCAATCGCTTATAACGCGATAAGTAATTTTATCAAAAAATGTAAAACTAGTTTCCATTGTATTCCGCTTCAACAATCAGGCCTGCCAATATGCTAAAAAATGAGACAGAAAATTTTGCGTTGTTCAGTAGGAAGCTTGAGAACCGCTTTAAAGAAAAATAATAACTAGAGAACAGGAATTCTGCTTTTTCAGAATTTAGTGTCGCCTCCGGCATTTCCATTACTTCATTTTCTTCTGATGGACTGATGGCTTCTATTATTATGAAACAGCCATTATAAATGAAGTGATAAGTGAAGATGAAAGAGCAGCCGTAAAAAGTTAGAACTCTGATTTTCTAGTCAGAATGGGGGAAAAATGGCCATTTTTTTTCTTTCTTTTTTTTTATAGCTGCTCTTTCATCTTCACCTAACACTTCATTTATAATGGCTGTTTCCTAATAATAGAAGCCACCAGTCCATCACAAGAAAATAACTCGGTTAAGCGGGACTCTACTGCAGTACAAAACATATTTCAATTTTAAGACTTAAAGCACACGTTTTAGTTTATGTAATATGACGTCATTCGCATCCGCTTAAGAATTCCACATTGACGATCTAATCTTAAACACCAACAGTAAAGCATGCATAGCACATCACTATCGCGAAATAAGGCACAAATGCAGCAAAAAGATTCCATCAATTCAAGAAAATCGAAAAAAAAAAAAAGGGCTATCTATTGATTCATAGATATTTACAATTAAATATAGCATATAATAGCTCCATTGTTTTAACAGAAATCATTCATTTATATATTTTTTTCAAAATAAAACGCATTTTAATTACATTGTCTTTCGGTTGTTACGAGAAAATGGCAACAAAAATATATAATTACTATTTTTAAACTATTTTTCCTTTACTTTCTACAGAAATGGAGTACTACTTCCGTTGCCAATATTAAGCAAATGGCTCCAAAAATTACAAAAAAAAAATTAATATTTCAAACATAAATTAAGCCTGACCAGGCCTAATTTATGTTTTCTGTACCGAGCCGGGACTGGTTTCATTCTTCCAAGTCTTCACGGGCCAAAATTTTCAGTCCCGGTTTTCACCCAACCCGTATGAAAATCATTGTCTCAGCTTGGCCTGGCAGCAAAATACAGTTAAATTAAAATATAGTAATACGTGTGAAAAAGAACCGGCCTATGACGGAATCCTGTTTTAAGCTGCAAAATGTGTTGTTCCATGCAAAATTAATATAATAATATGTAAGAAAAGAATATATAATACATTTACACCTATTAAAAAGGGAACTTATCGATAATGCACTTTTTTTACTTTACTGTGCGATTCCGTCTTAGAAGATTTTACTGTATAGCATTTTTTAGATCTTTAAGTCTCCAATACATAAAATATAAATTAACAAAATTAATGATAATCGAAACCTTTGCATATAACAAATAGAGATTTATTAAGAAAAAATAAATATCGCAGCCTACGGCATTTCTATAAAAATGAAGATTACAAAAAAAAAAAAGAATGAAAAAGTCAAGATTAATTATTTTTAATCTGAATTCCTCATACAGACAAATTTTTAACCAAATCGATGTAAAAATCAATGTTTTGTAAAAATTTACTGGGCCGTGCCAGGCTAGAGTCGAAATTTTCATTTTTTCCGGGCCAGGATGGTCTCAGGCTGAACTTTTAGCTGCTATAACGCCGGGCCAGGCCAATAATTTTTTCGACAGGTCTGGCCGAGTTCAGGCCTACCTTTTATAATGGGCCGGGTCGAATTTTTTTCTACGGGTCGGCCTGGCCCGGGCCTGAAATTTTCTACCCGAGCAGATTTCTAACTTAAAATTTAAAAAGTATTGCAAATTTCAAGCTTTGAATTATAAATAAAAGAAAAAAAGATTTTTTTTTTAAATATTTTCTATTGAATTTATTTTTATTGTAATAATAAATAATCAATCTAAATCTGTCTTTTTTTACACCTCACCCCAAATTACTGCCTTTACCTTTGTGCCCTCCCCCCTCACTGAAGTATCGAGCACGAAAAGCTTAAACCTTAAGTGATGAGGTGATTTATATATATATATATATAACGTGGTGAGGTGCTGTGTATGCTACCCCAAAATTTGATTTCTTGTCTTGTGCCAGCGCCGAAACTAGTCTTTTTTGCGCCCGGAGCAAACATTGATTTTGCCCCCCCCACCCCCCCGCCTTTCGCAAAGTATATTTACAAAGAGAATTTTACTAATTTTCTAATAGCCGACTTACTTTAAAATTTAAAATATGTAATCATAAAATATGTAATACTGAACCACGTAATCTACAACGGCGGATCCAAGGGGGAGGTCACAGTGGGTCATGACTCCCCTCTGAACACCAACAAAAATATTCTAAAGCTCATTTTTTAAATGAAATGTACAGTAGAGCCCCGATTATTCGAGTCTCGCTTAACCGAGTTTCCTCTTTAACAGAGTTTTTTTTCTTTTGATGGACTGATGGCTTCCATTATTATGAAACATCCATTATAAATGAAGTGTTAGGTGAAGATGAAAGAGCAGTCGTAAAAAGTTTGAACTCTGATTTTCTGGTCGGAATGGGAAAAAAAAATGATGGCCATTTTTTTTCCCCATTCTGACCAGAAAATCAGAGTTCAAACTTTTTACGACTGCTCTTTCATCTTCACCTAACACTTCATTTATAATGGCTGTTTCATAATAATGGAAGCCATCAGTCCATCAGAAGAAAATGATCGGTTCCAAAGGTATAATCTTTCATTTGGCGCCCCTTGGCTCTGGCGCCCGGGGCACATGCCCCCTCTGCCCCCCCCCCCCCCCCTTAGTTTCGACCCTGAGTCAAAAAGTGTGCTTATATTAACTTCCAGACTAACGGAATTCGAAAACTAATCAGAAAGATAGTCCTGCATTTTCTTTTAATGAATCACAGCTTTTCTCTGTGCGGTTTAAACATGGCAGTTTGAGATCTGGAAAAAATGTATTTTGAGTATTTTCAAAATACAAAATACATTGTAAAACTATCAGAAAACACATTACAAAAATACTTTGATCTTATCGGTTTAAAATACAAAATACAAGATACAAATGTATTTTGAAAATGTATTTCAAATGCATGTATTTTCGATACTGCCCAACTCTGCCTACAGAAGACTAATCAAATTTTCCGTTGACAGCTATTTAGAAACTCTTTGTACAACAGAACTTCAATCTTCCTGCTTGGAAAACGACTTGGTGCAATCGGTTTTGGTGAAAAGCACTGCAGAGAACTGCCCTCACAACAGTCAGAACTTCCTGTTTTCTTAAGAAATTTAGAAAGGACAGTTCTTTGACGACAGGCCGCCATGAAGCCTCAGGTATAGGCAGGCATGACTGATGAACATATGTCTCCCTAGGCACCTGGGTTCATCTGGCAGCAAGGTTGCTGCAATCATCGGATAAACGGAGCGACTGCTCAGAGTCATTCAGTGCCCCGCGCCAATTTAATTGCAACATATTTTTTTTATTTAATTAACAAATATTAAACATGTTAATATTTTTAATTTAATAAGGTAATCTAAAAAAAGGAAAAAAAAATCTACGTCATCATCGATATTTACCAAAATTTTTCCTTTTCTAAGAAACTTCAAAAACATTAGCCTTTCACAACTTTTGAGAGACTTTAAATCTTTAATGGGTTTTCAGCTCCTTCACCTCCGGCGTCTTTACGCGAGATACGCATTTATGCGGACAGAAACATCGATATTCATGTAATAAAAGAGAATCTTGATTACACAAAAAGGAAAACAAATCTGTGTTGTTACATTAAAAATAGTCACTAAAATAATAGTGAGCAGTTTAATCATTAAAATAATGTTGTGCAGTTTGTCAGAATCATCATCAGCATCAATCGCTTAACAATTAACATTTAGTTCATGCCAGGGCCGAAACTAGCCTTTTTTGCACCCGGGGCAAACATGGATTGCCCCCCCCCCCCCCCGCTCCTCTACAAAGTATTTTTTTTTAAGCCGCAAGCTTTCCCTCGAGCGAGGCCCTGTGCGGCCGCACCTTTCGTGCACCCCTGAAGACGGCTGTGACATTAGCATTTCAGTTTCTAGCAGGGCTGCGGAGTCGGAGTCGTGGAGTCGGGGTGATTTTTCGGTCAAAAGAGTCGGAGTCGGAGTCGCTAAAAATATGCCGACTCCGACTCTAAACTGTTTGTTGAACAGTTTGAAGTGAAATAAAAAATAAAATCAATTACGCTTAATTTTAAATTTATGAACTGAATTATTATTTTATTTTTTAACTCTATACATTAATAAATATTTAGTTATTTTTCAGTTTATTGACATGTTGATGAGTATATAAGTACTCATATTATACTCATATATATATATATATGAGTACTCAAATATATATATATGAGTATATAAATATAAGACAAAAGGGCGGATGTGATTTTTTTGCCTACATCGATCATTAAATTGGTTCATTTACTTACTTCTTCAGCTCATAGACGACACTATTGTACAATAATTAAATTAAAGTGAGTTTTTAAAGTTTTTTGTTTTGTTTTGTTTTTTGTAAATTAAGTCCAACTCAACCCGAATCCCGTGTCGGTCCGACTACCCAACACAATGAAGGAATCTACCTCAGACAAAAACAGACGTTTCAATTTAACCTCTGCCCATCCGTGTTCGGATCGGGTCCTAAAATTTATATTTTAAGTCAGTCCGAAGCGAACCGGAAGGAAACCTGAACCATGAACCCGATCCGAAATGAAATAAAATTTTATTGGAATTATGAAAAATAGTCATCTCTAACAGCACTTTTATCTTTTGTGTAGGAAAAGGAATATATATTTACTTATTCGACTTATACGTTAAACGATATTATGGACTTTCTTTTAAAACATCGGGTCAACCCGACCCGAACCCGCTTTAATAATTATCAGACTGGCCCAAAACGAAAAAAATTTAGCACCAACTCAATCTGAACCACCGTTCAAATTGGATCCTAAGGAATGCAACAATCTACTTCAGATAACAATGGATATTTTACTTATCCTTTGTTCAACTTATACTGCCTTATTTTTCAGTATTTCAGATAAAAGAGAATGTGTGTAAAATATGAAACTGATTAAATCCGAAATCACTACAATGTAGGACAACTCATACAGAATTTTTCTCATTAAAACAAAAAAATATATTTAATGTAACATTTAAAAATATATATTAGAAGTCACATTTAAAAAAACAAAAAAATTTTTAATGTGGCGTCTAATATATATTTTTTAAATGTATTTTATGGAAACTGACCTGTATATATTTCAGTGATTAAAATTGTCTTTAAAGTATGAATTAATTTCTGAAATTGGTATATAAACTGTAAATTATAAATACAGGCATTAAAATCTCAAATGAAGATAACTATATTTTTATAATATGAGAATAATTACTCGGGACTTTAAGAGTAATATTCCTTTCATCTAATACATCATTCTTCAAGTAAGGGGGAAATTATTATTTCAAAAAACGGTGCAAACCGAACAATTTATTTATTTATTTATTTAAGGCTGTTCTTAATTGCTCTGCTCAACAAGCGCAAAATGTTTTGACACATTTACAAATTCATTTTTTAACGGAAAGGTATAAAATTGGAAAGCCTGGCCATGGAAGCTATTTGGAATTGAACTGTTTTTTTCCATTTTTTGATCAATCAATTACCTATTGAGTTATAAGCGATTTTGATCACGTGACAAACGTGTTTTTCGCCAGCTCTTGAGTGCTCTTCTAAAAATTTCTCTAAAAATTGTTTTTTAAGTAATAGTTTTGTGCACTATATTCCAGTTTTTTCAATATTATATTATTTTATCAACAATATTTAGCCATTCCCATAGTCTCATTTCCCAATATGAATCAAAATTTAATTTGTAAATAGCAGAAATATATCAAAACACCTAAAATGCCAGTAATGGACACCTCATAACAAAATAATAAATATAATTGTTTTTATTACTGTATTTAGAATCGAACGAAATTTTCGGCCGAAAATAGAAATATTACCGAAATTCGGTTTCTGTTTCGGGTCGGTCGATCCTTAATCTTAATTACTATTTAATTTTGAACACTTTTTCAATTTGCATTATCGATATATTTCCAACAGGTAAAAAATTAAAGCGCATTTCAATCTTTTTGAGAAACCCAGTGAGTATGCCGGAGTCGGAGTCGATTGTTTCAGAAATCCAGGAGTCGGAGTCGGTCATTTTTCCTACCGACTCCGCAGCCCTGGTTTCTAGTGTAGAGAGCCTAAACTAGTCAGGCAACGAAACGCTCAAGTTAATGTTAACCCTATGGGAGCATTCTTTACAGATTTTTCGATTGCATTTTAATATTTTTAAATGATTCTATTTTGCATAGAGTATCTCGGGATGGGGGGGGGGGGGGGGTTGATAATTTTATTGTGGGCCTGTACATTTTCGATTTTGATTATAGTTTTCTATATGAAAATAGTTTCAACTTCTGAGCCGGTTCTAACCAGTTCCAAAAATGAATGTATCCGCATATAAAAAAAGTTACTAAAATCGAAAATTACAAACGCACAATAAAAATTTATCAACCTCAGGTACCCCATGAAAAAGAACAACAACAAAAAAAAAAAAAATCAATTGATAATAATTAAAATGCGAGCAAGAAATAGGGAAACAACGCTCCTATAGGATTAACATTAGCTTGAGCGTTAAGCGTCTACACTAGCCACGCTAAGAAACTGGAACGTTAATGTTAAACCTATGGTTATATAAACCTATATGGTTAAACCTACGAGTGTTCTTTACAAAATTTCTGGCTTTTATATTAATAGTTTAAAATGATTTTATGTTTAGAATAGCGCTGAGGTTGAATTCCAACCAAATTAGTGTTTACTTTTTCGATTTTGGTTGCAGATTTTTTTTTTTTTTTTTTTTTTTTTTTTTTTTTTTTACAAAGTTACTTGCAGTTTCAGTGGCGATTTAGAAAGTAAAAGTATAGAAACGCTAAAGATCAATCTCAGCTGTTCTAAGGGGGAAAAAAATCATTTTAAAATATTAAAATGCACGCGAGAAATTTCAAAAGAACACTCTCATGTGTTTAACATTTGCTTGTGAGTTTCTTTGTATTCCACAAACACACACACACACACATATATATATATATACTTTTGTATGAAATGATAAACAAAAGCTTCGCTTTTCGTTTTGGCACCCGGGGCACATCTCCCTCTAATTTCGGCCCTGTATGCTTTACTTTATTTGAATAATAAATAATATAGCTATGTTCATTATTCTACATAAAAGATAAAATTATAGATTTCTTTTCATACATTAAAACATGAATTAATTTCTTTCATTCCGAGTTCGGTCAGTACAAATTGCGCAGCAGTCTAAACCACCGACAATACGATTAAAAAAAAAAAAAAAAAAAAAAAAAAAAAAAAAAAAAAAAAAAAAAAAAAAACTTGACTTATTCATGAATTTGAAACATACATGGAAAAGGAATGAAAAAAAAAAAGCTCGAAAAGCTCAGTACGCATTTTAATATTTACATAAAATATATATTTTCTTATTCTGTACTGAGATAAAATAATAATTATATCAATATTAATATACCTTGGCTGAATATATATTTTCTTATTCTGTTCAGAGATAAAATAATAATTATATCAATATTAATATTCCTTGGATATTCTGGAGAATCTAATATTCCTTCCTTTCTGTAAAAAGAATCTTTTAATTATGAATTTTTATATATTTGTCTGTATTTTATATTTCTGTATTATTTAAAAAACAGAAAATTGTATTAATACAGACGAATTCATTCAACACCTCTCCCCTCCCTTCCATCTTTTAAATATATATTTAATGGTACTAATTTTCAAAATGTTACGTTTTTACCGTATTACTTTTGCGATTATAATTAAATATGTAAAAATAAGTATATTAATAAATTCAAAAGCTTATACTGTTTTAATATACATTATTTTTTGTGTTTATCCCCCCCCCCCCCCCCACACCCGTCACCAACCAATCTTCTCTTCATTAGCACCACAGAATAAAGTGAACATAGCCATCTTGCAACGCCAGCTATGGAACAAACCGCTTTTAGTCAGTCAGTAAATAACAAATGACCCTGACACCTGTCTCTTGGGGTTGCTGAAAAGACCCTGCTGTTGAACAATCACAATTGGCTGAACACAATGGCACAACACGCCAACACCCCACTTATCATTCTAGCAACCATATTTGTCATTTGCCAAGGCTTGGCGACTTCTTCGGACTGGGACCAGCATATCAACACTAGTCCCTTCCAACTCTAAAATAACATTGGGTTGGGTTGATTTTTGACGGCCAATTATCTACACGAGGGATATAGGCCCGGGGGGAGTGCCCTCCGTGGGGGTCTTTCTAAGGGAACCTAATCCGTATTAACGCATGGAAGATCCACGGCTCGAAGAAAACCACGAAAACTCCGAACGATTAGGCCGACGGGCGCGATTGGGATCGAACCCAGCACTTCCCGTCTACCAGCTTCGAGAGCAGAACCTCTCGGCCACTGGTGGGGCCCTAAAATAACATTGACTTGGTTAAATTATGGTAAAATATTGAGATTGTTATAATAAGTTGCTTGTAGCTTTTTTTATTTTTACTCAGATGTTTACAATCAATGTTAAAATTCTAGCAGCTTAAGTAAAAATAAGTAACTGAAATTTCATCTAAATATATAAAAATATTTTTCTATGTCAATTTAAAAGATACTATTATTGCATTTAAGTACATATGAAGTAAAATTATAATCACGATATTAGATTTCGAATAAAAATAATAAAGCTACTGATAATAATTTAATAAATAGAGATAAAAACAAAAATCTCCATAATAATAATAATCGTTATTTTAAATATATATATTGCAATTAATAGCATAATATTTTTCATTGTTCATGTTTGATGTATATTACATTTTTATTGCAACATGTATATATATATAATAAAACTTTTTGCGAATAATAACTATAAAATCACAGATATATATATATATATATATATAACAAATATATATATATATATATATATATATATATATATATATATATATATTTGTTTTTGTTGCATTTTTACTACACATTCAGTTACTTAAAGTATAGTAATTTACTGTCTTCAATGGTTAAATTATCATTGAAACATATATTACTAATGTAATTTATAAATGATAAATAATTAATTTTTAAACATGAATATTTTAATAAATTCTATTTATTACTATTTATATGTAACTGGAGTTCTAACATAAAAGTACTTTTCATGAAAGTTTAAAAGATATTACAATTAAAAAGAATTTAGTAGTTATGAATATACAATAAAAAAAAATTAGAAAGCAGCTGATAAATTGATAAATATTTTTATATATGAAAGATAATACTTAATTTTGAGAAATGACACTTTAATAAATTACTTCTGCTAATTATATATATATATATATATATATATATATATATATACATATATATTATATATGTATATAACTTACTAAAGTTCCAAAAAAAAAAATTTTTTTTAATGCAAGGTAAGAATACATTATTATTACATTATTATTAAAAAATAGATTAAATGAAATTTTAAATTTAATTATTTAAATTTATTTAAAAAACCTAATTGACAAAAAAAAAAAATACAAAGGAGCTGGTAATAAAGATCAACTGACTTTAATTAACTAACTTAAGAAAATATTATTTTTACACTTTAATTATTAAAGAAATTTATTTATTAGAAAAATATCCTATAAGTCGTATGAGTTTTAAAATTTAATTTAATTATCTGTATAATAGTTACAATAAAAAATTTCTAAAGTAACCTAAGTAACAGATAAATTTAAAATGATCAGAACTTTATAAATTTCTGATCATTTTAAATACCGTCTCTTATCAGATATCTTATCTCTTATCTTATACACTTATCAGAACTTTATAAAGTTCTAACATGAAAGTAATTTTAATGTAAGCCTAAGAGATTTATTGTTGCATTTTAATAAATGTTTACTTTAATTATTAAAAAATAGATTAAATGAATTTTGTAATTTAATTATTTAAATTTATTTAAAAAAATTAGTATAATATTTACAATAAAAAATTTATAAAGTAACCTAAAATTCATTAAAATGCCCAAATATAATAATATATAATATAATAACCTAACTTCATTAAGAAATAGATTAAATGAATGTTTTAATTTAATTATTTAAATCTATTGTAAAAATTACTATAATATTTATAATAAGAAAATTATAAAATAACCTTATTGCACTTTAATAAATGTTTACTTTAATTATTAAAAAATAGATTAAATAAATTTTTAATTTAATTATTTAAATTTATTTAAAAAAATCTAATTGACAAAAAAAATTACAAAGGAACTGGTAATAAAGATCAACTGATTTTAACTAACTGACTTAAGAAAATATTATTTTTACGCTTTAAGTATTAAATAAATTTATTTATTAGAAAAATACTCTATAAGTCATATGAATTTTAAAATTTTATTTAATTATCTGTATAATATTTACAATAAAAAAATTTATAAAATAACCTATCATAAATTAATAAAGATTTTTTTGCCTCAATAATAATTTTAAAATAAAAAAACCCCTTTAATACATTAATTCTGATAATTTTACTTTTATCTGTTACTATAGTAATAGACAAATTTAAAATGATCAGAACTTTATAAAGTTCTAACCTGAAAATACTTTTAATATAAACCTAAGAGATTTATTATTGCATTTTAATAAATGTTTACTTTAACTATTAAAAAATGGATTAAATGATTTTTTTAATTTAATTATTTAATTTGTTTTTAAAAAATCTAATTGATAAAAAAAATTACAAAGGAACTGGTGATAAAGATCGACTGATTTTAACTGACTGACTTAATAAAAATCAAAACAAAACTCTAAAAAAGTGAAAACGCCAGCGAGAGGATAGAACACGCAATTTTAGGATTACAAATGCAAAATCTTAACCAGCCCTAGTCTTAACCACTCGAGAGCCAAAGCCATATCGTCGCCAAGTTCAAGTACCAGAAAAATCAGCCAATCATGTTATCCAGCCAGTGGGAGAAATAATCGCTCGTATTTCGATACGAATACGAACCATAGCCGTAAAGTCAGCTATGATACGAACGTAAACAAACACGACTGTCCCTCCCTTCCCCCAACCTGCAAATATACGCATGCGCAAGCGAAGTTCTTATGCCGTAGTGTGAACGCAATTTTTTCGATTCTTGGACCTGAAAGACCCAGAAGACCTGACAGGCCACATAGTGTAAACGCAGCTTACAAACCGTTTTTACAGCATACTGCATCTCCATCTATCTCTTTCCTCCATGGGAAAAACAGATAGAGGGCGCTACTCAGACCACTGCACAATGGAGGATATTCCATCTCCGTTTTGATCACGTGATCAAGGTAAAAACTTCTAGCGTAAAGAAAAGAAGGCTCCGTAGACATGTAATGTAAATCCCCGCTAGCCAATGAAACAGTTCATGAGGCAAAACAGTAGTATCTTCCCTTCTTATCAGTTAGAAGTTCCTTGGGTAAATTACCGGTATCACGTGACTTTTTTCAGCCTCGAACCCATATTTGGAATATCCTCCATTTGCCATTCAACCAACCTACCGAAAAAAAGTATAAAACAGGGTTGCCAGATTGGCCTTTTTTAGGCCAAATCTGAGAAATCTGGCCTTTTTTCATAATCGGTTGGCCTCAAAAAAATTATTTGGCCTTTTGGCTTTTTTCTGGCCTTTTTCTTTTTTTTAGTATTTTCGAATAATTTTTACATTATTTACTTTTAAGCAGCATTGGGCTGGGATTACGGTGCCTCGCTCGACCGTATCTTACGCTCGATCGTAGGATGGGCGTTCCTGCAATCGATCGTAATACTATGTTCACACTACGATACTTAAGATATCTTAGGCCGCCGAACTCTCTTAATTTTGAGGTGGTACCCTCCCGGAATTGGAAACCTGTTCACATGGAAAAACTCACTTAAGATAACTCAGTGAACGTCACTGTGTTGTTTGCGCATGCTCTTAAGATAAAACCGCCCGCAACACCCAATCAGTTAATGCGAAGCTTTACAGCCAGCGAGAGTGAATGGTCGTGACTGTCTCTAGCCCGAAGAAAGTTGAAACTCTCTCAGAGAGTTTGTGGAACTCCCTCAGAGAGTTCGGAGGTTAAGAGAGTTCCGATAACGCAGTGTGAACAGGGTATAACTTGGTATTACGGTGCCTCAGTGTAAGTCCTCGTGCTTCGGCGTAAGTCCTCCTGCAGTCAGCCAATCAGAGGCAGCAGTTACATTTGTTGTGGTTGCGCGCGCATCCACTTGCGTCTTATCTTACGGCTGCTTCCAAGCTGTCGTAAGATCGTGAGGCACCGTAATGCCGTTTCCGTTTTGTTTATATCGTAATACCCTGTTCACACTGCGTTATCGGAACTCTCTTAAACCTCCGAACTCTCTGAGGGAGTTCCACAAACTCTCTGAGAGAGTTTCAACTTTCTTCGAGCTAGAGACAGTCACGACCATTCCCTCTCGCTGGCTGTAAGCTTCGCATTAACTGATTGGGTGTTGTGGGCGGTTTTATCTTAAGCGCATGCGCAAAGAACACAGTGACGTTCACTGAGTTATCTTAAGTGAGTTTTTCCATGTGAACAGGTTTCCAATTCCGGGAGGGTACCACCTCAAAATTAAGAGAGTTCGGCGGCCTAAGATATCTTAAGTATCGTAGTGTGAACATAGTATAAGTCTGTAAGTTGATCTTAGTGAGGCACCGTAATCCCAGCCTTGAGCTTGTACTTGCTAGTTATGCTTGATAGCATTTTGTGATCGTTTGGAATCCTTCATAAATGTCTTTCACTATAGTTTTTTTTTCTTGCTCACCAATCAGCAAACAGGTAGGCTGGCGTGGCATGGCATGTGATAGGAAAAACGAAGCGCGATCAGTATTGTGTAAGTTGGAGTCCCTCCATAGGAGAGTTGCGACAAACGGGATATAAAATTTGATTGTTTTAGACAATTCCGGACAAAAGCGAATTGCCAAGCATCTTTGCATGTATGAATGATTGCTTATCATATCTCAAATTTAAGAGAAAAATTCTGCTTTATCAACATATTTGACATTCTAGCACATTCTGAACCGAAATTTGTTAAAAATTTTAGAGACTCGTAAATTTTTTTTAGCTGGAACAGAAAATAAAATTAGATTCATTATTGATATAATCAAAAATCTGAATATTTCATGCAAAAATATTGAGTTTCAAGAAATATTGTGTGCTTAGTTAAAAAAGAAAAATAACTTTATAGTAATAATTTAATAACGTTATAATAATTTATTATAAAATAAAGTATTCTTGTAATCATTTTTTACAATCATTGCTTAGAGTTGCCATAACTAGTGTAAATATGACAATTTTTTATGTTTAAAAATTGTTTGGCTTTTTTTTTGGCCTTTTTTCTTCCACGATTTGGCCTCAACTGACAAATTTTATCTGGCAACCCTGGTATAAAAGGCCGAGGAGGCCGTTGATTTCGCTTGCTTGCTAATATGAGTAGAATATTCATGGTATGCTGTTGCTTATTCTATACGGAATAGTAGCGGCCAATATATATAAAATTAGAATAATAACCACACACATAGACACATATAAATAGAAACCTTTGTTGGTCCTTTATATTAATTATTAAATTTTTGGACGAGATCAACAGAGGTATCTATGCAGAACATTACTCCATACGTAACGTATGCCTAAGGGTCACGCCCGTTTTTTTTAAATTTATTTATTTAATCTAATAGATTCATCTTTGAGCAGCATATATTCAATCTCGCATTAAATATTTAGTACTCTGTGTTCTATTTATCGATTGATTTAACTCATTTGAATCCAACCTTTTTTCACTCAACTATTTTCACTACCACTTAACTGAAGTCATAACTTTTCAGTTTTATTTTTATAATTTTTTTAATATTTAGCGTAGCATTAAAACAATCGAATCATCAATGAAATAAATTTTATCCACATTAACAAAGCATAGTAAGTATTACATATCTTAATTAGTATGTATTACTTTCATTTATAATCTCTTTAGGCCTAAATCTAACGCTTACTGTTTTGGTTTCATGTCATGACTAAATGTGTTTTATAGCTTTATACTATGAACGATTTATTAGGTACGATATGTTATTTACAGCTTGTTTGTTCTTTCTTCTTAGTTTTAAATCGTATATGCTGTTAAAAATTGGTGTTTTTTATCTTAAATTATTTTGCACTTGCTTAGCATGTAGATTGTTTAATTTTCTCCCTGAAAACATTTGACAGGACTATCTCATAAAAAGAAATTCATTAAAAAAAATATTTGATGCAATGGAATTTTTTGTGTTTATACTTGTCTCATAATTGTATAATGCTTAAAGATATTCGTCTCTCATGATTGTAAACAAATGCATATGAACTTTAGCTAGCGCTTGAATCAGTATTATTTAAGTGTTTAAGTAACATCAAAACACTGTTTCGTAGTTTATGTGGTTAGTAAAACTGTTCTTTTACTGTATTCTTGACGTGATTATCATTTTTTTTTAATTTGAGAAATTGAAACAATTTACTTAAGTGGACCAAGTACAATTAAAGTTGTTTGCAAATACAAAGTCGTTAGCAACTTATATAATAGTGAGATCTTTTTTTAACAGAATTTCGAATAAAAATTACAGGTCTCCTAAATCAAGTGCGAGAAGCTTTTGCCTTATAGGAAAAAAAGAGTATTGAAAAAAAAATGCTTTCACACTTGCTACTTTGAACATAATTTTCCAAATATAAAAATTACTAAAAGACTCAAAATCAGCCAGCAAACAACTAAAAGGTTATTTATTCTTTTAATATTCACATTATTTATTCATTGGTATACCAATGAATAAGAGAAATATACATATTTCTCTTCCAGTTTAATTTTTACGCCATCCAAAAATACAAACTGACACATTGGAAGGGGGTATTGTTAAAGCTAAATCCTTGTTTAATCATTTGTGTATTTTATACTGTGTATAGAAAAGCACTATTTATTTGATGTCTGTTAAGAAACCATTAAAAAACGCAAATTTTTCCAAAAAATGAAGTTTGTAGGGTGGAAGGCTTCTGCCTGATTTTCCGGGGGTGGGAGAGGACGATTTCAAGATTCTGTATAATGCAAAATGTTATGTTTCTAGATTTGTGTTATAAAGATCGGCTGAATCCTATAATAAGAGAGACATTTGGTGACATTGAATTTGGCATGGCAATAAATCACTTCTTGCTATACCACTCTCTTCTGTACATTGTGACTACGACTACTTTAATTTAATCGTTTTTCTTTTATCGTTGGGTTTCTTGAATGGGCTGTTTTGTTGAGTTAGGTGTTTTTTATTTAATTGTTTGTGATGAAGATTGACAGTAAATTTCATTTGACATGTAGTGTACTATGGATTGAATAGTTGTGTCTTTCAGGGTATTTTTTCAATATAGAAGACTCCCTCAAATCCACTAATCATCGCAGATGTAAACAATGAAACTCTCAGTTCAGATGTAGGTGCAAAATTTAAGAAATTTTTTGTTTTATATCATTCTGTATGCATTTTAATATGTAATTCTCAATAATATGACTGAGCTTAGTTTTTCATGAAGGAATTATAAATTTGTTTCTGAAAAAAAATCAAGATATTGATGATATCACTGGTAATTGCAAGCTTTTTTATCAAATATATTTATATATTAATTGTTTTTGGTTATTAAGACTGGCTAAACCTGAAGTAAAACTTCCTTACTTTATGATTTTGATGTGAATTAATAGAGTACCTTTACGAGGAATGTTTAATTGAATAATTCAAGCTCTGTATCTTATCTTTATTATGCATATTTAATTATACATTATTATTATTTACTTGACCTTTACTTTTAATAATTTAATCATTTTTAAAATTATCTTAATTTTTATCATTTTAGTTAATTACTTTACTTAATTATTTTACTATATCACAAACCTTCATTATAATTTCGATTGCCTTATTACATTCAAATTACTGTTTAAAAAATGTAACCAAAGCAATGACCAGAAATTTGCAAAATTCTAAAATCTGCAAAACCTCTGGTCCCAAGCTGTGCAAATTTGAGAGAGTCTACTGTATTTTGAAATATACCTTTATAAGCAGTCTATTTTAAGTGTGGACAAAATAGGAGAAATAAAAGTAAGGGAATGTGTATTTAATTTGTTTTGATAAGTATTGTGTTTCGTGCATAAATATAAGTATTGTTTTTTATGAATTCTAGATACTTCTGTGACGAATTTGTGCATTTATTAGATTGCGAATAAAGAAATTTTAATGGTTTGAGCTAGAATATTAAAACTGGAGCTATTGACAGATTTAAAATCTGGAGCTATTGGCAAAAATTTTAAACCCAGAGCTATTGATAAATTTAAAATCCAGAGCTATTGACAAATTTAAAATCCAGAGTTTGAAATTTAATTTCTTTTATGAATGTTAACAAAATAGCCAACGAATGTGATAAAACACTAAAAATATTGAAAAAGAAAAAATTTATTTATATCAGGCTAAATGTTTTAAACCAAAATCTTTTTACGAATTTTAAAAATTTGCAACAGAATGGAATAAAATCAACATGATGGCATGATTTTATTAGTAAGTTGCTGAAAAATCAAACCTATTTTGCCTTCAATGTTTATTTTGTGAATGAAATTCTTGTCGGAATTGTCTAAGTAATGAATCATCTGTCGCAACACAAGCAATGTGAGTGAGGAGAATTTCGCTTTTCAGTTTGCCATATTTTAGGTTGGCACGTGCCATAAAAATCACCAAATATGGTGTTTAACTTATTCTAGGATTCTGTCTAAAGATCTACAGTATTATTTCGTTTCCCCTGAAATGTCTACTTCCTCCCTCCCCCCACCACCACCAATACAGTGAAAATCCTTTAAAACTCCTTATCTTGTTTATCTTTAATTTGCATTTTATTACAGTAGATTCCCTTAAATCCGCGAACCTAAAATCCACGTATTTTTTCAGATGTAAACAATGAAATCTACAGTTAAGTTGCAGGAATAAAATTCAAGATGGCGCTGAAATCAGCGACTACCGCAATGTTTTTATTTTACTAAAGGCTGAATCCATATCAACTCAGGCAGGGGGGTTACCTTCATAGTCTCAGAAGTTTTTGAATTGAACATATGTTAAAATTTAAGAAAAAGTAAGATACTTGTATATTTTCATTTTGTCCAAAAAAATTCCTGGCCCGAGATACAGGCCACCAAAGATGACATCCCCGGCATCCTTTCTCATTCGCGATTTTCGATAAAAATTTTAAAGTGCTCTATCTCTAGAATGGTGCAAGATATTTTGTTGCGGTTTATTTTATTTTAAAGATAATATTCTTCTGTTTAAAATGATATACCCAATTTTGAAAAATGTATTCAACTTTTCTTGTGGCAGCCTTTTGAAGAAAAAAAATTTTTTTTCAAAAAAAAAATTTTTTTTGGAAATGCCAATCCCAAAAATTTTGATTTTTTTGCTGTTGATCAATACCATTGGGAACTACCTTCACTGTAAAGGAGAACTTCCACTTTTGAGTTTAACAAATTTTAGAAACGTTTAAAAAAAATCAGAGAAGTTTACAGGAACTGTATATATACAGTTCCAGTAAAAGTCACTGAATTTTTGCTTATTTGTATCATATTTGTAAGGATAAGCCTACTATATATCCTAAACAAGTTAGAAATTGCAATATCAAATGTGGCAAATGAGGTGCGTGCATACTATAACTAGTTTTATAAATATTCAGATCTTGGTGCAATAAGTTACACTCTTGGGCAAAAAGGACATGAATACAAAATTTATTATGATTCTACATATTAAATTCAGTAATACGGAAGTAATATGAATTCATCTTAAAAGGACTTAATCGCCATGGCAACCTAGAATCATTACGTATCATGGTATATCATTGAATCAATTATGTATTATAGGGTTTTTAAATAGAATGAAAAAAACTTTTATTAATGTCTTTTATGTTTTAATTTGATTTTCATAGCATTTGAAGTGATACATACTTTATTTTCAATACCGAACATAGTAAAACAATCTCAATAACATATAACAATTACACAGCAATACAAATTATATTAATACAAGTTAGAGTTCAGACAGATGGGCAGACAAATCGAATCCATAAAGACTTTCAACTATGTTGGAAATTGTTAAAAGCACATAAATAGGTCGGAATTTGACTTTTAGAAATTTATGTCAATAGACGGAAGCATACTTGAATACTTTCATACAACCCTGTATTTTACCTACTATCTTTATAGACATGCCACTATTTAGCTAATATTTAATTAAGATTAAAACATCCTTAAAACCAGTGAAATCACACTTCCAGAGATTATCATCCATAGATGGCCATGTATTTAATTCTTTGCGTGGACCTGTATATCATTTTATCTATATTCTCCAAACATATCTTAGTATACTAAATGTAGTTCAGTGTAAAAATGCATAACTCATTTAAAAATCACCTTTAAGCTACTTTCATTCATACTCAGTAAACCCTAAAAATTTCTTTTGTGTAACCCTGTATATGATCTACAGCATTTATGCACACAACGTAATATGGAAAAATTTAGTTAAACTTAAAAACTCAAACACAACTAAAAATGCACTTCCAGCAATACCCTTACGATTTCTTTTGTGTAGCCCTGTATATGATCTACAGCCTTTATACACACAACGTAACATGGAAATATTTAATTAAACTTAAAAACTCATATCCCAACTAAAAATGCACCTCTAGCAATCATTGCTAATGTACAGTATTTCCAATAAGGTAAAGTATCCGAAATCTTTTGTGTGTCCCTGTAAACACTATGCACTTTCTATGACACAGGAAGTAATTTTTTGTAAACCTCTGCAATAAAGTATGTATCACTTCAAATGCTATGAAAATCAAATTAAAACATAAAAGACATTAATAAAAGTTTTCTTCATTCTATTTAAAAATCCTATAATACATAATTGATTCAATGATATACCATGATAGGCAATGATTCTAGGCTGCCATGGCGATTAAGTCCTTTTAAGATGGATTCATATTACTTCCGTATTACTGAATTTAATATATGGAATTACAGTAAATTTTGTATTCATGCCTTTTTGCCCAAGAGTGTAACACTTATTGCACCAAGATCTGAATATTTATAAAACTAGTTAATACTATGCACGCACCTCATTTGCCACATTTGATATTGCAATTTCTAACTTATTTAGGATATATAGTAGGCTTATCCTTACAAATATGATACAAATAAGCAAAAATTCAGTGACTTTTACTGGAACTGTATATACACAGTTCCTGTAAAATTCTCTGAATTTTTTAAATGTTTCTAAAATTTGTTAAACTCAAAAGTGGAAGTTCTCCTTTACAATGAAGATAGTTCCCAATGGTATTGATCAACAGCAAAAAAAATCAAAATTTTTAGGATTAGCATTTTCAAAAAAAAAATTTTTTTTGAAAAAAAATTTTTTTTGAAAAAAAAATTTTTTTTTCAAAAGGTTGCCACAAGAAAAGTTGAATACATTTTTCAAAATTGGGTATGTCATTTTAAATAGAAGAATATTATCTTTAAAATAAAATAAACCGCAACAAAATATCTTGCACCGTTCTAGAGATAGAGCACTTTAAAATTTTTATCGAAAATGGCGAATATGAAATGGTGCCCGGGATGCCATCTTTGGCGGCCTGTATCTCGGGTCAGGAATTTTTTTGGGCAAAACCAAAATATACAAGTATCTTATTTTTTATTGAATTTTAACATATGTTCAATTCAAAAACTTCTGAGACTATGAAGGTAAGATTTTTTCTTTGGCTGCCTGAATTGACATGGATCATACCTAAATTTTTTGTTAATCATTCCCTTTTGGCTATTATAGCAGATTTATTACTAAATAAATTTACATTACTTTGATTTTGATATAAATTAGCATATCTATATAAAAAAATTACAGGGTTCGAAATGGAAAAATCCATGAATCAAAACGCTATTTTTAAATTATTGTTCGCAGAATTTTTTTTAAAAATTATAGACAAATTTATTTCTAAACATAAAAAGCAGTATAAGAAAAGCATTCAAGACTCTTAATAACAATGAAAAAAGTTACAAAATTAAAAGTGCTAAGATCGAATAATAACGTATCGATCTTATGATCGCTTTACCACTAGATGGCAGCATAGGACTTTTGGAATTGAATTGAATTGATTTCGTCAGTAATAATTTAATATTTTTCTAAATTTTTATTTTACATAATTATTTTAATAATTACTTACTTTTAAACTAATAAATTATTTTAATATTTTACTTATTTTAATGTTTCACTTTACTGTAAGCATTCATTATAATTTCCCTTGCTTAACTACCAATCAAATTAATGTTTCAAAAATGTAAATAAATCAATGACCAGAAATCCACAAAATTCTAAAATCCGCACAACCTCTGGTCCCAAGCTGTGCAGATTTGGGGAGTCTACTGTACTAAATGTGGTCTAATTTAAGTCAGATACTGAAATTCAATCATTTGGGTGGGAGGAGTTTCCTATCCTGTGCCACTTGGCACCAGGGGCGCGCCGACCCAGTGTGCAAAGTGTGTGGTGCACACAGCCGCCAAAGTAGTAAAAGGCGCCAAAGATTTCAGTTGAGGAGCAAATACTTAAAAGAAAAAAATCTTCATTTAATTATACTAATGTTTTACAGTTTCTTGACAATCTGAATTATGTTTTTGTAGATTTACGCGAGACAAATATTCAAGTCTTTCTTTCTTTATTTGGTTGTACCCTACTTCTGAGTCTTCTAATGAGTGATTTAGACACAGACCTCTCAATAAATAGAGGCGCACATCATTAGTTGAAAACAATGAAAGGCGCAATAATTCATGGCTGAAAACATGCAACTCTATTATCTCACTGAAGTAATGGTAACGCATACTGCAGTTTTAATACCAAGGGGGCTAAATTCCGCTTTTTTTTAGTTTTAAATAGCAATTGTGGCATTACTGCAGAATTTCTGTCATAAATAAGATGAAATTACTATTCGGAAATACGGGTAGAAGTTTCGTCAGCGATAATCAGGCCATAAATAGTCGTAGGCTTATCCAAGTGACAAGCGTTATTATGATGCACCATACATACATCTCACGATGATGTCCATAAGTTCCCAACGACTCAAACTCTTATTTAAAAATAATTTGCAGAAATATTATAAATCATAGTAAATTTAAAATTAGATTTTTTAGAGGGACAACCTATCTCAAAAGCTTTGTAGGTGAAGGTACCAAAAATCTTAATCACTAAATAACAAATTTATATCATTAAATAATTAACACTAAATAACGGTCGTTGGTAACAATGAAAAGACTCTATTCAAATATTGATTTTAAAGAAATTATCCTTTAAAATAGATTTTTAATGCCTTCCAACATAGTTGAAAAGTGTTTATGAATTTGGTCTGTTTGTCCGTCAGTCCATCAAGGGTGCCATTTAAGGGGGGCTGGGAGGGCAGCCCCCCCCCCCCAAGGAATTTGATATTTCAGAAAATTTATTTGTCACCACAGATCAGACTAAAAAAATTTTTTTGAAAAATTGTTCAAAAGCTAAAATAACTTGTCAGATTTTATAACAATAGAAACACATGCAATAAATAAACACTTCAGGCAAATAAACTAATACAATCACTGCCAAAAGTTAAGCACGCAGCATTAACGTGCGAAAAAATCGACAAGTACTACTTGGATTGACATGAAATGCAGGAGGAAAGTAGAAAATATGTTTATGCATGAAATAAAACAAAGATTTACTTACAAAGATGTAAACGATATTGAATTTACATAACTTGTAACATGAAGTCATTGTGAAGTCAGTAAGAAAAACATGTTTAAAAGGAAGAAAAAACAAACAAAACTGACATTAATAGGGTATGTGAGTACCTCTCACTTGCATGCAATTTTTACAGAGTGTGATCATGTTTTCTATGAGGTGATCAATTAACGTAGAAACAAGTAATCACCATTCCTCCTGTAGAGTATGTTTGCAACTCTGCGAGAGTGACTGGGAGTGAGAAATAAGTACACACAGTATAGCAGAGGGCACTCCAAAGACTTTCAATGCTATTAAGATGGGGTGAGTATGCCGACCACTGCCATACACGCAATCCCCTCACTCTCCAGGTAATATTCGATGTGAAGGGGCATTATATATAGGGACTCACATTATCATCTATTAAAATGAAAGTAGGACCAACTGCTGCAGCGTACAATGTCACAGTGGGCATTGCTCCAATCAAATACAGTCTAAATGATATGTTGCGGACACCATTTAATCGTGCCCCTCTGGATTGGACGGATAGAGGAACACAAACTCGGGCAACCGGGGTACAGTGCATTTATGTGTAACTTTTGGCGTACAGTAGTGGAAGATATCGTCTTACCAATGGACGCTGCAACCATAGATGTCACATGTGTGGAGGTTTCTCTTCGATTCCGCTTGCCTATAGAAGCAATATGTTGATTATATGTGGTATCGTAACCTTGGACGACAGGCCACAGGTCTTTGGACATTTGTTTGGCTGGTTAGGGGGTGTTTCCATATCCATAATCTTAAAATTAAGGAATGATGTACTCTGAGAAAAAAGAGCTACATCTGTGATTGATTGTCCTTTTTCAAGGTGTCTTCTCAGAATCTTCAATTCATCTTTTGAAACACATAGAAACACATGTGTCTTGGAAAAAATAAAAGTCCTTCCGGCCAGTGCCGGGAGGAAGAGGTAGCTTTCATATTCCTTATTTTAAAAAAGCCAACTTATATTATTTAAACACACGAAGCTCAATTTAGTGGAAACCGAATATAGGAGATTCAATACTAATTTTTATCAATATAATGAATGAGAATTTCGCGAAATTAGTGAGCTTTATCCAAGCTGCTTTTCTTTAAAGTAACTTATATTTGGCTGCCAAATTCGGCGATTTCTTAAAGTGCCTGCCATTTTAAGACAACATGGTGGATGAAGGTAACCAGTGAACTTGGTTGAGACCGTAGTAATTGCTGTGCACATGCTCACTCACATCAGAATCGGTTGATATATACGAGTGCTGTCGCAGGCAAAAAATCAGATTTTTCAAAATGCCACCCAGATTAGAAATTGAAACTGCTATATCTGAGCCATTTTCTATACTCATATTATAAAGAGGTAAAAATTGTTTATTTGTAGGAGGTAAGCTCTGGAACTACCCAACCGATTCCAAAAGTAATGTTATCAAAATGATGGTGTTAGTCCAACTTAGAACAAAGGCTATATCTTATGTCCGTGCCACTACCCCAAAGGGGGTGCAGGAGCAAAAAACGTTCTAAAAATGCGATTTTTGCATTACTGAAGGGCCTAGAAATATGAAATTTGGAATATTGGTTACTTATGAGATATAAATTATGTCTAAGAACAGTCCTTAAACAATTCGAAATTTAAAAGGGGTGAAAATGCACAAAAAGCGTTCTAAATGGTAGTTTCTACACAATCTCAGGAAATACCAAACTGATTAAAAAAATAATGGTGTCAAAATGATGGTGACAACACTTGCTCCAAGATTGGCTATATTTTATGCCGGTGCCACCAAAGGGGGTGCAGGAGCAAAAAAGTTCTAAAACTGCGATTTGTGCGTTACTAAAGGGCCTAGAAATATGAAATTTGAAATATTAGCTACTTATTAGATATAAAGGATTTCTAAGAACAGTTATTAAGGAATTCGAAATTTAAAAGGGGTGAAAATGCGCTGAAAGCGTTCTAAAAACGTTCTAAATGGTGGTTTCCGCACAATCTCAGGAAATACAAAACCGATTTAAAAAATAATGGTGTCAAAATGATGGTGACAACGCTTGCTCCAAGATAGGCTGTATTTTATATCGGTGGAATACCCCAAAGGGGGTGCAGGAGTAAAAAAATTTCTAAAAATGCGATTTTGCGTTACTGGAGGGCCTAGAAATATGAAATTTGAAATATTAGCTACTTAATAGACATAAAGGATTTCAAAGAACAGTTCTTAAGAAATTCGAAATTTAAAAGGGGTGAAAATGCGCGGAAAGCGTTCTAAAAAACGTTCCAAATGGTGGTTACCACACAATCTCAGGAAATACCAAACCGATTTAAAAAATAATGGTGTCAAAATGATGGTGCTTGCTCCATCCATGCCTTGCTCCAACATAGGCTATGTTTTATGTCGGTACCACTTCCCCAAAGGGGGTGCAGGAGCAAAAAACGTTCTAAAAATGTGTTTTTTGCATTATTGAAGGGCCTAGAAATATGAAATTTGAAATATTAGCTACTTATTAGATGTAAAGGATTTCTAAGAACAGTTCTTAAGCAATTCGAAATTTGAATTGGTGAAAATGCGCGAAAAGCGTTTTAAATGGTGGTTTCTTCACAATCTCAGGAAATCTCCGGATTTTACGTCATTGAATAATTTTCAACTCTGGATATCCCGACGGTTTAGGAAAATTGTCCACTTTTCATAATCCATCTTATAAGCACGGAAATTAAACGGTTAGAAATGTCTTAGCCAAACTTTTCACAAAAGTTTCTAAAATACCCATTGAGATAAAGGAGAAATTTTACTTCAATCCTTTATCTGAATAAATAAACCCACATACTATGGATAACCCACTTATAAGCTCCAGATAGACGTATCAGTCAACTTGCGGTCTTTTTGTTCTGGTCAAGCGATGCTTTTTTGCTGTTACATGGCATTTTCCATCAGACTAAAACCGACGCATTGCATTGCATTGAGATGATCAGAAATTACCAAACCGATTTAAAAAATAATGGTGTCAAAATGATGGTGCTTGCTCCATCCATGCCTTGCTCCAACATAGGCTATGTTTTATGTCGGTACCACTTCCCCAAAGGGGGTGCAGGATCAAAAAACGTTCTAAAAATGTGTTTTTTGCATTATTGAAGGGCCTAGAAATATGAAATTTGAAATATTAGCTACTTATTAGATGTAAAGGATTTCTAAGAACAGTTCTTAAGCAATTCGAAGTTTGAATTGGTGAAAATGCACGAAAAGCGAGGTGCATTTCGCCAGCCCCCCCCACCAACTCAAATTTTTTCGAAAATATCACCAATCGTTTATACCTCGTTTGTACCCGTTTGTACCAACAATCTTTTCGTTTGTACCTCATTTGTACTAGAGTAATAAACGGTTTTTAGTGGGGGGGGCTGGAGAAACGGCCAGCCCCCCCACCTCAATATTTTAAAAAATGGATAGCGCCCATCGTTTATACCTCGTTTGTACCCATTTGTACCAACAATCTTTTCGTTTGTACCTCATTTGTACAAGAGTAATAAACGGTTTTTAGTGGGGGGCTGGAGAAACGGCCAGCCCCCCCACCTCAATATTTTAAAAAATGGATAGCGCCCATCGTTTATACCTCGTTTGTACCCGTTTGTACCAACAATCTTTTCGTTTGTACCTCATTTATACTAGAGTAATAAACGGTTTTTAGTGGGGGGGCTGGAGAAACGGGAAACCCCCATTTCAATATTTAAAAAAATGAATAGCACCCATCGTTTATACCTCGTTTGTACTGGAGTAATAAACGGTTTTTAATGGGGAGGGCTGGAGAAACGGCCAACCCCCCCCCCCCCCCCCCACCTCAATATTTTAAAAAATGGATAGCTCCCATCGTTTATACCTCGTTTGTACCCGTTTGTACCTACAATCTTTTCGTTTGTACCTCATTTGTACTGGAGTAATAAACGGTTTTTAGTGGGGGGGCTGGAGAAACGGGAAACCCCCAATTCAATATTTTAAAAAATGAATAGCACCCATCGTTTATACCTCGTTTGTACCCATTTGTACCAACAATCTTTTTGTTTGTACCTCATTTGTACTGGAGTAATAAACGGTTTTTAGTGGGAAGGGGGGGGCTGGAGAAATGGCCAGCCCCCGCATCACCTAGGCATTTATAAAAACTGTTAGCGGCAAACGTTTATACCTGGTTTGTACCAACAATCTTTTCGTTTGCACCTCATTGTACTAGATTAATAAACGGTTTTTCGTGGGGGACTGTAGAAACGGCCAGCCCCCAACCCATCTAAATACTTAAAAAAACTGTTAGCGCCAAATCATTTATACCTCGTTTGTAGCAACAATCTTTTCGTTTGTACCTCATTTGTTCTAGAGTAATACAAAGTTTTTAGTGGGAATGGGAGGGGGGGGGCTGTAGAAACGGCCACCCCTATTTCAATATTTTTATAATGGATAGCGCGATAATTTATACCTCATTTGTACCGCTTTGTAGAATTTTTTTTTTATTTATATATCACTTTTACAAAATAATAAAAAGTTTTTAGTGAGGGCTGGAAAAACGGCAGATTCTATCCTTCTCAATTAAGGCTCCTATAACTCGGGCTGGCTCACGCCGCCATTTAAATGCCGTTAGGAGAAGAACGCTTGGCAACATTTTGCTTCGGAGCCCTTGCTTGGCGAGTTTATCGCCCGAAACGGCTATAGAATTGAGCTACTATTTATATGGAAAAACGGATAATCAGATAAAAAAGGGTTCCTGTTTTAATATTTTCTGTTGTGGGAAGATAGATTTATAAAACGAAACTGATAGATTTTCATGTCGATCTACCATCAAATCACCTATAAATACTTAAATTTTAGTTCATAAACGATGGGAGTTTCTTAAAAATTATAGCAATTAAATAATAATAATGTGTTATTTATTATTTCTAATGATTCCCTAAATTATCGCTCTCTCTCTCTATATATATATATGTACGTGTGTGTGTACAATTTAAATTCGAAAATGAGAAAAACATCCAGATTCTGTTGAATGTTTTATGTAAAGTTAAGATTCATTTTTTTTTTATAAATACTGATTTAAGTGGGGACAAAAAATTATCTTGATTGTTATTAATATTTAAAGAATGAAAAATTAGAATAAGTAAGCAATTGCAAATTTTTAAAATCTGAACTTTTATCTTTTCACTGGAAGCAGGAGAGAAGTTTTAAAATAAATTTCAGCTCTTGCTGAGGTATTCTTGTAAATATTTTTATTTTATAAAAAATCTTACAAATTCAGGTTTTTGGAAAAAATTAGATTTTTTTCAATTTGAAGTTATTTTCCATGTTTTTCAGATATGTATGAAGCCAGAGGACATACAAGGAAGCAAAATCTAAAATATTTCTAACACAAAAGTACACTTTGTGTAATAAAGGTGCACAATTATACTGAGTTAAACAATATTTCCATTTTTAGAGTGGTATTTATAGGCTATATTAATTAAAAATATAATTTCAATCTATTTCAGTAGTTGATAAAGATGAAACTTTTTAAAGAGTTTGACTCATCACAAATATGTAGAATTTTATTTTCCATCTTTTCTTTATCTTTATTTAATGCAATATTTTTAGGGGCTTTAAATTTATAATAGTATATATAAGCTGGTTGCGTTTTTTTGTTTTCTGTGAAATATTTTTTTCTCCTTCTTTAGATCTAGGTTTAATATGCACAATGGTAGAAAAATCTGCCATGTATTTAAGGCGGAAACAACAGTTAACATTTAGTCCCATTGGACAAATTTAATATGGTGATTTCATTTATTACCAATATTAAAAAAATCTGAATTGTGTTTTAAGAATTCTTATGCACTTTACACAGTCTCGTGTATTAAAATAATACTTTTTGCTATAGAAAACAAATAGCCCAATGGAAGTATTAAAAAAGGGCAATATCAATTTGGAGCTAACCATTAATGAAAAAAAAAACCCGATTGGATTAATATAATTTAACAAATAGTCTAAACAGATTATTTATCATCTGCAAAAAAATTTTATTAAGTGCTTCAGTTTCCTCCAACGCCATTTGTATTTATTTCAGAACAGATCTTATATGTAACTTTTGTATCAAATAATTCTTTTTTAAATATGTAACTCTTGTATCAATTTTATTTTTGCATTTTCATGCAAATGCTGCTAATTTACAATCGTAGAAAAAAACATTATATGCAAAGAAAACAATGATTTCTACAAACATTTGGCACTAAGTTGTGTGGATTTCATATGGATTTATTTAAATAAATAATTATATTTTAACTAATATATTATAATTAAAATGATTGTCTAAAATAATCTTTTTCTAAAAAACTGTCATGTAATGAAATATAATGTGTTAGTTAATATAATGAATGCAGCTGGTCTTATTTTAATATTATTGTGTATTAAAACAAGTAATTTTCTAAACTAAATTATTAAAAATAACATACAATTTCATTTGTAAAAATGCATGACTGTATGAAATGATTCAAGATAACAGACAAATACATCACTTTAAAAAATACTTTATTTTTTAGACTGATATTACAATGAAATGAGCAAACAATACAATAAAAAAAAAAGGAAACATGCAGTTTAAACCAAGTTTTGTGCAATCGAAAGTCGATTAAAAAAACAATTCTTTCAACATCTCACAATTCTATTCTTAAGAGCCTCCTACATTACTTGCACAAAGAAACTAGCAGTATAGTGTTAAACCTAGGAAAATGTTTTTTTTTTTTTTTCAAATTGCTTGCTTTCATGTTAATAATTTTAAATTGTTTTTATTTATTTATTTTTTTTTTTCTGGCATAGGATAGCTGAGGTTGATTTCTAACCAGGCTATTTTTTTTATTTTGGTGCAGCTTTTTTTACTGAGGCTATTTTCCCTTTTGGAACTGGTTTCGAAAATAAAACTAACTTTATAAAAAAAAAAAGCTACAACCAAAATCAAAAAAGTAAAAAATAGCTCTGTTAGAAATTGACATCTGTATCCTAAGGGGAAAAAAAAATAATTTCAAAACATGAATATTCAAGCAACAAATTGAAAAGAATACTCTCATAGATTTAACATTAGCATGCAACTGTCATTGCATGACTAGTGTGGACTCTTCAGAATTCCAGAAAATAACAAACATTTAGATATTTTTTTTGAAAAAAGTCATAGGTATCATTTAGGGAGAGCAAGGTAGGGCCCCCAACTCTGCATTTTGGGTGCTTTTTTAAATTGTTATCCATTATGAAGCATGTATAAAATATTAACGCAAAAAAAATAATTTCTTTCAAGTAGAATGAAAATTTTAAAATATAATTTTCATAAAAAGAATTTTAACCGCTTGAAGCAAAATCTAAAAAGATGTCCTTGATATAAGTATTTAAAAGCAGAGAATTAAAATATTTTAGATAAACAGCTTTACAGTACATTTGAAGTGAACTGAAACTGGAGTGTGGCAGGATAGGTCCTTATTTATATTGTTCATAATAGATAAGAGAACCACTTGAAAATTTGACTTCCTGGATATTCCACCAAGGTCTAGTCCACTTACAATGAAGGGTGTTCATCTCCCCCCCCCCCCCCGTCCCAATCCTTCTGAGGCATTTTAGTGGAAATCCCTGCAAAGCAAGTAATTATTGGGGTAATATTAAACATAATAAAAATATTTAAAAATCTGTAGCATTGTCCCCTCTCCCACATTCTAGCCCAGAAGCCATCAAAATTACACACTGCAAATTACTAAGCAAATACATAAAACAATTATTAGCAAAACCTGCTGCTTTTCATGCATGGTTGTTAAAATGTATGAAATATATCTGTGTTTCCAGTAATATGAAGAGCAAATTATATTGTTATTAATAATAGAAGCTCAATAAAATCATAAAAAGCTTTTTCAAATATGAAATTTTGGTACTTCTTTGGTATAGGAGTCTTGGTGTGTTAGAAGAAAGGCAAGCTTGAATTTGTTGAGAAAAAATGAAATTTTAATAAGAATTTTATGACAACTTTTTTTTACCAGATTGTTATACCTTAATGAAATAACTATAAATGTATAAAACACACAAGTAATTTGTTCGCCATTTACACAGTTTAATATATATACATTGAGAACCTATTTAACATACTAGCTGTGTGACAATTCTATATGTTAAATTTAAATTGCAGATCTTTCAATTTAAACTGGGAAGTGGCTGCACAAATCATCACCTCATCGAGTTGATGGCAGAAATTTCAGGATTAGCTAAAACTTGATTTGCATATTAAAATGCAACTGGTCTACCAAGTCACATCTTGGTGGAATACACCTGCAAATCTGATTTTAGTGGTTGACTGGCAAGTTTAACACTGTGTTTTCCTCCTCCCAGTCCTCAATATTTTCATACTTTTGGGGCAGGAAAACACAATAATAAATCTACCAGCCAACCCCTAAAATCAGACATGCAGGTGGTTTCCACCCAAATTTTACTTGGCAGACCAGATGAATTTTAATATGCTAATCGAGTTCTGGAATTTCAGCTGTCAGCTAGATGAAGTGATGGTCTGTGCAGCTGCCTCCCGGTCTAATTGTTTAAAGAAAAAGAAATCTAATGTTATTGTACATTTACAAACAAACATAAAACATATAGCATTAATTTTATTAATACTAAATTTCGAGTAAAGAATGATACAAACTCAGTTAATACAAGAAACAAGGGAATTATAAAAGTCTTCATATTAACTAATAATACCTGTAGTGATATTAAAAATCATTACTAATTCCAAAGGACAGACATGACTTACTCTATTGTAACTGATAATTTCTATTTTTATTGGAAAAACAGTTAACACTGCAACGTCCTCACTGCAATTTTCAAGCTATTGATTTCACATATCCTTTAAAATACCATAAGAGATTTCAAAAGGCTGGTCAATGAGGTACAGAATCTGAATTTCATGGAATAAGAGCTTTCTTTCATATTCCTTCTTTTCCATGGCTTAGATATAAATCTTACAAAGTGTGGCACTTAAAACATCCTTATCTGTGCCTTCTTTCTTTAATTCTTTCAAGACCTCAGGATATTTCCTTCAATTTTTTGGGGGGACAGACTGTCTTTGAATGTTGAAATTCTGCCTAGTAAAACTGCCATTAATGCATTTCGGCAGGTAAGCTACTTTATTTTTAGCATCCTTGTGAAATGTTATAGCAGCCATCTTTAAAAAATAATTAATTGAAAATAGTATCTGCTTTTACTTTAAATTCAATTCTTCTGAATAGAGATCAATAATTGTCCGTCTAAATACTAGCAGTTTAAATCTTCTTCTTCTGTATAAATTACAAACTTGGAACTGTAAACTCATTTTTGAAAAAAAAAAAGCAAAAGGTTAAAGAAAAGTTAGTGATTTTTACACCTTGGCATGTCCCTTCCTCTGATCAAAGAATGAAATGTCACATTACGACATGCCGTTACATCAAGAAAATCATTGCAACATCACAAAAAAATGATATCAAATAATCATAAGAAACTTATTTTTTTTACGAGAAATAAGCAACATATTTCACATCACAACAAAAAATAAAACCAGTTAAAGTTAGGTTTTGCAGGTTTGATTTTCTAAACAAACCACTTGTTGCCATCGGCAAAACTGCTTTTTCGCTGCCACGTACAGTCGTGGAAAAAAAAAGTAAACACCCCCTACTAACTCCTCGTCAAATTATCGTAGAAGAAAGTTACTGGCGCCGAACGATTGAAAATAAAGTCTACTTTTAAATAATATATATAAAATTTGCTTAGGAGGCCATCTACATATTAAAACAAACCATAACTTTTGATTTTTTCAATAGCAGCACACAATTCTGACAGCATAAATGAACTCTACACCCTTCAATTAGCCTAAAAACAAATTTTTATGTGATTTGGACCATAAGTTTCTGAGAAATTAATTATTTTAAAACGAGCGTATTTTAAGGGCTGTATCCAAATTGAAGTTCTATACTCGATTGTTAACCGAGAGAGCAAGATTCTTGATCAAGGCACCTTAAGCTCCACTCAAGGAGTCAATGAAGCCCATTAGATAACAGGACAACAGAATAAATTTCAAAATATCTACTCACTTCTATCATGGACGGCCCCTTAAACCATTATTTTGCTGTTTTTTAAGCATAATTTGAAGACTACTTGGAAGAAAAATGTGAAATTTTGGATTTCCATAAAGTAGGACTTAATAAATCTAAATCCATCAAAAAAGTTGTAGGTTGTGATTCATAATTTTTTCGAATATTAATTTCATATCATGAAATTATAAAAATTGCAAATTTAGCGTATTTATGTTTGGGTATATTAGTATTATAGCTACAAAAAAAATTAGCACATTAGGAGCATAATTTCAGGAGATATAAATAAAAATATGAAAATGTAATTTAACATTAGAAGCACTAAATTTTGAATGTTTATAATTCAAAAACTTATCATTCAAATGACTTGAAATTTGGTGTCTAAACATAGTTTGAACCGAGGATTTGAAATATCTCGTTAAAATTGGGTATTGCCATTGAAAAAAAATGAAGTTTGGATTCGTTTTACTATGTAGATGCCTTTCTAAGAAAATTTTATATACATCATTTAAAAGTAGACTTTATTTCCAATCATTTGGTACCAGTAACTTTCGTCTACGATAATTTGCTGAGGAGTTAGTAGGGGGTGCTTACTTTTTTTTTTTCCATGACTGTACATTAGTGTTTATATATATATACACACACACATATATATATATACCTGTAAAATACATATAAACCATTACAAATTACCTATGGAAATTGTGTTTAATAAAGGAATTTATTCAAATTAAAAATTATATACAAACCATCATATAAGTCTATAAAACAGATCCCCTTAACATTAGCAACATGGGTTTTAAAACATAATAAAAATGTAAATTAGTGGAATGAAGCCAGATTTATCAGGTCCTAGTTACCTCAATTACCAGATACAGTGAAACCTCCCTATGCGACCACCTCCTTAAACGACCATTTCTTTCATGGAACGAAATTTATTCCCACAGGCTCAATGCTCATTTTACCTATTAAGACTATTTTATACTACAAGAGTACTATTAAGAGACCATTCCCAGTGGAACTCCATCCATGAGTGATCAGTTTGTTCATGAAAAATAAAAAAATTCATTTTTTCTTTGGTTGTTTGAAGAAGGTTTCATTGGTAAAATAATGATATCAAAAGCTTGGAGATCGACTGGCGACAAACTTGCTCTCCGGAAAAGGAAAGAAAGAAAGCAAGGGGGAAACATACAGCATGAACATTTGCTGAATGGAAATTTTTCTTCTTGCCGTGTTAGAAAACAGGTGTGAGTGTGTGACCAGGTGCTTTTGCCATTCTTTCAATGCAGATGTTTTTCAGCAGCGTTTTAACAATGTCAGCAAAAAGGGTGATATTAAACTTGGAGGAATGTATAGATGTCATAAATGAACATAAAAATGGAAAGAAAATTGGCTCAAATGTTTAATCGTGGGAAACTGCAAATTCACAAAATTTTGAAGAATAAAAAAGCCATTTTAAAAGAATGGCAAGACAGTAAATCACGTAGAATTAAATGAAAATGAAGGAAAAAATTCAGAGATGAAACGATGCCTTGTGGAATGGTTTCGAGCAGCAAGAGCCAAAAATATACCACTTGGCGGAACTTTAATAATAGTATCAGTTCATTTGTGACCTTGTCCCCATACAGACACTTGTTTGTTTCGGCTGATGACGCCCTGTTAAAATTTCCAGCTCTATGTGTTTTTATATTTTGATTGATTTTTACAAGTGTGTTTTATCGCTAGTTTTTCGGTGCAGTTATATCTAAACTTTGGCATTATTTGAAGAATTAAAATTACAAACAGATGCAGAATCGCATGTATCAAATATAACATGTTGCCTTCAAAACATTAGATTAAAATTGTAGATCACTTTCAACTTACATGTAATTAAAAAAATATTTCCAAGTACAATAGAAGAACTCAAACATTAGAAATTCACTTTGGTGTTATTTGAAGATATAAATTACAAATACAGGCAGAATTCTATGTAACAAATAACATGTTGCTTTCAAAATATCAAACTATATTGTAGATCATTTTTACATTACGTCAAATACGAAAAATATTTATAAGTAAAATAGATGAATTCAGGGATTAGAAATAAACCTTGGCGTTATTTGACGAATTCAAAATACAGGCAGAATCATACGTAGCAAATATGGCATATTCCTTGCAAAACATAAGATTAAAACTGTAGATCATTTTCAGATTACGTGAAATAAGAAAAATATTTACAAGTACAATAGATGAATTCAGGGGGTCAGAAATAGACTTTGTCGATATTTGAAGAATTAAAATTACAAAAACAGGCAGAATTCTAAATAGCAAATATAACATGTTGCTTTCAAAACATCAGACTAAATTGTAGACCATTTTTACATTACATGAAATGTGAAAAATATTTACAAGTACAATAGATGAATTCAGGGATTAGAAATAAACCTTGGCGTTAGGGCTGGACGATATCAGAAATTTAATATTGCAACATATCAACCAGTTAATATTGATATTGGTGATATATCACGATAACTACCTTAAATTGTGCAAGAATAGAAATTTTTCTAATTTCGAAACATAAATTGCATAATAGCAGCAATTTAAGGAAAAACAGATGTAGAGAGCAAACTACTCAATGTCTGATACCTATATGTTCACACAGCAACATTAAAATAAGTATATATATTTATAAAAAAATATTTTAGAAAAGGAACCAATGTATGATATCTGTTTGCACGTATACCATTTGTTGCAAAGTATTTTCCTTCAAAAAAAGTATGTTTTCTATTCTTCCTACTCTATGCATTATTTATCAGTGACATTTTAACTATTGAAGTACTTTGCGAATAAAACAAAATTATAAAATGCAAACTAAAATAGAACATTCTTAAATTTAGGACATTGACGATTTTATTTTAATTAACACAGGAAAAGAGGAAGCTCGGGAAAAAACTAAATTTAATGCCATATGTCGTGCTAATATACTTGTTATTAAATACGTTTCAGTGGACGATAGATGGTACAAAATTGTTGCTTTTCAATCTTTCTCTAAAGAATCAATTCATTCTTGGCTGTTCTCAAATACAAAAGGGCAACTTCATGACATCTGTTTTATTTTTGTTCGGAAATGCATGAAACTAGCAGGTGGTGTTGTTAGGAAACTATATAATCGAACTGTTTTTCCTGGTTTTTTGCAAAGGAAATACATCTTTCAGAAAATAGTGTCAAATGGGGCGCTTTGAACGGAATTTCCATGCGAAAGAAGGATAACCACTCAAGAAAGGGTGAAAAATGTCTTTGTACTTGTGATCCAAAATCGCTTAACTCAAATAGGTAATTTAGCTAAAAATGGAAAACACAGTTCGTTTCTAAATCGCTTCCAAAGTCGGGCCTTCCAATTTTGTGCCTTTACATTTAAAAATGAATTTGTAAATGTGTGAAAACGTTTTGCATTTGTTACACATTGCTTTCAAAACATCACATTAAAACTGTAGATAATTTTCACCTTATGTGAAATACGAAAAACATTTACAAGTACAATAGATGAATTCAGGGGTTAGAAACAGAATTTGGCGATATTTGAAGAATTAAAATTACAAACACGTAGAATTATATGTAGCAAACATAACACGTTGCTTTCAAAACATCGCATTAAAACTGTACATCATTTTCACCTTATGTGAAATACTAAAAATATTTACAAGTACAATAGATGAATTCAGGGATTAAAAATAAACCTTGGCGTTATTTGAAGAATTGCAAATACAGGCAGAATCATACGTAGGAAATATGATGCATTGCTTTCAAAACATCAGATTAAAACTGTTGATCATTTTCATCTTATGTGAAATACGAAAAATATGTATAAGTACAATAGGAGAATTCAGGGGTTAGAAATAGACTTTGGCGTCACTTGAATAATTAATATTACAAATACAGTCATAATCATATATAGCGAATATTACACATTGCTTTCAAATCATAAGATTAAAACTGTTGATCATATTCACCTTATGTGAAATACGAAAAATATTTACAAGTAAATACATGAATTCAGGGGTTAGAAATAGAGTTTGGCGATATTTGAAGAATTAAAATTATAAACACAGGTAGAATTATATGTAGGAAACATAACACGTTGCTTTCAAAACACCATATTAAAACTGTACATCATTTTCACCTTATGTGAAATACAAATAATATTTACAAGTAGAATAGAAGAATTCAGGGTTTAGGAATAGACTTTGCGATATTCGAAGAATTAAAATTACAAACACAAGTAGAGTTATATATAGCAAATATAACACGTTGTTTTCAAAATATTAGATTAAAATTGTAAATCATTTTCACATTACGTGAAATGCAAAAAATATTTACAAGTACAATAGATGAATTCAGGGATTAAAAATAAACCTTGGCATTATTTGTAGAATTACTAATACAGGCAGAATCATGCATAGCAAATATGAGGCATTCCTTTCAAAACATCAGATTAAAACTGTTGATCATTTTCATCTTATGTGAAATACGAAAAATATGTAGAAGTACAATAGGAGAATTCAAGGGTTAGAAATAGACTTTGGCGTCACTTGAATAATTAATATTACAAATGCAGGCAGAATCATATATAGCAAATATAACACATTGCTTTCAAAACATCAGATTAAAACTGTTGATCATCTTCACCTTATGTGAAATACGAAAAATATTTACAAGTACAATACATCAATTCAAGGGTCAGAAATAGAGTTTGGCGATATTTGAAGAATTAAAATTATAAACACAGATAGAATTAAAAGTACAAAACATAACACGTTGCTTTCAAAACATCATATTAAAACTGTACATCATTTTCCCCTTATGTGAAATACAAATAATATTTACAAGTAGAACAGAAGAATTCAGGGGTTAGAAATAGACTTTGGCGATATTTGAAGAATTAAAATTACAAACACAAGTAGAGTTATATATAGCAAATATAACACGTTGTTTTCAAAATATTAGATTAAAATTGTAGATCATTTTCACATTACGTGAAATGCAAAAAATATTTACAAGTACAATAGATGAATTCAGGGATTAAAAATAAACCTTGGCATTATTTGTAGAATTACAAATACAGGCAGAATCATACATAGCAAATATGACGCATTGCTTTCAAAACATCAGATTAAAACTGTTGATCATTTTCATCTTATGTGAAATACGAAAAATATGTAGAAGTACAATAGGAGAATTCAGGGGTTAGAAATAGACTTTGGCGTCACTTGAATAATTAATATTACAAATACAGTCATAATCATATATAGCGAATATTACACATTGCTTTCAAAACATAAGATTAAAACTGTTGATCATCTTCACCTTATGTGAAATACAAAAAATATTTACAAGTACAATACATGAATTCAGGGGTTAGAAATAGAGTTTGGCGATATTTGAAGAATTAAAATTATAAACACAGGTAGAATTATATGTAGCAAACATAACACGTTGCTTTCAAAACATCACATTAAAACTGTACATCATTTTCACCTTATGTGAAACATTAAAAATATTTACAAGTACAATAGATGAATTCAGGGATTAAAAATAAACCTTGGCGTTATTTGAAGAATTACAAATACAGGCAGAATCATACGTAGGAAATATGATGCATTGCTTTCAAAACATCAGATTAAAACTGTTGATCATTTTCATCTTATGTGAAATACGAAAAATATGTATAAGTACAATAGGAGAATTCAGGGGTTAGAAATAGTCTTTGGCGATATTTGAAGAATTAAAATTATAAACACAGGTAGAGATATATGTAGCAAACATAACACGTTGCTTTCAAAACACCATATTAAAACTGTGCATCATTTTCACCTTATGTGAAATACAAATAATATTTACAAGTACAATAGAAGAATTCAGGGTTTAGAAATAGACTTTGGCGATATTTGAAGAATTAAAATTACAAGCACAAGTAGAGTTATATATAGCAAATATAACACGTTGTTTCAAAATATTAGATTAAAATTGTGTATCATTTTCACATTACATGAAATGCAAAAAATATTTACAAGTACAATAGATGAATTCAGGGATTAAAAATAAACCTTGACATTATTTGTAGAATTACAAATACAGGCAGAATCATGCATAGCAAATATGACGCATTGCTTTCAAAACATCAGATTAAAACTGTTGATCATTTTCACCTTATGTGAAATACGAAAAATATTTACAAGTACAATACATGAATTCAGGGGTTAGAAATCGACTTTGGCGATATTTGAAGAATTAGAATTATAAACACAGGTAGAATTATATGTAGCAAACATAACACGTTGCTTTCAAACCACCATATTAAAACTGTACATCATTTTCACCTTATGTGAAATACGAAAAATATTTACAAGTACAATACATGAATTCAGGGGTTAGAAATAGACTTTGCGATATTCGAAGAATTAAAATTACAAACACAAGTAGAGTTATATATAGTAAATATAACACGTTGTTTTCAAAATATTAGATTAAAATTGTAAATCATTTTCACATTACGTGAAATGCAAAAAATATTTACAAGTACAATAGATGAATTCAGGGATTAAAAATAAACCTTGGCATTATTTGTAGAATTACTAATACGGGCAGAATCATGCATAGCAAATATGAGGCATTCCTTTCAAAACATCAGATTAAAACTGTTGATCATTTTCATCTTATGTGAAATACGAAAAATATGTAGAAGTACAATAGGAGAATTCAAGGGTTAGAAATAGACTTTGGCGTCACTTGAATAATTAATATTACAAATGCAGGCAGAATCATATATAGCAAATATAACACATTGCTTTCAAAACATCAGATTAAAACTGTTGATCATCTTCACCTTATGTGAAATACGAAAAATATTTACAAGTACAATACATCAATTCAAGGGTCAGAAATAGAGTTTGGCGATATTTGAAGAATTAAAATTATAAACACAGATAGAATTAAAAGTACAAAACATAACACGTTGCTTTCGAAACATCATATTAAAACTGTACATCATTTTCCCCTTATGTGAAATACAAATAATATTTACAAGCAGAACAGAAGAATTCAGGGGTTAGAAATAGACTTTGGCGATATTTGAAGAATTAAAATTACAAACACAAGTAGAGTTATATATAGCAAATATAACACGTTGTTTTCAAAATATTAGATTAAAATTGTAGATCATTTTCACATTACGTGAAATGCAAAAAATATTTACAAGTACAATAGATGAATTCAGGGATTAAAAATAAACCTTGGCATTATTTGTAGAATTACAAATACAGGCAGAATCATACATAGCAAATATGACGCATTGCTTTCAAAACATAAGATTAAAACTGTTGATCATCTTCACCTTATGTGAAATACGAAAAATATTTACAAGTACAATACATGAATTCAGGGGTTAGAAATAGAGTTTGGCGATATTTGAAGAATTAAAATTATAAACACAGATAGAATTAAAAGTACAAAACATAACACGTTGCTTTCGAAACATCATATTAAAACTGTACATCATTTTCCCCTTATGTGAAATACAAATAATATTTACAAGCAGAACAGAAGAATTCAGGGGTTAGAAATAGACTTTGGCGATATTTGAAGAATTAAAATTACAAACACAAGTAGAGTTATATATAGCAAATATAACACGTTGTTTTCAAAATATTAGATTAAAATTGTAGATCATTTTCACATTACGTGAAATGCAAAAAATATTTACAAGTACAATAGATGAATTCAGGGATTAAAAATAAACCTTGGCATTATTTGTAGAATTACAAATACAGGCAGAATCATACATAGCAAATATGACGCATTGCTTTCAAAACATAAGATTAAAACTGTTGATCATCTTCACCTTATGTGAAATACGAAAAATATTTACAAGTACAATACATGAATTCAGGGGTTAGAAATAGAGTTTGGCGATATTTGAAGAATTAAAATTATAAACACAGGTAGAATTATATGTAGCAAACATAACACGTTGCTTTCAAAACATCACATTAAAACTGTACATCATTTTCACCTTAGGTGAAATACTAAAAATATTTACAAGTACAATAGATGAATTCAGGGATTAAAAATAAACCTTGGCGTTATTTGAAGAATTACAAATACAGGCAGAATCATACATAGGAAATATGATGCATTGCTTTCAAAACATCAGATTAAAACTGTTGATCATTTTCATCTTATGTGAAATACGAAAAATATGTATAAGTACAATAGGAGAATTCAGGGGTTAGAAATAGACTTTGGCGATATTTGAAGAATTAAAATTATAAACACAGGTAGAGATATATGTAGTAAACATAACACGTTGCTTTCAAAACACCATATTAAAACTGTGCATCATTTTCACCTTATGTGAAATACAAATAATATTTACAAGTACAATAGAAGAATTCAGGGTTTAGAAATAGACTTTGGCGATATTTGAAGAATTAAAATTACAAGCACAAGTAGAGTTATATATAGCAAATATAACACGTTGTTTCAAAATATTAGATTAAAATTGTGTATCATTTTCACATTACATGAAATGTAAAAAATATTTACAAGTACAATAGATGAATTCAGGGATTAAAAATAAACCTTGGCATTATTTGTAGAATTACAAATACAGGCAGAATCATACATAGCAAATATGACACATTGCTTTCAAAACATAAGATTAAAACTGTTGATCATCTTCACCTTATGTGAAATACGAAAAATATTTACAAGTACAATACATGAATTCAGGGGTTAGAAATAGAGTTTGGCGATATTTGAAGAATTAAAATTATAAACACAGATAGAATTAAAAGTACAAAACATAACACGTTGCTTTCGAAACATCATATTAAAACTGTACATCATTTTCCCCTTATGTGAAATACAAATAATATTTACAAGCAGAACAGAAGAATTCAGGGGTTAGAAATAGACTTTGGCGATATTTGTAGAATTAAAATTACAAACACAAGTAGAGTTATATATAGCAAATATAACACGTTGTTTTCAAAATATTAGATTAAAATTGTAGATCATTTTCACATTACGTGAAATGCAAAAAATATTTACAATTACAATAGATGAATTCAGGGATTAAAAATAAACCTTGGCATTATTTGTAGAATTACAAATACAGGCAGAATCATACATAGCAAATATGACGCATTGCTTTCAAAACATAAGATTAAAACTGTTGATCATCTTCACCTTATGTGAAATACGAAAAATATTTACAAGTACAATACATGAATTCAGGGGTTAGAAATAGAGTTTGGCGATATTTGAAGAATTAAAATTATAAACACAGGTAGAATTATATGTAGCAAACATAACACGTTGCTTTCAAAACATCACATTAAAACTGTACATCATTTTCACCTTATGTGAAATACTAAAAATATTTACAAGTACAATAGATGAATTCAGGGATTAAAAATAAACCTTGGCGTTATTTGAAGAATTACAAATACTGGCAGAATCATACGTAGGAAATATGATGCATTGCTTTCAAAACATCAGATTAAAACTGTTGATCATTTTCATCTTATGTGAAATACGAAAAATGTGTATAAGTACAATAGGAGAATTCAGGGGTTAGAAATAGACTTTGGCGATATTTGAAGAATTAAAATTATAAACACAGGTAGAGATATATGTAGCAAACATAACACGTTGCTTTCAAAACACCATATTAAAACTGTGCATCATTTTCCCCTTATGTGAAATACAAATAATATTTACAAGTAGAACAGAAGAATTCAGGGGTTAGAAATAGACTTTGGCGATATTTGAAGAATTAAAATTACAAACACAAGTAGAGTTATATATAGCAAATATAACACGTTTTCAAAATATTAGATTAAAATTGTAGATCATTTTCACATTGTGTGAAATGCAAAAAATATTTACAAGTACAATAGATGAATTCAGGGATTAAAAATAAACCTTGGCATTATTTGTAGAATTACAAATACAGGCAGAATCATGCATAGCAAATATGACGTGTTGCTTTCAAAACATCAGATTAAAACTGTTGATCATTTTCACCTTATGTGAAATACGAAAAATATTTACAAGTACAATACATGAATTCAGGGCTTAGAAATAGAGTTTGGCGATATTTGAAGAATTAAAATTACAAACACAGGTATAGTTGCATGTAGAAAACATAACACGTGCTTTCTAAACATGACATAAAATTGTACATCATTTTAACCTTATGTGAAATACAAAAAATACAAGTACATGGTGCTTTCGAGTTATCAAAGTAAAACAGTAGATTTCAATAATTATTGAAACATGAAGAATTATATTATACATTATTATATATATATAAAAAATGAAAAATACATATCTAAGAAAAAAAAAATATATATATATATATAAAGGAATTAAAAGAAATTATGCTCATTTGAGAATGAAAAGATTACATCTTCTTTTGTTTTTTATTAATTGAAGCAGAACTATATGAGATGTCATGAGATCTCTTGTTTTTTAAATAATTTTTGAGCCCCTTACACCTTACAATTAAATAATAATTTATTACAGCTTCCATGATCTTGCAACATAATGGCAACTGGACAGAAGAACAAGAGCTTTTAATATTCTGTACCATTTCTTGTGTTATGGGAAGCTGTAGTGTAAGGAAATGGTGTCTATTTTTCTGAAATACACGCTCTGCTTCTCGGCAAATTCTGTAAATTCCGGAATTAGGTCTAAGAAGACCACCCATGTCTGAATATTCAGTTAAAAGTGTTCGATAATAGGGTACCAATGACTCTGATTGATCTTCAGCACTTTTTAGTGCTTCTTGACACCCTCCACAAACACTTTTCTTGTTTAATATAGCTTTCAGTGTTGCACCAGCTATATAATATATATCATTCTCCTCAGCAACGGTTTTCATAGGTTTAACAGTAGGAGGTGTTTCAGAAGATTGTGGGTTCTCTGGTTGCAAGTATTTTGCATAATCAGAACACGAAGGCTCATCTGAATATCCAGAACATGAAGGTGCATCATTATCCAGTTGTGAATTCACAATAGATGATTGATCCTTCATTGAGGATTGTTCATCCAATGATAGCGATTTGTTTAATGAAATCGTCCGCAACAGATGACAATCACTGTCTGATGCATAATTAGAGTTTTCAACATCTGATATGAATTGGGACAAGCAGATCAGCCTCAGAGCACGCTTAGCCTGCAAAGATGTTGGTTTTGTTGCCGATCTTCTCCTAACTTGGGAAAAAACATTTTCCAAAGCATCTTGGGTTAAGCGGCTGGGAAGAAAAAACTTGAACCCTTCATTAAACAGTTCTGTTGCCAAGTTTATGACACTTAGACTTGAAAGTATCATGCCTGTTTGCAAGGGCTTCCATCCCCCCTTTCCTATCTCAATATTATGCATGATGTCTACAAAATCATTTAAAAATTCTATCTTCTTATCTTTATTGCGGATCGTCAGTGCACATTTTGGCTGCCTGGCTGTCATCAGCTCAAACCATTCTGCTATAGTGCGGATCCAAAAAGCAGTTGACAAAGCTGATTTGTCAACTTGCCTTAGATGTACAGCTTTTTCTAAAGCAGCTGCAGTTTTTATGGAAAATAACTGCACAGCTGTGGCAACATTCATTGTAGAAAATTGGTTTGGAAATAAATGAATTCTATCTAAGTGGTGCAAAGACCTCAGAGATGTGTCAGATTCATTTAGTTCCTTAACCCACAGCTCCCTTAGATAATCAGCTTTGACAGTAGCTGTAGGCAAATCATGCTTTTCACATACATAATCTGGTAATACTATATCACCAGATAAGAAAGCACTACGCATGTTTTTCAGCAAATGTGGCACATCTGCAAGGCAATGAACTTTATTCCCATTTATAGAATAAAATGTTTGAATCCCCTTCCTTGATGCACAGATATCAAGAGCTGACCACATAGCCTTGTTGCTGCTCCCCATATCAGATGTTGAGGCCCGAACTTTCAAGCCTATATTTGAGGCTGCCTTTATAGTTTCTGAAACAAGATATTTCATATTAATCCCTGAAGTTGATGCACCAGTAAGTTCATGGGCAACAACTTGTTTCCATTTGGCACATAAACCACGAAGCATTACAACAGTGTAATGTTTTGCAATGCCTGGCTCTCCCAAAGTGACGTTACCAATAAACGACTTAGATGAGGAATCAAAGTCCTGAACAGAAGCTATTTCCATCTCATCTATGGACAAGCAACAGTTGCGATCTGCGGTTTCCATGCTGTCAACTTTAGATTTTAATAAATCTAAAAGCATGTGCATCACACCAAAGTCTATGTCTAAACCCTGAATTCTTCTATTCAAAGTGCTATATGCTGGTGATGGATAACCAATTTTTCTTAGGTAATTGTACCCATGTTTGCCAACAGCAAATCTAACTTTCAATCCTTTAATAATAGAGTCCTCCGACCAATTACTAATTGAATCTGTCAGTGCTGAAATTTGCTGACTTGAAAGAAAAGAAGATAGCTTCATATCCATTTCTTTTTTTTGATCTTTTAATGTTTTATTTTCTCTTTCAAGAACCTTGATTCGATTTTCAAGGACCTCAATCCTTTCCAATAAATCCTCATTGGATGGTGCATTTTCCTGAAAAAGTAGAAGTAAATAAACATAAATAAGAAACACAGAAATAAAACTATAGACTACATTGCTTGGAGATAAAGAAATAAGAGCAAGGGGGTGGAGACCCCCTAGTACTAATAAAAGAAAGTTTTGCTCCGTCTGAGTGTCCATGATGGCTAGCAAAATCTATCATACATACAAGACTGAAAATTTGACTTTTTAATCAGGAGCTTGGAAAAGCTTTTTTGCATGCATAGAATCCTATTTAGCATTGGAAGCGAGCAAAGAATTGACTTTTCAATTTTGTCTTTTTTCCATACTTTTGTTTTAAAATTGGCCAAACTGCAGTTATATTTTTAATCTCTTAAAATTTTAAAGAATTCAGAAGATAAGAACTATTTATTTTATTATGCTAACGGAACCAATGCGAAAACAAGAAGAAAAAAAATTAGAAGAAAATATTTCTTTTTCAACTAGATATCAATGTTTTTATCATGAGCTGCACAATCATTACAGTAGACTTCCTCAAATCCACACAGCTTGAGATCGGAGATTGTACAGATTTTAGAATTTTGTGGATTCGTAATCATCATTTGACGCAATTTGCGATTTTTTCCCCCCTCGACCAAAGGATGAAATTCCCATTTTTTCCCCCCCGTGACAGATTGACGAAATTCTATTTTTTTTCTGCCTATTGTTGAGATTTGCAGTTGTTTTCGTGAACGACTGATGATATTTTCCCTTTTCCCCCTGACCAATTGACAAATTGGCTTTTTTTTTAAATATTGAACAATTGATAAAATTCACAGTTTTATTTCGAGACAAACTAATGATATTTATGGTTTTATATCATGAGCAATTGATGAAATTCATGGTTTTATCAGGCTAGCAATCGATGAAATTTGCTGGATTATTCAATAACGCTTTTCACGAAGTTCGCGATCGATCATGGAAATTCCCGATTTCTTTTCGTGACCGATTGATGAATTGATTTTGCAGAAATTTTCTAAAAAATAAATAATAATAATTCGAGTAATTCTGCTAATTCGTAGAAGAATCGCATGCCGATATCTAATGTCTACCTGTAAGGATATATCTGATTAATCCCAGAGATACAAATTTAACGAGTGGGACCCAAAAGTATTATTTTCTCGTCACGAATTTTTCTGCGTCATGGGTGAATTGAGATATACCACTGCTGCTGAGTTAATTTGCAGCAGACATAAACGTGATTTTTATTCTGTATTGTACAGCCATAGCAATTAAAAAAAAAAAAACAATAAATTTTTACATGTGCGGTAATGTGGCCTCCATGTTTAAACATATTTTTTAACTATGGACAATAAAAAAAAGTGGTAAATATCGCAGAATTACAGAGGAGAATATGCAGATTTGATTTTTTAAAAAGATTGAAGTCTTCCATTTGGTGAATAAGGGAAATCCCTGTAAAACACATGATGGCTTAGACATCGAAAGTTAGTCAAAGCAAAAAAATTAGTAGCAGTTGGTGACCCTGGATCTGCACTTATACTAATGCCCCGCTACCAAGCATACACAAATTTTTATGCAAATATGCACTGTCTCACAAATGATTGAAATCATGGTAAAAAAATTGGAAATCCACATTTTCACGAAAAAGTAACGCACACAAAAAAAGTAATAAAAATTTGAAAATGCATTTTTATGCATATTAAAATTCCCCACTCTTTCAGCCCCCATTTTTAAAAAATAATTTAGCATGAAAATATTGAAAATATCAGAGCATAAAATTCAGTTGATAAAAAAGTGTACTAATATTGTACTTACATTGTGCGGAAAAAAATTTTAGAGTTAAGTTTTGAGTACAAAGACATACTCTTATTTTACATTATTACAAAATTCAACATATTTAGCAACTTTTGAGATGGCTTCTTTTGTTACCAATTTGTGATCCTTTTGAGGTTTTTTTTTTTTTTTGTTTTTTTTTTTAATGGCCAGTCAATAAAAATTGTGATTTTTTATGACTGATCGATGGAAAATGGGATTTTTTTAAGACAAATTGCTGAAAATATGTGTTTTTCAAGCACTATTTTTAAAGATAAGTTGATGAAATTGGTGACTTTTGTAATTATCATGCATCTGTAAAAATATACATCTACCCCCCCCCCCCCCCCAAAAAAAAAAAACCAACACATGCACGAATTTTTCTACAACTTTGATTTTGACCATAACTGCGATATTAACAAAAAAGTTGTACAAAGTAAAAAAAGAGGAAATCTGCAAAAAAGTAACACGTTTATCAACATGAGGAATTTTCCAGTGCTGCAATGGGAGTAACACATTCCACCACAACCAATATGATAATTGATGAAGATCAAAGAGTACTTGTTCACAATTGTAATTTACAACTATAGAGTCTGAAAATTCTACCAGAAAAATGAAAGTTCTCTCTGCCTGTTCATGACTGGTAAGCATACACTGAATTCGGCTATGGTTGGTATCTCTAACTGCTGTACATTTATTCAGAAGAATTTCTGCACCGTTTCAGAGGAATGACAAATTAGTTCATTGTGTGCTTAGGAGATTCTGCCTACACTGACATCGCAAATTATATTATCTATAGCAGAAAAGACATGCTTCGAAAACGAAAGTACTTGGCACAGTACACACTGCACTTACGATCTCGGTACATATTTTGTTACATATTATCTGTTGTATGTGGCAGTAAGTTAGGCATTTTGATTGTGCAATTTGGTTATTTTGTATGCCAATATAGCAGAAAACTTGAAAATTTTCAGGAATTTTAAGACAGACTACCATATTTTAGGACATTTCAGGAATTTTTTTTCCAAATTTCAGGATGAGTATGATACCTGTATATATAAAGGTTATTTTACAAAAAAAAAAAAAAAAAGAAAGAAAGAAAGGGGAGAGGTTGGAAGGCGGGGGGGGGGGAGAGAGAGAATACAGCTGATGTACAATATGTTTCACTAATATTAATCACTAGTAATCTAACAAACCCACCAAAAATTGAATGTTATCTTAAAGCTTTAGTAATATATAATTAAGATTATTCATTACCTTTTCAGTCTTCTTTTTATCAAGAATAGTATTTGGCTTAGGAAGTCCAATTCCTTTAACCCTTTTATCTGTTAGAAGTTTTGGTGAATTAGGCACCTCAAAGATAGTAGGAATAGCATCCTGCTTCAACTTATTTTTACCTTCTCTAAGAGGTTCATACTGAGAATCTTCAAAATGAACCTGAAATATAAAAGTTCATAAAACATTTATGTCTGATATGCAAGTCTAAGAACTCATTACATGATTCATTAATAGCAACAGATGGGTGGATTTAGGAGATTGATTTCTCGCCGCCTACCCATGAAAATATTTGGGACAAAACTTTTTAGAACTATATATTTTATTAAAAATATCAGTCACTTTTACTACATTAAATTTTTATTTTAAAACAAGCTTATACAGGATATTCTCATTTTTGGATTTACACTTACATAAACAAATTTGTATTTATTTAAATTTTCAAAATGAAACAAATATTATTTAAAAAGCAACTCCACAACGAAACAAATGCATAGAAAAATACTGGGAAAAATGATAGAAACTTTGAAAATTATAAACAGTTTAAATACTTACTATTTAGCCTTCATACAATCTTCAAATTCTTTAAATTAAAAATATACATCTTGACTTCAGCTAAATGTCCAGCAAGGGCTTTCACTGAATTGATTAATTTCTATGAATTGTGAAAACTAACCAACTACAGGTGATCATCCCAACTAGACTAGCTGACTTTATCACAAATTATTTCTTCAGGATTTTCGCAGTTCTGCGATTCCTTTCATGAATTTCTGTAGAATGCCTTCTTTTACTTAAATTCTATATACTTCTCTTACTTTAATTTATATCTTCTTATTTATATTTTTCAGGAAATTCTTATGGATGCCCATTACAGGGACATTTACCCTATAAAATAATTAAAATATTGAGTTTGTGCTAATGATAATAATAAATTACTCTATCTATAACTTTTTGTTGAGTGTCCATTACTGGAATAGTAGGTGTTTTATACTGGAATTTCGAATTATTTCTGTTATTAGAATGAACATTTCATAGCACAGTTCAATAACGAAGCCACCACTGAAGTTGTATTAAAATAAATAGTTAAAACAAAATACAACTATGTGATGATAATATGATATCACTTTTTTCTTTTCCATTGTGTACTTTCTAAGCTATCAAAAAAGATAGTTTTTAATGATAACATTACAATTCTATAACCATATTGGAGATAACCAATTTTAAATGCAAATATTAAAACGATGACGAACTGAAGTGTATAATATCTTAATGTTTAATTTAATAAGGCTTAATATATTTAAAACTTAATACTGAAATAGATGTTTCATGAAAATTATCATTATCTACTCCTAAAAATCAGAAAATTAAATTCTAGAAGAAAGTCACGTACCTGTCAAATTATAAAATTCTACAGACAAGTGTCAAAATTAAAGAATGGCTTTATATACTGACATTTAACTTTTTACTATTACTAAAACATACTTGACATTAGTCAAAGATGTTATTTTAAAATATATATCATAACAATTAATGAAGATACAGTTAACTTCCTCAAACCCACACAGCTTGGGACTGGGAGTGGGACCAAAGGTTGTGCAGATTTAAGAATTTTGTGGATTTCTGGTCATTGCTTTGTTTACATTTTGTAAACAGTAATTTGAAAGTAATAATGAGATTAAAATCATAATGAAGGCGTGCATTAAAATAATTAAGTAAAATAATAAACTAAAAGTATAAAAAGTAAGATAATTTTTAAAATGATTAAATTATTAAAAATAAAGGTCAAGTAAATATGCATAATAAAGATGAAATATTTTCCTTGAATTATTCAATGAAATTTTCCTCATAAAGGTAATGTCCCTATTAATTCAGATCAAAATCATAAAGTAAGAAAGTTTTATTTCTGGTTTAGCCAGTCTTAATAACCAAAAAAGCTTGATTAATATATAAATACATTTGGTAAAAAGATTTTGATCAAAAGTGATATCAGTAATATTTTTTTTCAGAAATAAATGTACATTTGCTACATGAAAAAGCATGAGTTTAGTCATATTATCAAGAATTACATTAAAGACACATGGAATGATATAAAACTAAAGAATTATGTAATTTTGCTGCTATATTTGAACGGAGAGTTTCATTGTTTACATCTCTGATGATGTGCAGATTTTAGGTATTTGCAGATTTGAGGGAGTCTACTGTATAACTAAATGAAGCATTGAAGAATGATGAAACAAACTAATTAATGCATTTTGATTGCTTGTTTTCCACCAGATATGACACCCTTTATCAGATGAAACAAACTACTTTCTTGGCCCATTTTTATTTTGAAAAATAGATTGAAATAATAGGATCTACAGACCCTGTCGAATCTTTATAAGCTACAGTTAAATTGAGGAGTTTATGCTGTTATTGTCTTTATATTGACTTAGAAGATGGCATCCCTGAGTATCATTAAAAATAATGAATTCTTATTCCTTTGGTTTTTTCCCCCATAAAAACATCAGTGTAGTGTTGCAATGACGTATCTATTTATAGACATCATTTCAGAGTGGGCTGAGATACAGTACAGGACCTATTATCCGGAATCCTCGGGACCGAAGGCATTCCGGATTTTGGAATTTTCCGGATTTCGGGTCCTCCCGAATTCCGTCAAAAAAATCGCGGGAAAAATGCAAATTTCATTAAAGAATCACGAAAAAAAATTCTTCTAAGCACCGCAAAAAACGACAAATTGTGTCAAAATATAGCACAAAAAAACAAAACAAATTTCTTCAAAGGATCGAAAAAGCCTTCCGCAATTTCGTCAAAAGATCGCGAAAAAATCCGCAAATTTCGTCCAAAAATCGCAGAAAAAAAAGCCAATTTCGTCATAAGATCGCAAAAAACGAAATTTCGTTAAAAAAATCGCGAAAAACACGTAAATTTAGTTAAAGGATTGCGGAAGAAAAACGCAAATTTCGTCAAAATCTCGCGGGAAAAAAAACGCAAATTTCGTCAAAAGATAGCAAAAAAAAATCTTCAAAGGATCGCAAAACACTCTCTTAATTTCATCAAAAGATCGCGTAAAAGCGCGAATTCCGTTAAAGGATCGCGGAAAAAACGCATAATTAGTGCCGAGAGGGCACCCCCCCCCCCCTCTTCTGTAAACTTTCAAAAAATTTGCTGTGAATTTCAGAATTTTTTTTTTTACTTAGAAACCCTTGATTCAAGTAACATAATTGTGTAGTCATAATATTTTATCAAAGTTTGAGGGAGGGTATGAAATATCTTTTTTTTAAAATGAATCGTAATATAAATTAATTTTAAACTAAAATTTGACAGAAAAATGATTTTTTTCTATTTTTTTTTTTTTGGGGGGGGGGGGGGGGGAGAGGGGGCACCGTGTTCCCTCATCACTGATGTAACATATTTTAGTGGTTACACATTGCAACACAATAGACCAAAAAGAAAATTAGGCATCTGTAAAATTTTCGACAAATTTCAGAAATTGCAAAATTTTAGTAAAAATTTACAAATTTATAGAAAATTTTCATTTTTTTTTCTTTCGGATTTTGGGTCCTTCCGGATTTCGGAATTCCGGATAATGGGTCCTGTACTGTATAGTAAAAGTTTCTTAGATGAAGTCAAGAAAGCAAAAAAATTCTGCTTTAAACAGATCTTAATCATAGTAGGTAACACATCTATTATACAATCAAATTTGTTAAGATGGAATCGCTTAGGACTGGGCAAAATTTCATTTTAAGCAGGTTTTTGTCTTAATAAATATAATTCCATGGTTATACTGCATTTTTAAAAACAAAATACTGAAAATGAACTGCTAATGTATCTCAAACAGTAAATGAAACTGAAGTAAACAAAGTTTTTAATTATTTAAGGGTGTTCTCACCCTACCTCCTCCCCCTATCTCTCAATACGTTTCACATTCTTGGAGTCATTTTGGAGCAGACATTTGCAGTACTTAAGTATTGAATAACATATTTCATTTTCTCATAAATGATATACATTTGAAATTGCAGTAGATAGCTCACTGATGATGACTTTTCTGAGATGTCCCAAAAGTCGGCATAAACTGACAAATTTGACAGCATTTTCAGAACTCTTACATCATAAATTGTGGTTGATAAGACACTTTTTGTACATTCAATATTAACAATCAATCAATTAGATTTATGATGTACGTTAAAATGTAAAAAGCTTAGTATTTCTAGTCAAAAAATTACGCAACCATAAACCAATCTTTTTCTTCAATATTTAGTAATGTTAATGGAAATAAAATAACACATCATAGTGCTGTAATGAACTGAATAAATCTATAATGTACCAAGAATTTCAGTAAATTTAAAAAATGCTTCAATGTTTTGCATTTCATAATGAAAAGATCTCAATCTGTGCGTTACCTTAAATCACAGACTTTCAAACAACTGATAAGACTGGCTTTGAAGTGTAAGCCTTTTATTAATGTTTTTAAAGTAATAAAAACTAATAATCCACTTTTAGTCGCCACATATCATGTTTTATACAATAAGAGGTGTCTAAAGATAGCCTGAGTATAACAGAAACTTGGCTGAAATGGAAAATTTCATGATCACTGCAAAATAACACTTTCTAAGATTAAAACCTGTCTAAAATGCAATATTTTTCGAATTCTGTTTAAATTTCATCTTAGCAGGTTTCATTACATTTTGCGAAACTTTAGTACTAATTAAACTTGATATTTTTTATAAACTTCAGAGGGGGCTGTTTTAGCCCCATCAGCCCACTCCTTGGATACACCACTGTAATGTTGACTTGAATAAAAGTATTCAGAATAAAATATTTTATTACTTTACTTGGAAATAAATGTTTTTCTAAAAAGTTTCTTGAAAAATATTTTACACACATATTTTATTTTCCCCAATACAATTTAAACTTTACTTTGGCAATTTTGTGTTATGAATTTCCGCAGGCAAAACTTACATTTCTAACTAATAAATAATTTCTATTTTCTAATTTTTGGGTGTGCCTAATTCACATCTTATAGGGTAGATGTGCCAGTAATGGACACCCTTCCAGTAATGGACACCCTTTGATGTTTTTGGTTCATAAAAAATAACTAATAAATATTTAGCTTTAATTATTTTTTTTATAATTCCCCCTTGTATGTTTTATAAAACTATGTTATTGTCGACACTTTTAATCAAACCAATCAGGAAGCAGAAAATAATGTTTCAAAGTTTTGCTGTTTTTCTGTGAAAATCTTAATGAAGAGGTTAAGAGCTGGCTTCGTTTAATTAATTTATATATTATTTATTTTCCTGCAAAATTTGAATGTTTTTGTTTGAGTAGCAATAGAAAACTTTGAATTTTATATACTAATGGCTATTTACAAAATTTCATTTCTTTTTAAGGTTTTAAGAGGGGTGTCCATTACTGGGATGGTTAATTAGTCATTTTCCAGTAATGGACACCCCATGTAGACATTGCTAAAAATGCAATTTTAGTAATGTTTATAGTGCATAAAATACTTTGGCTTAACTGCAAACCTAAATAATCAAATTTAATTTTTAAATTATACTTGCCAAAATGTAATAACACCAAAACTTTTATAAATAGCTGCTTTTAAGTTATTTTATGTGATTAATAAAATTTCAATATTTTATTTTATTTTTATTTTTATTTTTTTTATGTAGTACATATATATACCTCACATATTTTATAATCTGGCAATCAAACCAGCCAGGAAGCAGAAAATACTGTTTAAGAGCACTTTCAAAGAGGGGCTCATAGGGCTTAATTCCTCTCCGTTTAAATAAAAACAATTAAGTTACAGAAGCTATTAAAAATCCATTTTCTGTCTTAAATGTTTCTTTATTAAAAAAAAAAAAAAAAAAAAAAAAATGTAATATTATTAATGAAAGTTATAGGTAATATTCATGAAACTAGTAAATCTGCAGATCATTGGCCTCAAACATCAGTTCTACAGTTTTATTTTGAAATTATTTTATTTAGTATTTAAAATATTCAACTCACAATATCATTTCTTTCTTATTTGTAATATTGATTATTATAAATGATATATCAAGTAATCTCTGGAAGATTGTTAAAAATAGTGACACAAAACTAAACATTAATATTCCAAAACTTTTTTTTTTTTTAATTACCTTTTAAATCCACCACTGTTTCAATAATTTGATAGCTGCAATTGTCTGATATTTAGTATTTTAAACTATCCATCTAAAATAATTAAAACATCGATCTTCTGATAATTACAATAATTGATGCAAACAGTAAATAATTATCACAAATATTTTATTAATTGCTGGTATGCTAAATGTTAAATTTATTTAAAAATAACTATTTTGTTTCATTAGTATGTATTCATTAAATTCTGGTTCTAAATACAGTCATAAAAACAATTATATTTATTACTTTTTATGGGGTGTCCATTACTGGAACAGAGGGTGTCCACTACTGGGCCAGAGGGTGTCCATTACTGGGCTTTTGGGTGTTTTGATATATTTCTGTTATTTAAAATTAAATTTCTATTCATATGGAGAAATGAGGCTATAAGAATGGTTAAATATTGTTGATAGATTATATAATATTGAAAAATCTGGAATATAATAATTATAACTTTTAATAAAAAAATATTTTTTAAAGAAATTCCTTAAGGGTGTCCATTACTGGCACATCTACCCTATATTTTCTTTTACTTTAATGATGCATAAATATACACAGAAATAGATGACAACTCTCCAACCTTTTATAAAGCCTTTGATTACATGGTTTTAAAACTTTTAAATATAATATAGATGATATTAATATAGAAAGATTATTCCAGAGAGCACTCTAGAAGTTGCTAGTGGAAGAGGGAAACTAAGCCTTACCCTCCTTCGTCTGGTTGTAGTCCTAATTAGTGATGCAACGAATAGTGGTTTGGCCGAATAAGCGAATATTAATTCATAAATTGCGATTTAAACTAAAATAATATATATAGATACCTTCATACAATTTTTATTAAACATATTCAGCCTTAAATATAATTAAAAACAAAATTCTAATTAGTTGTAATTTAAATGATTGGTTGTTCTTAGTTACTGTTTAAGTTTATTGAAACCTTTTTAACAAGCTATGGTAAAAATTAGTTCAACAACATCACTTATTTCAGAAGTTATTCCAATGTTGGAGACTTTATTCATCAAAGTCTGGAGAAGGGAATGAATCCTTTGGTACTGGAACATTTAAAGACTGCCTGGCTCAAAACATGAATGACGCTTTAAGCATATAATGGACATTTTTGCATTTCAACTTTGCTAGACCCCAGGTTTAAACTTACATTTTTACATATAAAGATGAAGTAAATCATGCCAAGTTAAAATCTCGACTGATTCTACTTATGTATCTCAAACAATGAGATTCCTGAAACCGAAACAAATGCAAATATGGCAGAAACAAGTAAAGATGTTCATAATGAGTAAAAGACCACATTTTGTGATTGCTTCACGCAGATTTCAACTACTAACAAGAACAAAACAGTTAATTTCAGCCCTTACAAATGATGAGCAGCAGTTATTTTGATAAATCACTCTTAGATAGAAATGAATGTCCACTAAACTGGTGCATAGCAAATTCTATTAAATGTGTAAAACTTAAGCATAATTAAATCATTTTCATAATAAATATAAAATTCAAATAATTAAATTTACCTTAAATTTTTAAATATTATTTTTCATGTATTGTACGTTAAGAAAATTCAAATGATTATTAAATTTATATTTAATATTTGAAATAAAATTGTATTATAAATTTAATTAAATTTAAATTTCCTTAATATGTAACACATAAATATAAACCTATAGGTATGTTATTTAAAATATATCAACTGATATTATTTATTGTAAATATAAATAATTTTGTTTTAGTATTCGGCCGAATACTGTAGGAGATAAACCTAATATTCGGCTTTTAAGCCGAATACCGAATATTCGTTGCATCCCTAGTCCTAATATAGAATTACATTAGAGATTACAAAAGATTCAGCTGGCATGTTTTCTAAACACTCATCACATTAATAAAATGATCAAATTACACAGGTGATAAGTTTAATAGTTTTTAGAGTATATATGAAATTCCAGATTAAAATGGTATAAACTTTGGCACAATAGAAATAAGAAAAACAACTTTTTGATTGGAAAGCTTGATTTTGATTTAAATTTGCAAACATAGCATCATAATAGTATTAATTTTATTATGGGAATATACAATCCAATATAAATTAGTGCCAGTACATATGAAAGAAAAAACAAGATTAAGTACGAAATGCAAAAAAATCAATGTAATGTAAAATGTATCATGCAATGTAAAAAATCACATGTTTATAATTTGGTGTAATTTCAAAATAAAATATAAGTAAAAAAACTGAGTTGTACTATTTAAATTAGCGGCTCATATTTGGATTTAGATAAATAAATATGCTAAATATAAACTGCTGAAACATTAAATATTTGCCTTAATGTGAAAAAGCATAAATACGCACACAATAGAACCATATAATATATTATTAATTAGTTTTGGTACAATTTGTTGTTAATACAAAAAGAAAGAAAATGAAAGCGGAAAAAATGTTCAACTTCATAATAATATTTCTAGTATATTTCATATTTAAAAATCTGTAATTTTTGCGATTGCTTCGCATTTTATTAATCTCTTATTAAAAATAAAAACTTTAGTAATAATAAATAAAAAAAATAATGCATAACAGTTCTAGTATATTTCATATCTAAAAATCTGTAATTTTTGCGATTGCTTCGCATTTTAACAATCTCTTATTAAAAATAAAAACTTTAGTGATAATAAATTTAAAAAATAAACCAGAACAATAATAAATGGTGTAAAATATGACTTAAATATTTTCTTTTTCATTGATAAAATGTATTGTTTACATTTGACCAGTTTGGCGATACTAGTATTTGGCGAAGTACCGCTGGTAACCCTAGAAAAATGTAAACATTACTGAAGTTATTAAACTTATCTATTTTTAAGCTTTACACATGTTAAAAAGTTTGGTATGCACTAAATTACAGCATTTTGATAAGCAAATAGCAATGTTTGAAAGCTATTGATAAAGAAAATGGAAGAAAACATATAATACTTACACTGCATAATTGGGAACAATCGCTGGGCACCCAATTCATTCTTCTGCAGTTTATGGCCCATTTCTTTCTTCTTTCCTCATTTCTGGGGAATCTGAACATTCTAAATCCATTTCTTGAATGGTTTGAGCAATTTGCAGCTACACAACCACCCATTTTATTGATTTTTAAGTAAGTAGAAAGCTTCGTCACTACAAGCGCCGTGGGAAACAATTGCCAAGTGGGAAACAAGATGCCTGATGAGTCAGCCTGAGTTAAAGGAGCCCTATTCTCAATGTTTTAAAAATGGATAACGCCAGTCGTTTATACCTGGTATGTACCAACAATCATTTTAGCCCCGGTATGTTATTTCTTTCTCCCGGAAATTACAGTGTCGTAACCAAAAAATAACGTTCCGTTGTACAAGCCAGCCGTAAAAAAAAGCAGATGTATCATTGTACCGAATAATCTCTACTGCAATTTTTAAAACTTCTATTTTATCTTTTTGCAATCTCATGCTGAACATTTGCACCACTTTTCAGCCATTCTTACCGAAAATATTTTCGTTTGCACATCATTTGTATTTTCGTAATGGAGTTTTATTGAGATGCCGCAGAAACTCCCCCCTCCCCCATCTCCACACAAACAACTTTTCTTTAATAAAGATGGTGGCAGTCATTAATACCTTCTATGTATACATTTTATACATACATTTTTCAAAGCGACGCTTTTTTATTAAAACTACTTTATTATAATAGAAACTAAGTATGAATATTAAGGTACAGTTTTTTTACGAATGCTAGTTTTAATAATTAATTATATAGACAATTTGTAAAGAACGTTGTTTAATAATAATATTTTTACATACACAAATAAAAGTGCTTTATTCAGTAGCATCTTAAGAATACATAAATAAATTGAACAATAAGAAAAGATATTTTCCGTATTCTGGAAAACAGAAAAATGTATTTAAAAGCAATCATTATAACTTAGAAATGCAATACAAAGTGAAGCATGAGAAATATTTTATATAAACAGTTTTTATATAACTATTATTAGGTAAATTTACATCACAGAAATTACTTGATTATATAATGTTACAATTTAATTAGAAAAAGACAAATTGAAATGTTCAAGGACTCTAAATTAACATAATGAATGCAATATAATCTTTGTAGAAATCAAAATATAATGGGAAACGATAAAATTAATAATACAATTTCAGTATGCATGCTTCTTGAAATGATTTGGTATGAATTTCTTCTATTATGGTGGTTTAACAGCTCTTATAAATAATAATGGCTCGCACTATTCGTACTTTTCAATGCCACTATATTTTAATTGCCATCTTTGCCGCGATAAACAATTTTTGTCATCAAATATTTCGAAGTTTACTTATAGAAATAGTAGTACTCAAAACTGGGAACCGTGCTAGCTTTCAAGATAATAAAAATGGAAGGCTGCATCTCTCTTTTACAAAAATACACTTAATAACAGCTAGTCTTGATACTGCAGATAACTACGTAAAATTACAAAAGTTGAAGTAATTTGTCAAGGCATTAAAAAAGGATTTATAAAATAGCATAGCTTAGAAAATATGTTAATTTAAAAATATCCCTTTACGTAGCATAATTTAAAGTAAAAAATGATGACTAATTCATAATTTGCATCTATATATACATACATTTTCTCATGTTTTAGTGTTGAAATTTGAAAATCTCAATGTAAATGTAATATGTAAGCAGCAATAAAATGATAATAACAATAAGCCCAAAATTCAAATGAAGAACAAAATAATAATTTTCACCCCCCCCCCCCCCATACACACACACAAACTCACAAAAACGTACACAGTTATTTATCATTAATATAACCAGTTTAAAAATTAAGGATAATAATAGCAAGGATAATGATGATAATACATGTTCAAGACTAATTGAAATACATATGGAAATATATATATATATATATATACGGTACAAAATGCAAATATAATGAAATATTAACTATATATATATATATATATAAATTATATAATTACAAATCGTTATTTTATTTTCATTTAGAATTGCAAGAATTCTTTTTGAAACGCAAATTCTTTTAAGCGGTATCTTTTATATATATGCTTATATATGGATGTGATTATGTGTTATGTATATGCATTTATACATATTATTATTATTTTTTTAAAAGTCTGTGGTCATTGCTAAGTGTTTATTTTCACTATAGGATTTATGATAATATTTCTTAATGTTATTAGATTTATTCTTTATATCAGGGTTCATTTAAATCAAAATGGGATTTATATGTAAATATTAAAGATATACATTATCAATATTTTTCAGGAGGAAATAATAAAAATAAAAGTATTAATCTTATATTTTTTTTATTATTTTAATATTATGAGGAATGTAAACTATACATAACTTTATGATGATTAATTTTATTGCTTAGATAATGTCAATAATTTTCATGAAATATATTATTAAATAAATATATGGTGCAGTGTATTATTTATCACATGTGTTTTAGTGCAATAAATATTTAAAATTTATTTAATATCATTAAATAAAATTTCTAACATTAATTAAAATTATTAGCATAATGTATGTTACATTATTTTATTATATTATTTAATCTAATTTTTTATTTTAAAGATATATTAAATATATTTTAGCATTATATAATTCATATAAATTAAATACATTTGAAATTTATTTCAATATAGTTTTAAACCAAATTTCTTTTAAAATTATTTCACGTAGTTAATATACATCCTGTAACATTCCTTCTGTTTAATTAGTAATCCTTTAATTTATTTCACAGTTGTATTAATTTTTTCATTATATTTCATGGAATTTAATGATTTCGTTTTGCTTTTGTTATTTTTCTCGGTTTTAATTTACATGTAAATCTGGTTGCACAGTTCATTGGGTAATTTGAGAAATAACTCTTAAATGCAATGCATGCTTTTCTAAATTTGAAATCAAATATTTATTGCTTATTTTTGTGGGATATCGCTCCTGATGAAAAGTTCCACAATATAAGTGTTATTCATATTCTTGATATTCATTTTTCTTTGCATTCCTTTTGAAAAATTTTACTCATGCTTATTATATTGCTCCTGCACATTTTGAAACTAAATTTTCCACTTTTATTTTATTCAACTATTTTATAATATTTGCGGTATTAAAATATTAAACAATTTAGGTTTTTCAATATTTTGAGTTTTCTTTGTGGGTTCTGTATGCCGATTAGTTTTACTATAAGATTTTTTATAATGATTAATGTATAATATTTTTACACGTCATCTTCATTTAGAATTTTGGTTAACATCGTCATATGAACTTGTAAGATAAATTTTTGTTAAGTTATTATATATATATAAATGGCATGATGGCATGTAAAAATATAATACATTAATCATTATAAAAAATTGTATAGTAAAGGCATACAGAACCCACAAAGAAAACTCAAAATATTGAAAAACCTAAATAGTTTAATATTATAATACCGTAAATCTTATAAATAGTTAAATAAAACAGAAAAATTTAGTTTAGATAAGTGATGGAGCAATATTAGCCATAGTAAATATTACAAAAGGAATGCAAAGAAAAATGAATATGAAGAATATGCATAAACTTATATTGTGGAATTTTTCATCAGGGGCGATATCCCACAAATATAAGCAAAACGCATTTGTAATTGAGAAAAACATACCTTGCATTTAAGAGCTATTTCTAAAATTGTCCAATCAACTGTGCAATCAGATTTACAAATAAATTAGAACAGAGAAAAATAATAAAAGCAAAATCATTAAATTTCATGAAATATAATGAAAAAATTAATACAACTGTGAAATAAATTATAGGATTAATAATTAAACAGAAAGAATGTAACAGATTGTATAATAACTATGTGAAATAATTTTAAAAGAAATTTTCCTTAAAATGATAATTAAATACATTTAAATGTATTTAAATTATATGAGTTAAATAATGCAAAAGTATATTTAATATAGCTTTAAAATAAATAATTAGATTAAATAATATACTGAAATAATGTAACAAACTTTATACTAATTATTTTAATTAATGTTAGAAATTTTACTTAATGATATTAGATAAATTTTAAATATTTTTTATATTAAAACACATGTGATAAATACTGTATTATATTATATATTTATTTAGTAATATATTTCATGAAAATTCTTGACATTATCTAAGCAATAAAATTAATCATCATAAAGTTATGTATAGTTTACATTCCTCATAATATTAAAGTAATAAAAAACTATAAGATTAATACATTTATTTTTATTATTTCCTCCTGAAAAATATTGATAAATAATCTACGTATTTATTTAAAAATAAATCCCATTTTAATTTAAATGAAGCCCCATATAAAGAATTAATCTAATATCATTAAGAAATATTACCATAAATCCTGTAGTGAAAGTAAACACTTAGCAATTACCACATTTTTTTAAATAATAATAATAATAATAATAATATTAATATATAAATGCATATACTAAACACATATATACACTCATATATAAGCCATACAAACCACCAACCCTCTCTAAACCACCTCCTCTAATCTTTATAATATATATATATAAACACCAAACTTGATTACAAATTTAATTTTTTTTTCTGAGCATAAATATTTAATTCTGTGTAGATAATTTAGTAAAATATTTCTATATACAGATTTATATAAGCATGAATAATATGTGAAAAAATATTTAACTTAAATAGAAAATGAGATCTCTTATCATATGTGTCAAATATCATTTTATTATTATTATTGATATTTTTAGGTCAAGAAAGTTAATTATATTATGTAACATATCATTTTAACTTAATGTAAGTTGTGTGGGATATTTAGCAGGTAACGATGATATATTACAGTATTGAACTAAAAAATAATTATATCATCAATATAACGATAGTAGACATAATCAAAATTATTGCCAATTGAATATTTTTCACAGCTATATAGATAAATATATGAAAGCATACTTGGAGCCGTACCACCTTGAACCATACCTTTACATTGTTTATAAACAGTACTATTATAGATAATATAATTATGATGCAAGGTAAAGTTCAATAATGTTTTAAAGAATCTAGCAGAAATATAATCTTTCAAATTTAATTGAGTTTGGTATATTTAAAAATGTAATCACGTAGTTTTATGTAGATCTTTTATGTCTATGTTATTATATAAATCATTAAAATGTAATGTCTTTATGTGTTTTACAGTATTAATGTTTTGTATTTTATTAATAAGCTGAAAACCGATTTTTAGCAATGCTGATCGTCATTTTTAATTGTTATATTGTATATCTGAGTAAGAATATTCAGCAATAAAATACTAGCAGAATTATTGTATGCATTACAACCAACAGTAACAGTGCGGAGCTTTATTGGGTTTTTATGAAAGTTTGGAATGATAACAAGATATGGATAATTTAAGTTTTTACATTTAAGTTTGAATAATTTATGATAATTTAACAATTTTCTGTTATTAATCACAAATTTTTAACGTTGTTTTCTTGAAAATATTACTGGTGTTAATAGCATTGTGGATTAATAGTTTATAGTATTCTTTACAAATAATAGCATAATTGTTTGGTGATTTATCCACATAAGTGATGATAAATTTACTTTGAAGATCCTTTATATTGTTATTTAAACTTTTGATATCTGTATATTTAATATGCTGTATATTTTTTAATAGTTCATTTTTTAGTTGATCTATAACTTTATATTTCCATTCATTAAAAAACTCAATAGGTTTATTATAAAATATAGCAGTTTTATATAAATAAATCTAAATCTTGAATAAACTGCAATATAAATAAGAAAAAAAAAAACGAGCCATCTTTGTTATTATACATAGGAAGCACAAAATAGTTTCATGGATTGGGCAACGTTTCATATATTTTCAAAATGAGAATATCTCAGACTCAATACTTCAAAAATGATAAAGTGATAACAATCATAATACATATCACCATTGATGTGAAGTGTTATATCGATTCAAGTGAATAATCCAGGAATTGTTCATATTCGCTGTAATTTAATACTTTACATTTAATGCTCTTAAAATAAGAATTGATGGCAATAGCAATAAATAATAATATTGTGTAACACACTATTTACAACAGAAGAATGGTTACAGTTACATAATTTCTCTATGAATAAATTCTTTACATATAACATTCCAAGAAATGAAATAAAACCGATAGTTATTAAAACTAAGGGGAACTACAAAATAGCATATAAAAAAAAATACATACAATTTCCTCATTTCATTCAGAGCTTTTAAAATATTAATTTAGCAATTTGATTTTGAATATTCATTACAGAAACGGAAAATACAAAATAGTTATTTTTCTTTTTTTTTTAAATAAGCAATACTTGTACTCAATAAAATATTTTTTAAAATATATTTATTTAAAATGTAATTAGATAATGGTATGAATAAATTATACATAATAGAAAAAATAAAAGTATACGAAAAACATACATCCACCGTACGACATATTTTTTAATAATTACTTTGAAAAATAAAAACAAATAAATAAAAATACTTGTATACGTCTCTCAAAATATAATTTAATGAAAATTATAGTATTAATTTACTTTATAAAACAATGCTTTAAACTTTATTTAAAATATTAAAAAGATGAAAATATTTTTTTACTCTATATATCGATATATTGATAGCCTAGAAAGCAGCTATACTAACCATTATACCACAGACGCTCAAATATATCTAAATTTTTACTCTACATAGTAAAATACACAAATATTATATATATATATATATTTATATATATACAAAAAAAATATGTATCAATATCAAATGCTTTTCACCTTACCCTGTATATTTGTAGTGATGCATGACAAGAAATATAAAAACAGATTTATGTATAACATTATTGTAAAACCTCGAGTACATATTCAATTAATCTTTGTTTTACATTATTATCATTCTAGTTTAGAAATGCTAATAAAAATGAGTTATGGACAGTATTTTTATCAAACAATATGAGCATTGACACTATACAAATTTATAAAATATTATTACACAAAATCAAGTTTAAGAATTATTTTAAAAAGATATTTCAGAAAAGTAAGTATTGTGAAACTATACTTTCAGTGAAAACATTTACAACATCTATAAGAAAACACATATTTGCATTATTTGCAACAGAATATCATATATACATGTATATCTTGGCAGACAGAGAAAAACAACAGAAAACTGCTTGCATTCGCTATAAATTTCAACTGTTCGGAATAATTTCCTTAACAATATTATTTTCTTCATTTGCGTTATCTTCGCGTATAAGTAAAATATTTGAACTAAATACTGTAAAAAAAATTTAAATTTTATGCCGAGATTTACACACAAAGCCAACCAATAATATACATTCAAATAATTTTAGGTAAGAATTATGAATATTTAATTTAGATACAGTATTTAATAGCTGAAATATTGCTAAAACATTTATTTTCAATAAGCAATCAGTATAAGCATTAAAAAGGAACATAATGTTTTTCAAGCAATTACAAATCTTATGAGTGAACTGATTGAAAATTAAATATGATATGAATAAGCGATACAGAGATATATCATAAAAAAATAAACCGAAATTGAGATGAATATTAATAAAAAAATTTAAATAAATTATCAACAAAGATATATGAGCATATAAAATGCATGACTTCGAAGACCTTTTTCTCTGATTATATGCATTATATTAATATGCGCACACATATGAATATATAATGGGCCTGTTGATGAAAAGGTTTTAAACTACACATAGATTATGCATATATATTAACGAAACAAACAAAAATTTGGATTATGTTGAATTTTAAACATCAGTGTTATATACAAACACGGTATTTATGTTCTTTAGTTTATAAATTATGTATTTTTTTGTTTTTGTTCATATTGTATATACTAATATTTCACAGTTTAATATGTATTGACTAGATATGTTAATTTTTTTATCTTTACTGTCATCATACAACTCCCATTGATCATCGGATCTGAGGCATATTGCTCTATAATGCCCGATATCCGTTATTTTATCTAGAATATCTGGTGGCGTAAAGCATATAATGCCCCTGAGGCAGTATTCTGTTTGTTGTACGAAGAGTTTATGAGGGATACTATCTAAACTTACCTCGAATTGTGTATACTCATTCTGTGCCACATTATCTTCTTCAGGAACTTCAGAATTTACTAATTCAATTATTAAATGAGTCTTTTGTAAAACGAATGACCGCTGTCTTTTCTGTGAACATAAGTTATTCTCATCACTGGAATTGCAATTTGTTTCCACTTCTGACAAATATTCATCTAGATACTGCATTAAGTTCGCAATATCGTGTGGATTTAGAGCTATAGAAAGAAGTGCTCTTTTAACTGTTTTATTATGTGCTGAGACACTGCAGGTGTAATTTTCTACAAAAGATGGAATTTCTTGAAAAAAATGATCGATAACTGTTTTTGCTGTATTTTGACATTCAATTTGTAAAACTTTACTTGGAAGTTCTACAACCTTACTCATCCTGCGAAGCAATTCCCCACGTACTTTGTAGCTATTCGAGGATATATTCTTAGAAATATCCAAAACAAATTTTTTAAATAAATTCGATTTTTCAAATTGAAAATGTCTCTTGTACATTTCACTGTCACTTACGGCCGCAGCAAAAACTTGACAAACGGAATCAAAGGCGCAAGTATTAGATAAAATGAATTTTTTGTTATTAATTGTTAACGATTTCAGTTCCGTGCAACGATTTCCATTTTTTAAAATACCAATCGGTAGAGATTTCTTTGAAGACATATCACAGGTTAATAATTCAGGTTGACTGTTTAAATATGATCTCCTTGACCTCTTTTTCAAATTTAGAGCTTGGCCTCTCCAATTTTCCGTGTCTTCACTAAGATTTATAAAATTTTCAGGTACTATGTTAACAGTTTGTTTTTTAACTAAATCTTCCTTCGCTATTTGTGGTTTTTCTTTTCGATCATCCTTTGTTTTTGCTGCTGCTATAATCATAGCACCTTCAAGTGACGGAATATGAACAGAGAGAAAATCATCTGCTCTAATTGGAAGCTTTTTTTGGGAAAACACTCTTTGTTTTAAATTATTAAAACTGCTCTCTACGGGCGCGCTAGTAGCCGTTATGGACCCATATTTAAATAGAGGTACCATAATAGCTGTCCACAGTGGCAATTTCTTAGATAAATTTATACACAGATCAACTATTTGCGGTAAGTACTGGGAATTGTCATGATCTCCTTCTTCTTCTACTAGCAGTTTACATTTGTTTGCTATGCTTTCTGCCCAAGAACTAAAACCTGTTGGTTTCTCAAAATCTTCCGGCATTTCAGAAGTATCATCAATGTTATTTAAAACCAATTGCTCGACTTCCGATCCAGCCCCAACCGCAATTCTACGCTTTATTGTAGATTTTGCTGATTCACAATGCGTAATTTCTCCTGTATTCATATCCACCCCTTCTGTTTCGCTCAGTGCTACTGTAAATAAATTTTCGAACAAGACTTCAATTTCCGTGATGTTTGTTGACATCATAATTTGAGCTAATGCACAAACGTAAAAAAGTTTGCTTCGTTTCGTAACATTTTTAAATATATTCCATGAGCAAATTAACTTCATAGTATGAGCTACATCTGTTCTAATGAAGCAGTTTGGCAAAGTCACTGTATCGCTAAAATTGAAAATTGCGTTGAAGCAAATATCAATATAACTATAAATGTCAAAAATAGATGTAAACGCTTTAGCAGAAGCTGATAATAAGGCCACTGAATGATCCATTACAATTTCCTTGTGGGATTCTCCGACATCTTTTCTCCACTCTGATAACCAATATGAAATAATATTTGTATCATGTTTTTCTGATAACATATTGGCCACAGAATACTGTTGTTCAGTTTCCGGATCATGCACTGTGACTTCATATAAAAAAAATAACACTTGATTTGCTACCTTGTGGCCTCTTGATTTTCTTTACAACACCTCCAGTAGCATCAATGCTTATTTTAGATTCTTGATTTTTGGCGTATTCTCTAAATACATATATTTGAGTTGGAAGCCAATACAGTACATAAAATGGATCCAGACCTATAGCTCTTATAGCATTCCCAGCTGTATTAGCATATTTCATTGCATGGATGGAAGAAATGGGGTCTCTAAAGGATCTGTTTTCAGCTATAACTCTGCTTTTTAGAACTCTTAACGCATTTGAAGATGGCAAGTCGCTTGGTTCTTTATCATTAAAATTCATTCTCACTCTCGCTTGCTCTTTTCGGAATTCATTAGCTGTGATATTAGTGTCTAATAAAGCTGCAACTGACATATCTCTTATTCGGCCTATTTGCCTGCGTTTCATATTTGTATGACAACTTGTATACTGTCCTATGTACGTGCATAACAGTAAAACTTTCGAATTGTCTTTTGGCTCATTCTCAATTATCACTGAAAGCCTCGATCCGCACTCCGAACAAGTTGCTTTTGAAATAGCATAATATTTCCCACTTTCACAGATTTTGGCGCGTTTAAAAGATAAGCAGCACGTTAGTTTTGTATGAAGGTAAAAATGTTCAGCAATTATTGGTGTCCATCTATTTGGAGAAAATATTTTGTATTTCCGAGAAGTTCTTTTTCCGTCCGAACATTTATACCACGCATCACGAGGTCTTATTTCATCCCATTCGTTGGGAGTCAGGGTTATCGTGAATTTTAACTCTGGTGATTCAGATTTTTCAGAAGAAATCGATGATGAATCAGAATTATTTTTTTTTTCGTCAATGATAATTTCATCTTTTGCAGTTTCATCATAAGCTTTTGTTTCAGTTTTCAAATTATTTAGATTATCATCTTTTTTTCGTAAACCAAGCTTTTCCAGAAGATTATATTTGTTTGTTTTAACTAAAATATAAATAGATTTAGGAGTATATTTTCCTTCTAAAACTTGAGCTATTCTAAACCATACTAAATTAGATGGAGGTTGAATAATACCATTTTCCGATAGTATTTCCGATTTTGCAGCTATAACAGCATCAATAATTCGATCAGGTCCCAAATATTTCTTTTTAGGCATTTTTCTCAAAAACTTACGCGGAACCTTCTCTTTTCATTAGAAAGTAGGTTCTCTCTGGGATTCTTGATCGAGATAGCATATACAGTCTTGCGGTTTTCTAAGTGCTTCTTAGCCGGTACACTTATGGTATAAGTGTTTTAAAGAGTCTAAAAGTTTATGGGCAATATCTGACCGAATGCTGTCAATTAAGGATTTTTACGATCGCTGTAATGTCAAGTTTGATTATATTAAACACTTCATAAGAGATAAACAGCAAGCGCGAATGTTTAATGTTTATGCGTTAAAATGCTCAGCTAAGCGTTTTAATCTCATTAATACAACTAGTAGAGGTAAATTATTATAAAATACTTAAAATGAAAATAATTCCATCAAATGTTGTATATTCAAATCGTGAGTATTTCAGAACGAATTTATAAATAATGAATAATAGGATAGAAAATCTGAATGGTGAATATTAGAGGTTCAGAAATAAAACATCCACGTTTTTTCCTTAAAATATTCTTACAGGTCATCAAACATATTAAATTCAGAGGATGAAACATATAAAATTTAAATAAATTGACGTTTAAAAAAATAATTTAAATTATGTATTTATTTAATTCATTTAAAAAATTTATTTAAATCTATTCCGATATATTTTGAATTTGTTCTCAGTCTTCATGTGATTTTTAGATTTAAATTTGTTCACAATATTCAATAATTATTTTCTTTTTTCTTTTCTCATTTTCTTTTTTACCGTCATTTGAAAAATAGTCAAAAATGTTTATGACATCGGTTCATCAGCCGTTCTACCACGTTCTCTAGCTTTAGTAAATACATTTGAATTGCAACGTAACACATATATATATTATTAGGATTTACCATAGCATGTCTTCTATTAACAATGAATTGTGCATTTATTAATTCATTTTCAGGGGCACTAAAAAAATTTGAATGCATTATATATAGACGATAACTACTTGTTACATTTTAATGATGTTACACTACTTCAACTATTATGAAACGGATATTCAGTGTCGATTTTGTATAGCAAATGGTGTGTATTAACCGTTATTGTTATTTACAGGGACACACAAAAGAGTTTGTTTACATTTCTCAGAGTAGACATTAAAAAACAGTTATTTCAAGTGATCTTTATTAAATTTATATACGTTATTGAGGTAGTAGGGCGTGTGATAATTTAATGTTCATTTATAGGGCTGCACAGAAAAAAATAGTTATGTTATCGTCTAAGCGCAATTAGTGCAAGAAGTGCATTTTGAGTCATATTATGGAGTTTTCATACTTAACTAAATAACCACATACATTTTAATATATTATGTGGTGTGCATAAATTCGATTGATTGCATACAAGGCTATTTAAAAGTTTTTGAATTAATTAACTTTTATGTATAGGATTAGCTAAAAATACGTTTTTAACTGCGTTGTGTAATTTTCAGCTAAACAAAATTTTACTACATTGTGTGGTGTGTATTGTGTGGATATAAATAAATTCATATACAGAACTGCACAAGATGATATGGATGATATTTCCCAAAAATATGTTTAGTTTTTTATGTATTTTTTAAGTGAATTAAATTTTACTTTCACTATCCTCATCAATATCATAAACGTTTTCTAATCCACTGCTGGATGTGGGTCGCTCCCAGTTTTTCACTTGTTTCCTGTCTAGAGTTTTGTCATCTAGTTAACTCTAATTTCTCATTTCATCGCTCCATCTTATGTTATGTATAAAAATCTATATATTTTGCATCAGGCTAGAGAAAGAAGGTATGCAATATATTGCCCTCCTTGGATTTTGAAAGTTAATTAAATTTCCTTAATTTATGATGATTTAAAAAATAAAAATAATACAACTTATTTTTCTTAAGCGATATAAAATAATTAAACACTAGAAGAAAATAACTAAGGATTTTTTGAAATGGAGCTCTTCCGACACCTCGTAGAAGACAAATTTTAATTATGTATATATTTTTTTAAGTTTATGTGTTTCAAATTTATCGTAAACGGGGGCTTCTGTGGGGCGAAACCCTTTGAAGAGGCAGAAACTCCTTAATTGTTCTCTTTAGATTTTTACGCCGATATGTTTAAAAATTGTTTTATAATAGAAGCTCTGGCACAAATACTTATTTTATGTTTATATTCTTCATTTTTTTTTTTAAAGCACTCTGGAGTGCGAAGTACAGGCTCCCTTCCAGAATGCTGCCCCTTCCTATATTTCTTTCCGTCTGTGCCCTTGTAAACTATATTAATTTGTTAATGAATCTCTATTTGTATGTAAATCTCTGAATTTTCATTAATATAGTCAATCCATATTCATCTTGGAGATGTAAAAATATTTAAAATGCTATACAATAAAATTTCCTAAGACGGAATGGCATAGGAGAGAAGAAGATTCCGTTATAGACATGCTCTCTTTTTAGCGGGTCCATCGTCTGTTGTAAATGTATTATATTCTTTTCGCACGGATCAAGACGTTTTACCGTTTAAGACAGGATTCCACCACGGAGTTATTTTCGAGAGGTTTTACAGTACTTCAATTTTTTTGCCAAGAAATGTATGTAGTATTCATTAAAAATAACTTTGATTCTAGAATGCGATAAAAAATATAAGAATTTTTTTCACAAAAATTGTTGGGTCGGGCACCATTATGTAGATTTTTGCTCGGGCCAGGCCCTGATTTAGGGATTTTTGCACGGGTCATGCCAGGACAATGATTTTCATACGGCCTAGGTCATGACCGGGCATGAAGATCCGTGCAGACCTCTGGAAAAAAAGAAGTCCAGGCCTGGATCAGCTCAGAAAAAAGAATTCTGGCTCGGTCCGGCCCTTGCTGAGTCTAAAGAAAAAAGTAAGGCCGCAGCCCGGCCAGAGTCTCATGATCGAAAATTAGCCCGACCCATGCAGACCTCTATTATATATACACACACATTATATATATATATATATACTAGCAGAGCTTCGCTGGTCGGTTTATCCCACACGAACCTCGAATTCAAGGAAGCTAAATTTCGGACCCCACTGTTTTCGGCAGCGTGCACCCGCCTCGAACAAAGCGAACCTTGAATTAGAGTGATTTTGATCCAGAGTATATTCAAATGTGCAGCATCGTTATTCACGTAGCTTTAGGAATCGATTTGGCAGTCTTGCAACTTGGATTTAATAACAGGAGTAGCAAAATTTACCGGAGAGTTCCTTACATTTCAGAAAAAGTTATAAAAAATTGCTGAGAAACACAGAAAACACTAAAAAGTGCATTAAAAAAAACTGACTATATTGAGTTAAAAAATTTAAATCGGAATCCTTTTATGAATGTCAAAAAATCATTGTGAAACGCGAAAAAATTCTAAAAATCGCTTTAAAAAATTCGAGAAAATTTCGAAATGCGCTGTATTAATTCCGAATAAACTTTAATTTAAAGAGGCCAAAACTTTATATATTGGGCCAAAATATTAAAGCCCGAAATGCGATGAAAACGTAAGTGATGTGATCTTCTCATAAATTATTTTAACAAATAAGGTCAACGTAAATACAAAAGTTTAGTTACTGGATAGCATGAACTACTCTTAACAAGAATACAATTTTAATTCCCCTTGAGATTCATGTTAATGAGATTCGATTTTATACACATTACTCACATTATACGCAACACAAATCGGAGTTTGAGAAGTTGCCGCACTCCTTCCAGAGTAAATTGTTTGGATCTGACCTTTGCTCCATGTGCCACATAAAAAACCTAATCCTAGAAATCTTAAGAAAATGAAGTATACTGGGTTAGAGTATTTTAAGTATAAACAACGCGTATCTGTAACAAATGCAGAGATCTTACTTGGGCAGTTAGATATAGTGAGTAAGGACAGCAAGGAACTAAAAAAAAAAAAAAAAATTACTGCCACTTCGGTCTTCGAATGGATATTCATAGGGATGGTAAAAATTAAAAAGAAAAAAAAGGTGATAATTCAAAAGACTTATGCGAGAGATTCGATGTTATTAAAAGATTTAAGAGAATTTGGTGAACTACATTTAAAATGTGCAGGCTATAAATGGAGAATAAATTAAAGGTTCCAAAAGTGACAATTATGTAATTAGAATAATTTATTTTGAATGAGATTTACATTATAAAAATCTGCAATACGAATGTAAATTAATATTTAAATTTGTTTGGTATCTTGCGGATTTTAAAGTCTGCCTCCCACACCCCTCCCTCAAATAAAAACCATTTATTACTACCTTTATAGAACAAATTAGGTACAAACGAAAATATTATTGGTACAGACAGATATAAATGAGTGGCACCCGTTTCTCTTACCCCTTCACTAAAATGCTTTTATTAATATAGTACAAATGAGGTACAAACCAAAAGATTATTGATATGCACGGGTACAAACAAGGTATAAGTGATTGGCACTATCCATTTTTTTTTAAATATTCATGTGGGGGGGGGGGAGGGGAGATAGCCATTTCTCCAGCCCAACTACTAAACACATTTTAATACTCTAGTACAAATGAGGTATAAACAAAAAGATTGTTAGTACAAACGGGTACAAACGAGGTATAAAAGATTCGCGCTATTCATTTTTGAAAATATTGAGGTGGGGGGCTGGCCGTTTCTCCAGCGACCCCCCACACACACACTAAAACCGATTATTACTCTAGTACAAATGAGGTACAAACGAAAAGATTGATGGTACAAACAAGGTATAAACGACTGGTTCATCGATTTTTTTAAATATTTAAGTGGGCCCTTCCCATTTCTCCGGCCCCTCGCCCTTACTAAAAACTTTTAATTACTCTAGTATAAATGAGGTACAAACGAAAAGATTGTAGGTACAAACGGGTACAAACGAGGTATAAATGATGGAAGCTATCCATTTTTTAAAATATTGAGGTGGGGGGGCTGGCCGTTTTTCCACCCCCCCCCCCACTAAAAACCGTTTATTACTCTAGTACAGCTGAGGTACAAACGAAAAGATTGTTGTTACAAACGAGGTATAAAAGATTGGCGCTATCCGTTTTTTAAAATATTGAAGTGGGGGGGCGCGGGAGGATTCCGACCGTTTCTCCACACCCTTACTAAAAACCGTTTATTACTCTAGTACAAATAAGGTACTGTGACAGCGTTTCTGTCCCATACCTATAATTTTTATTCAAAATTAATTTAAAACATAATTTTTACTTTTAAATCACATTATCCTCCCCCCCCCTCTTTCTTATGCTGAAATATGTAATTAAATTCATTTCTCAAAACCATCCAGCTTTTATTAAAAGGTTTTCTTTCTAAAAACATCTTTATTTCCAGCCGCAAAGATTCATTCCTTTTTTTTTCTTTTCCGTATCTGTCAGCTACCGCTCCCAGTGCAAAGAAATAAATAAGAATTAAATGGCACATCTGCTAGTATCAAGGTCTGCATTTAATTCCATCGGATTTTTGCGCGCCACATTGATAAGAATTTTTATCTCTACTAATACGTGAACGTTGCATATGTATTAACATTTAAAAAGAAAAATGAACAGATCTTATGGGAAGCATGTATTTATCGTGCTTTGTGGTCGAGCTAAAAGCCAGAGGCCTGTGATTTCTAACATTTTTCTCTGGCAGCGGTCTTCTTTGTAAGATCTGTTGTATAAACAAGTTTCGCTTTTCTGACGCATTTCTCATCGTATTAGAATCGCTTGCTTGCAATCCCGGCCTCCCCCGTCCGATCGTATCACCACATTTTTGCGGTAATGTTTATCGCCAAAACCCTTTGTTCATTTTCGCGCAGTCACCAAAAGTTGTAAATTGGCGATTCTGTGCAACGCCAAGATTTCTTGACTTCTTACAAAAACCACACTTCTGTTTCAGCTTTCGAGATGTAAAGTTATCTAAAAAGAATAGGCGCTTCGGCGCCCTATGTATCTATGGGGGTCTCTCTCTCCCATTGTTCTTTAACTGAACCACCTAACGATGCTTTTAAATAAAGAGTAAGTCCAGTAAATTATTAGTTGGAGTTTTTTTCAGCATTTAGAACCCGGTCTTCAAATCGATGCTATAGGTACAAACAAGGTATAAACGATTGGCGCTATCGATTTTTTAAAATATTCAAATGGGGGCTTCCCGTTTCTCCAACCCCCTCACTAAAAACCGTTTATTACTCTAGTACAAATGAGGTACAAACGAAAAGATAGTTGGTACAAACGGGTACAAACGAGGTATAAACGATGGGCGCTATCCATTTTTTTAAATATTGAGGTGTGTGTGTGGGGGGGGGGGCGTTTTCCCAGCCCCTTCACTAAAAACCATCTATGACTCTAGTACAAATGAGATACAAACGAAAAGATTGTTGGTATAAACGGATACAAACGAGGTATAAACGATGGGTACTATCCATTTTTTAAATTTTTGAGGTGGGGAGGGGCTGGCCGTTTCACCAGACTCCCCTCCCGCTAAAAACCGTTTGTTACTCTAGTACAAATGAGGTACAAATGAAAAGGTTGTTGGTATAAACGGGTACAAACGAGGTATAAACGATGGGTGCTATTCATTCTTTAAAATACTGAAATGGGGGTTTCCCGTTTCTCCAGCCCCCCCCCCCCCCCCCTACACACACACACACTGAAAACCGTGTAATACTCCAGTACAAATGAGGTACAAACGAAAAGATTGTTGGTACAAACGAGGTATAAACGATGGGTGCTATCCATTTTTTAAAATATTGTGGTGGGGCGGCTGGCCGTTTCTCCAGCCCCCCCACTAAAAACCGTTTATTACTCTAGTACAAATGAGGTACAAACGAAAAGATTGTTGGTACAAACGGGTACAAACGAGGTATAAACGATAGGCGCTATCCATTTTTTAAAATATTGAGGTGGGGGGGCTGGCCGTTTCTCCAGCCCCCCCACTAAAAACCGTTTATTACTCTAGTACAAATGAGGTACAAACGAAAAGATTGTTGGTGCAAACGGGTACAAACGAGGTATAAACGATGGGTGCTATCCATTTTTTAAAATATTGTGGTGGGGGGGCTGGCCGTTTCTCCAGCCCCCCCACTAAAAACCGTTTATTACTCTAGTACAAATGAGGTACAAACGAAAAGATTGTTGGTACAAACGGGTACAAACGAGGTATAAACGATTGGTAATATTTTCGAAAAAATTTGAGTTGGTGGGGGGGCTGGCGAAATGGACCTTATCTTATATGTGTTTGTCATCAGGGAATTTTTAATTTGACCTTTTTCTGTATTTTTAATGGTGTTTAATTGGTTTACTAATTATTTCATTAATTAACATAAGAGTAAAGCTTTTAAATGGTGGCACTATGATATTAAATGAGAAAGTGCTTGAAAAATTTGTGATTCATAGTTACCTACAATAGATCCATTTCAACTGACCATTACAAACATTCACTAGCCGATAGAGATAATTAAGAAAATAATGTAAACAAATAAATATCCAAGATTTCTTTTTCTGTTTTAAGATATTGTTAATTTATTGTTTAACATTATTGATAGCTGAAACTTTAGTGAGTGAGTCTTTTCCAAATTTTTTGTTTTTGTTTGGTTTTTTTTTGTGCAGGGGGGGGGGGGGGGGTGTCCAATGGCTTCATTCTTCCATTTGTTTACTGTGTATTACAAATTTTAAAATTGACGTTTGTTACGATAGAATAGTTTTTTTTTTTTAAATTTTAATGAAAAGGGTCAAATATCCAAGATTCCTTTTTCTGTTTTCATTAATTTTATTGTTTAAAATTATTGATAGCTGACACTTTAAAAAGTGGGGCTTTTCCAATGCGCTAATTATTTCAACCCTGATCGTGAAAGGGATTTTTATTGAAAATAACCATGCGATATTTCTAAGATATTTGTAATTTTATGCCAGAAGTTTAATATGAGTTTTATTTTATTACTTTATTGAATAACAGTTATTTATTCACTTATTTTAAGTATATATTTGTGATTTAATAAAATAGTTTGAAAAAGTCTGTAATTTTCAAATGTTATATTTTTAAAATGCTCACTGTACTATCAATTTTTTCTTTAATTTTTCAAATGTTTCAATTCACGTGATTTTCATTTTGTGCCAACTATTATGCTTGGCGACAGTGGTGTCTGTATAACGGAAAAGTACCTCCATTTGTTTATTAGGCATTACATACAGTTTGTTAAGATACAATAGTTTTTATTATTATTATTATTTTTTTTTTAATGAAAAGTTGTCAATGGGTAGAGCTTTTTATTTTATTTTTTTTTTTTAAACCTCGCACAATATTATTATTTTATGACTTTATTTATAAAATTATATACACAGACATGAAAATTAATGGTTCAAATTTTAATGTAATAGGTATCACTAAAGTCAAGAATTTCTTTTAAGCGAACAATAATGTTGATTATTTTCTCACAGCTTGTTAGTTTCTCTCCTGCATAATGCAAAAGATGGGATAATTAATCTGTTAGTCACAATGCTTGTTTGTAACGAGCAAAGTCATATAATTTTATTTTACTTAAACTTGCAGAAGTTTTTCTAAATACTATATTAAGTAATCAAAATAAATGTTCCTATATTTAATATATTCCTGCTTAGATTTCCTTACTGTTGCTAGTTTATTTTACAATTTGATTCAAATTAAATTTGAAACCATTTTTTCTATTACATTGTACTTTACTTGACAAAAATTTTAATCTTATAAAGCTTAAAAGCCTTATCTTTCTAAAAACTGATTCATTATCTGTATTATATAAAACTAAATATATTTAAAAACATTAATATGTTTGTTTACATCTTGAATTTATTTAAACAATTAAAAAAAAAATCCATTGATTTAAATCACGATTAAAACTAAATTGATTTAAAATAAAGGAACCCTGCGATGGAATAATGGAGAAGTACTTTAATTTCTTTGAATTTGTTTAGATCGAATGTAAAGATAATAGAAGCTGCTTAATGCCACGTGTGATCATTTATATTAAATTTTATTTTGAATTGATTTGACTTTTGTATCTTCAGTTATTTTATTTATTTTTTGTAGGCACAAACTGTAGGATCCAAAAAGTCCCAGCATGGATAAATGAAGGTTAAAAAGATACTGCAAACATCCAGCATTCAAAGCTCAGTTCTACATAAAATGTTAAAGAAATTAAATTTCAAAATTGGTAAGGTTTTTTTTTTTTTTTTTTTTTTAAGTATTTCTGAATAAGGGTCCATAACAATAAAAATTCATATCAAGTCTATGCATATTTGTATCTCCCTGTTATATATTCTTTAATTATACTTTTCTGCAGCAAAATTATAATTGATATTTTTTATTGATTTTTTTTTAATTGAATATAAATAAATTACAATTGATCTTTTTTATTGGCATAACTGCAATTTTAATGTAATCAAAAGATAATCATAAAAAAACATTTAACCATTTTTAGTTCAAATGTATCTATATATTAATTAAATTAAACTTTACAAAGAAAATATAAACAATTTTTGCAACAAATTTAGTCGAAAACAACTTTTATAAGTAAGTGAAAATCCATGTTTTATAATTTTCATTAATAAATATATTGAGAAAATTAATTATTATTTATTAACATGTATATTGAGAATCTAAAACTTAAAGTAAAATGTAGTTTTGGTTTGGGTTTAGACTTGGCAGTTATATCAAAACTAAATATGTGGGAATTGAAAATTATATATTATATGCGTTCAATTGTGGTGTCATTTTGGTGAGAAACCAGGTTTGCCGGCTTATTTTTTTTTGGAGGGGGGGGGGGTAACCACTTTTAAAAAGCTGGCTTTTATTTTTTAAAGTTAGTTTACAGCTAATTCGTTTTAAATTTGGATCAAGTAATTTATAATACGTTTATAAATATTTTCTACTGAGTAAATTATAAATTTCTATTAAATTTTCTCAAATAAATAAGTCTTTATAACTGCTAGAAAGCAACTGTGAAGGCATTATGTCTGAAAAAATATATACATAAATATTGAAAAGAATATAAGTTAGACTCCAAAAAAATAAATAAAATTTCTCTAAATAAAATTTTGAAAAGCTTGTTGCTAAGCATATTCATGCATATGCTATTCATAATATTTTTAATAGTGAGAAAATGACGTTTTTATTATGACTATGCATAATTTTAAATGTTTACTAGAAATAAAATAAGACTTGTATATTAATAGTTCTTAAAATTAATTAAGTAATAAAGCATGTAACTAAGTAACCATTGTCCTCTTTAATTTTATAAAGCTGTAAAAATGAAAAAATTCGGGGGGTGGGGGGGTTAAGGGTCAGTCAGCGTAAACCAGATAAAGCAATTGGTATGGCGCTTTTCAAATTTACCTAACATATTTGCAATTCTAACTACAAATCACTCGCAAAACCGTCTAAGTTTTATTCCAGTATTAATGTCTTCATTATTGAGAAATTGGGTTACTTATTAAATTCTAAATCAATTAAATGTCATTAAAACTAATTAAAAGCACTATAAAATGTGTAGTGTATAATTACAATGTTTCATTGTATAAAAGCCGATTATGGCCAAAGAAAGCTGGTTAAAACAAAACCAGTAAAAGCCACCGCCGTGGCTTTTTTTAAATTTTAGCCGGCTTTTTTGCAGCCCTGTTAGTAACCTACTCTAAACAAACAATTGCTAGATGTTGTATTTTCTATTTTGATATCTCTCAGCTAAGTGTTTTAATATTATATGTGGGGGTAACATTTTCTATGATTTATAAGAAAAAATGAAACACAGCAAATGTTGTTTGAAGTCAGTTTCCAACCAAAATGTTAAATACTGAAATCATACGAAAGCGTCTTTTGAAAGAGGGGGGGGGGGGGGGGGGGTAATTTGCTAATTTTTATAGAATGAAAGATTTAAAAATAATATTTATAATAATGCCAAAACCACAATAATTTGTTCCTTTAAAATTGCATCATTTATATACTTAAAAAACAATATTATGTAGATGGTATTATGTTGATGATATTGCAATCCAAATTTGTTTTTGAACTGCTGGGATATTGATTGATGAAACTCTTTGTATTATTATTATTATTATTATTATTATTATTATTTTTATTTTTATTTTTATTTTTTTTTTTTTAAGTTCTCCTGGAAATTAGTCAAATGCAACTGAAAAATAATTTCAACAGAGACATGATATATTACCAAAATTGGTATTAAATTAAGTTGGAAAAGCTACTCTCAAAATTCTGAGACTGAAACGCTAAACTTTTAAAAGCTGGCTTTTTCTTCTTTTTTTAGAATACATTCATATAAAGTGAAAATCATTTTGTTTTTTGAGAAATTTAAAAAGTTTTTATTTTATATTTTTTTAATTAATTTTAATTATGATCATGACGACGCAACTTACAAATAAACTGTTTAAGATAAAAGTTCCAATCAAGGGGGGAGGGGCGAAGTGATAGAAAATGTACAACAACTGGGAACCTTAAGGCTCCTGTCCCTGCCAGCGAAGGCACTCAAGAGCTAATGTGAATCATTTGGGGAGGGATTTTTCTAATATCTCGTTTGCATTTCGACATTTTAATATAATTTTTTTTGTATTGGATAGCCGACTTTCCATCTCTACATCACACCTTTTTTACTTTTTCAATTTGAGTTGCAGATATTTTTTAGAATGACACTTTCATTTTCAGAACCGGTTTAGAAAGTGAAAGTAACTTTATAAAAAATTTCTGAGACCAAAATCTATGATTTATATTTAAGAAAAAATGAAACAGAGCAAATGTTGTTTGGTCAGTTTCTAACCGAAATGTTAATACTGACATCATACAAAAGTGTCTTTTGTAAGCCAGGGGGGGGGGGGGGGGTGTTAATTTGCTAATTTTTTATAAAAATTACCAATTTTTGTAGAATGAAAGATTTAAAAATAACATTTATAATAATGCCAGAACCACAATAATTTGTTCCTTTAAAATTGCATCCTTTATATACTTCACAAATGTTCTTCTATGTAGATGGGATCTATAACACAATCCAAATTTGTTTTTAAACTGCAGGGATTATTGATTAAAACTCTTTGTAATTTTTTTTTTTTTTTTTAAACTAGTTTTGGAAAATAGTCAAATGCAACTGAAAAATAATTTGAACAGAGACATGATATACTGCAAACATTGGTGTTAAATTAAATTGGAAAAGTTACTCTCAAAATTCTGAGACTGAAAGGCTAAACTTTTAAAAGCTGGCTTTTTCTTCTTTTTTACATTCATGTAAAGTGAAAATCACTTTGTTTAGATTAAAAAAGCTTTTAATATTTTATATTTTTTAAATTAATTTTAATTATGATCTTGATGATGTAACTTACAAATAAACTGTTTAAGATAAAAGTTCCAATCAAGGGGGAAATAGAAGATGCACGTTAACTGGGAGCAATGAAGCATAATAAATTTGATCATGTGAATAACCTTAAATATGGCAAAGCAATTCAAATTTTCTTACATATGTTAATTCTCAAGTAATTTTTTATGCATACATTTTTTTTTATTTATTTAAGTAAAAAGATTGGGAACTTTTATGTTTGCCAGGTGCAAATCCTGCCAACCGCAATTTTTTTCTCGTCAGTGACAGCTTTTATTTTTTGCTATGGAAATTAGAAATAATACTTTGATCATGAAATTAAATATTTTGCTTTGTGGTCTTCTTTATAAATTTTTGTTTTATAAAACTTCTTTAAAAAGACAGTGTGAGAATTTTTTTATCTTTTCTGTATTTTAACTGATATTAGTAAAAGGCATGTATGTAATTTAATGAAAATTATGTATTTTAAATGAAATAAGTGAAGGGTTTATATTTAAAATTAAATGAATTCAACACAAAGTAGGGCTATAAAAGGAATTTTTGTCAATTTATCACCTGATATACTAACATAAAAGTAGTACCAATACCAAGTTAGAAATTAAAAATTCTCTTATTTTCTTTTACACAAAATTTTGTTTAACTCCTCTAGCCATAATGATATTTTACTCTGAATTTTTATGTTTTGAAAATTATTTGTTTCAGATGCTGTTGAGAAAGAAACTTATATCAAGGGCACACATTGAAAGAGTATTAAAGGCATAGTTACAACATGTATAAGAACGTAAATGTTATGTAAAAAAAAGTCTATAAATGTAAATTAAAGTACTTTAAATGTATTTGTTGGTGTTGTTATTTTACAGTATTTTTTTCTTTCTTAACAGTGATTTAAAACGTATGTACTTCAGCAATTGCATTGTTTAAAACTTAAAATTCATGCATTCTAAAGCAGCGAGTAAAATAATTATATAATTATTTTAAAATATTACATCCATACTGGAATAGAAGATGTAAATAGATTTAGTTACAGGAGTTTATTAAGTATTTTGTAAAGAATATCATGATGTGAAGTGATTTTAATATATTTTTTATGTGTTTAATGGCAAGCTTTTCATTTATTTACTATAAAAAATAATAAGGAATTCAATGGATCTCAGACATAGAACAACTAGATTGAATGTACTATTTATTATTTCATTAAAACCAAAACTTGACAGAACAAGTTATCAGGTAAGAAGTTTTAGATATAATAGAATCTAATGGTATAAATATTATGAAACTTTTATGATCTTGTGTGTTTTTACTTCAAGCTAAAGGGAAGGGAAAATATACTTAATTCTACCCTACCTAAAAATAGAAGTGTTTATTGCACTTGAAAAGAATGCCTATTTAATTGCTTTCATATTTAAAATCTGACATCATAAAATGTTATCATTATTTTCTTTTGATTTATCCTAAAAATTAAATACTAAAAATTTTTGGTTTGTTTAAAGTAAATGTAATATATATAATTGATTATTAACAGAACTTATTAATATATTATTAACAGTAAATATTGAGCTAAATGCTTACATACTTTTAAAAAATGTAATGTATTTCTCTTGAATTTTAATTTAAAGAAATGTAATTAGTTCAGAAAAAATATATAACAAATACAAAACATATTTGTTACTTGAGAATGAAGTATTTTCATTCTGAGTTTTCATTATTTCTTCGCCATGGAGTAGGTAATGTTCTTTATCTGTTTTTATAAATCAGGAAAAAAAAAAAAGAGTATGAGAAAATTAATGCTGCAGAAGAATCGATAAAAATTCTGAGAATTTTTTTTGTTAAAATGTCATTTAGTGCATACTCAAATTTTTCATTTTAAATGAAAACTTCTTTCACATTCACAATTTCAATTTTGAAACTAAATACATGAAATTTTTAAACAAGTTTACTACATTTTTCAATTCTCTCAAATGAGACATGTCTTAAATTGTGGTTGTCTAAATACACATACACACATGAAGTTTGCAGACATTATTTTAATACGAAATTTTATTTCTTTTAAGTAGGGTCTGTATTAAGTTGTAACCGGTGTTTTCGATGGTGGCCTTTCCCCTGTTGTATCTCAAAAATCTGATTAAAATAAAAATTTTGACAGTGTTAAAAAACAAAGATTTTACCCTCTTATTTATTTATTTTTTTTAGAAATATTAAAATTGCTATTTAACTTTATTTTTACCTATATTAAATAAAAAAAAACTGCAAATTTGATGTATTTATGAATTTAAATGACTGTGGAAAAGTATGAGGAATATCAAAAGAATGAAATTAAATTTATTTAATACATATATAACAATTGGTGTTGAATTCAGAGGGTGGCCCAGGAGGGAATCCTCCTCTTCCCCATATAGAAGGTTTGAGATTTATCCCTTTTAATGAACGAAAGTGTAATTTGACCCCCCAGATCTCTAAAATACACCCCCCTTACCTGCCTGGAGCCACAGAAATCCCTCCCCGAGAGGTCTGAATTCAATACCGATAACAATATTTAACATTTTTTTAAACTGTTCTAAGAAAATGAGGAATTTTTTATGCATTCAGCTATTACTGATAAAATTTGTTACTTTTTCAAAAATTTCAATTCGGTTACTTTTTCATCACTAATTTTAATGCAGATTTTGCTTAGGAGTAAAATTCATTTGTTAGAAAAGTATATTAAGTCTAGACCAATAGACCCTTGCAAGGCTTTCGCACTGTAATCTTTACTGTAAATTAAGTGCATTTTTCCTAAATTTATATTTGCAATTTTTTTTTTAAACCAAACAAATTGTACTAATAGGAGCTATGTCAAAAGCTTTTCGTATAAAATCCAACTCAACTTTGTGTATTTACCTAAAAAAGGGGGTGTTGAAATCAGAAAAAATGTGTATGATGATATTAATCTAAAAGCATAAAGAAAATTCAGTTTGTTATATTAGATATGGGCGAAGAATCCTATCCAATGATACCCCATTCATCGTCTGCTACTTATTAATTGAAAAAAAGAGATGTTGATAACAGAAATAATAAATAATTTTTCTCTTGAAATGAACTAGTATTTTCTTCGTATTCATTTTTCATGCTTATTTTTAAATATTTTTAGTATAATTTATTTATATTGAAGGATTCCTATATTTGCGAAAAACAACAGGAAAAATAATCATACAAAAAGAAATCTATTAAAATATATTTTTCAATAATATAAATATAAGATTTTAAAAATCAAAAAATGAAGGGGGGGTTGCAATTGCCCCACCTGTCCTTTCTAAATGATGCTTCTGATTTTTATTAATTTTATTTTACACTGACATTTCTGTTAAAAAATAGTGGTAACCTGGACAACAATTGTCCAGGCTACCACTATTTTTTAATAGAAATCTTTCAGTGTGCGCCGTCGCTCAGTTTAAGATAAAATTAATAGAAATCTGAAGCCTCATCTAGGAAAAACAGGGTGGGGCAATTGCCCTCCCTTCCTATTTATTTTATTTTTTTATATAAAGCGTCCGCTACTGATCCGAAGAGCATCCTATGAATGCCGCATGCCGGACGAGCAGAGGACGCAAATTCTATTTGTTTTATCTGGTCCTATGAGCGTCCTACTGTCATCCTATGAATGGCTGAAAATGACGTCCGAAGAACGTGGTTAGGTGTCTCTTTCTGCTCCCCCGCGGACGTCCGCCGGATAACGATGGGATATTGTAGGACGTCCGACGGACGAGGCAATATACTGCATAGGACGTCTTTCGTATGTCCTCAGGACGTGTTTGTGTTGTATGGGCTGTGTTGTAGATTTCCTTGTGACTATCTCGTCCTTGTATGTAATGGAAAAAAGGAAATAAAAATTGTGGTTTGTGTCTGTGTATAATAAGGATCATTCGAGGTGAACAGCCATAGTTGCTATAGTCTCCAAAGCATTCTCCACTACGGTGGACTTCAATGTCAAGGGAAGTACTGGAAGGAAATCCACAATAAAGTAGTATTGGTTACCTTGTATCTTGTCGATGCCGCGCATATTTACTATGTTGAATATCTATCAGTACAACATCTAGAATACCTAGTGTGGAAATATGCTATCCAAGCAATGCTAAAAATTTGTATCCCTTAAATGTGCGACGATACTGCTAAAATCCCAAGTGTCTTTCGCAGCGACATCTGAGAGATTTTCGTATTACATTGTATAGACTAGCAATATCTTACAGTTATAGAAAATATCCTGCAGATGTCGCTGCGATCTTTACATTTCAGAAGCATCGTTGCACATTTAAGGGATACAATATTTTAGTGCTTTTTTAAGTATTACAGGGATAGCCGATTTCCACACTATATATTCTAGGCGCTATAATTTTCTACAACTGCAAGAAATTGCTAGTCTATACAATGTAATACCAGTAATACGAAAATCCTGCAGATGTCGCTGCAATCGACAATGGACTCTATTCAGGTGACGTCAGACGCCAGAGCTGGCGGTATGATGATCTGTTATTCTAGTTACTGCACCGGCAGAATACCAGTATGCGCAGGCGCAAAGACCGCTAGCAGACGACTTTAGCCTTGACCCAGGTTGAATGCATACGTTTTAACTGAAAATTTGCAAACTTAGGGAATTTTCTCGCATAAAGAACAATATTTTGAATTTAGATTACAATATATTAAGTATATGCTGCTGCATCGAAGAATTCTTTTGCGGTGTTTTTAACAAACAAGCATTAATAACTCACACTCCATTGACTGCTATGCTAAACACCGCCAGTAAATACCGCCAGCAGACGAATTTTAGCCTCAACCTCAGGTCGCGTGCATAAGGTCCATTGAAATTTTAGCAGTATCGTCGCACATTTAAGGGATACAAATTTTTAGCACTGTTTAGATAGCATATTTCCACAATAGGTATTCTATGCGCTGTAGCTATACTATCAGTCTATCTCAGCATTCATAGCTGAAAGGGCGACATTTCTAATTCCACTAGACTTCTGTTCTAGCGTCCGTCAGAGCCGTTCTGATTGGCTGGCCAGCTCCAGATGAAGTGGCCACACGCCCGAGCATCGTTTGCACATATTCGGATATTTGTTTTCAGCTATTTCGTTTCTGATGCTACATAAGTTTGATTTGAATAAATTATTTTTCATTTTTAGATGATGAAACTGCTATTTTCTACTTGAAAGTGTTCAAAAATACCTGTATAAAACAAACCTCCGTCATTTCCATACTACAACCATTTTTCCCCCAAACCGTTTAAGATAGAGTCATAAAGACTGTTTCATAATTTTAAATGGTATTTATATTAAAAATTATTAAAGAATTTATAATAAAACGCATTTTCACTTATAAAAGGTTGCAGTTGCAGGGAGAATTTGCATATCTAAATCATTAAAAAATATAAAATCAGAAACTTTTTCTTTTATTTGGGGGGAGGGGGGGGAATAACCTCCTAACTGTCCCCTGAATTTGCAACTGAATCCTCCTATACCTCCATGAAACATATTTAAAAATTCCATATTCAGTGCTAAAAAAAATACTTTTCAGGGTTATTTTCATTATCAGGGTTACAAAAATAAATAAATCAAAAATAACCCTGGTTTTATATTTTTTTCATGGTTTAGATATGCAAATTCGTCCTGAAACTGCAACGTTTTATAAGTGACAATGCGTTTTTAATATAAATTATACATATATATATTTAATTTTTAATATAAATAACATTTAAAAATTATGAAACAGTCTTTATCTTAAAAGGTTTGAAAAAAAAAACAGTTTTAGTATGGAAATGATGGAGGTTTGTTTTATACAGATATTTTTGAATATTTTCAAGTAGAAAATAGCAGTTTCATTATCTAAAAATGGAAAATAATTTCTTCAAATCAAACTTATGTAGCATCAGAAACGAAATATCTGAAAACAGAAATCCGAATATGTGAAAACGGTGCTCGGACGTCCAGCCACTTCGTCTGAATCGGGCCAGCCAATCAGAATGGCTCTAAGGACGCTAGAACAGGTTCTGAAGAACGCTAAAACATAAGTCTAGTGGAAATAGAAATGTCGCGCTGAGCGGTATAGTCCGGGGCGTGTATAGTTGCTTGGTTTCTTTACACTCTTTACATTTACTTTTTTATTTGAGTGTTGGTTCGTAACAAGAACACAATGTTGAGCTTGTTCAGCGACGCAGAGCGGACCGTCCGGGCGTAGAGAGATATACCTCATGGAGTAGGTCTTAAAAAAGTAAGGAATTTCGGAATAATTTAATTATTTTGTAATTTTATGGTTCGAAACTGGTGAAATCAGTGATTAAATCTTTTTATCTTTCCAAACAATGTCTCCCGTAATAGAAATATATGTCTACATGCACTCAGACAAAATCCAAAACATTCATGAAAAGTATCACGTGATCTGATATAAATCCGATCAGCAGCAAATTTTACGCCCGGTCTTCGCTCACTTGACCCACAAAAAATGTGTCGTCGTTATGATCACGTGCTTGGGCTTTTTTGTTTATGTTTTCACTCGTTTTGATAGGTTGACTGATTCGTTTGAACAGCTCGACAAAAAACAAACTACACCATAAAAAAACAGTGATGGGATTCAAATAACTTAGCAAGCAGTTCTCTCCCTAATGACTTTTTTTCTCAAGTGTGAACAAGTTTCAAGAAAAATAATGTGCCACACATAGATTTAAAAAATAATTTCTAGCGCTATAAAATAATGAATAAAAAAGTTTTATCTTTAAATACAGTGAAAAAGAAAAATATGTGCTTTAATATGCAGTTTACTGCCAAAAGGACATAATTTATTTAGCAAATATTCAACAATTACAAAGTACTCATCAAAATTTCTATCAGAAAATGCATCAAAATGAAAGTTATAATTGTAAAAAAGCACTATTTTTCAAGCGAAGGAAAAGACTAGGCTATCACCAAGCTATAGCGCCTAGAACATATAGTGTGGAAATCGGCTGTCCCTGTAATACTTTAAAAAAGGCGCTAAAATATTGTATCCCTTAAATGTGCAACGATGCTGCTGAAATATGAAGATCGCAGCGACATCTGCAGGATATTTTCTACAACTGCAAGATATTACTAGTCTATACAATGTAATACTGGTAATGCGAAAATCCCGCAGATGTCGCTGCGATCGACACCTGGGATTTTAGCAGTATCGTCGCACATTTAAGGGATACAAATTTTTAGCACTGTTTGGATAGCATATTTCCGCACTAGGTATTCTAGACGCTGTAACCGAGCTCTGCCAGGCTGCCATAGATTGGACAAAAACTTTGGATCTGAACATTCGTATTCTGTGCATATGTTGCTATTCTCTTTTAAAAACACTCTGCGGAACACTGTCTTATTTTTATCTAATAAAAATGTTAGGTAATACCACAGGCTTATCATATAATCTCTGAGGGTAAAACAAAGCTGCTAAGTATTTAGCTCACAAGTTCACCGTAACTGTATGCTTAAAATATATCCCACTCCATCTGTCTCCTTCGCGCCCGGGCGAAGTGGTCGTGGTTGCTGAACAATCCCGTTGAATGCATAGATTAAGGACCAAGATGAGAGATTTACGGCAAAATCTGTAATGGCAACGCTACTAACGTCACTACCGACAAGGGTACAGCGCCTAGAATACCTAGTGTTAGACCGGGAGCCGACAACAGAGACAATCACCTCATCGAGTTCACGGATGAAATTCTAGAATTAGTAAAATCTTGATTCGCATATTAAATCGCAGTCGGTCTGCCAAGTCATATCTTGGTGGAAAACACCTGAAAACCCGATTTTAGCGGTTGACTCGTAGGTTTACCATTGTATTTTCCTGCACCAAAAGGTATGAAATCATGGAGGACTGGGAGCAGGAAAACACAATGGTAAACCTACGAGTCAGCCGCTAAAATCGGGTTTTCGGGTGTTTTCCACCAAGATATGACTTGGCAGACCGATTGCTTTTTAATATGCGAATCAAGATTTAACTATTCCTTGAATTTCATCCGTGAACTTGATGAGGTGATTGTCTGTGCTACCGGCTCCCGGTCTATGTGGAAATATGCTATCCAAACAGTGCTAAAAATTTGTATCCCTTAAATGTGCGACGATACTGCTAAAATTCAAGTGTCGATCGTAGCTACATCTGCGAGATTTTCGCATTACTAGTATTACATTGTATAGTACATTGTATAGACTATCAATTTCTTGCAGTTGTAGAAAATATTCTGCAGATGTCGCTGAGATCTGCATATTGCAGCAGTATCATTGCACATTTAAGGGATACAATATTTTAGCGCTTTTTTAAGTATTACAGGGATAGCCTATTTCCATACTATATATTCTAGGCGCTATAACAAGGGGGAAGAATTAACAAGTCTCCGAAATTTTCCTATGTTGAAGAAATATATTTATGCTCTATGTTTTGAATATATGTTCTTTCCTGAGACGAAGCAGAGGCAGCGAGAGAAGCAGACTCAAAGACGTTTAAGATACATACACCGGCAAACTGGCAGTTTAACTGAGGATTTTTGATCACAGCTGTTGTACGGCAGTTTATATGTTTAATGTTTTAATTTACCTAAGAAAATGCTTTTATCAGCGTATTTTTTCATTGCGGATCATTAAATATTAGTCTACCCTGTTTCATTTAGGCTTTTTTAAAAAAAAATACCTTATTATTCATCATTTTGTTTGTTTTTTTCGTATAGCAAGTAAGTATTTCAATAAACATCCCCCAAGGATGAAAATATAGTGTTACTTTCGTTAATATTCATTTTTTAATTACTTTTTTGCATAAAAATTAGTTTAAAAAACGTAGATTCCTTTACAAGTAATTTAAAATTTTGTAAATTACTATATTATGGTACAGCTGCTACCTTTAATCTAAACTTCCCTACCAGTTACTTTTGTAAGTCAAACTTTAAAAAAGGTGGAATTATAATCTTTAACAATCTGTTTTCATATAAATTTCGCCTTTATTTCGGTTTATGAGGCATGTTAAAATTAGATAATCTTTTTCAAACATACCATCCGTAAAATTATTAATAAATCGCCTTATTTAACTTTATTTCTGAAAATTCAATATTTCTAGCGCATATTTAGATATAAAAAATAGGTTCATGAAAAAAATATGCCTTAAACTTCATATATGTTGATAAAAATTAATTTTTAAGCTCATTCTAGGCATAGCATTTAATGGTAAATAACCACAGCTGACGTACAAACCTCGCGGTTCAGGTGTTTTAGATGGCTGCCATGACTTCGCATGCTTTTGAATGGGAATGGAGGATATTCCATCTACATTTTGATCACGTGGTCAAGGTAAAAACTTCAAGCGTAAAGAAGGGAAGACTCCGTAGACGTGTAATGTAAATCACCGCTAGCCAATGAAACAGTTCATGAGGCAAAATAGTAGTATCTTCCCTTCTTATCAGTTAGCAGTTCCATGGACAAATTACCGGTATCACGTGACATTTTTCAGCCTCGTACCCAGATTTGGAATATCCTCAATGGAGGATATTTCTTTTCGTATTGTTTAAACATGCAATATTCCATTCAAATTCCCTTTTAAACTAAACAATTATTTTAACTTTATTAGTTCAATTATTGATTAAAAAATCATTTAAGAAATGCTATTACTTTTTTTCTTACTTCAGCAAATAGTTGCTTTTAATTTTAAAAGAAAAAAGTATAGAGCTCTCTGGAACTAAAATAAACTACTCAAAAGATATTTTTTTAAGAATGCTAGTTTGGAAAAATCAAAACACATTACCATTTAGCCACAGTAAAAAAAAAAAATATTTGTTACTTTCTGAATAAAACTAATGATTCTAATTCTAATCCAAAATATATAGAGAGTAAACGTAAGGACACCCTTAAGAAATTTCTTTTCTTTTTTTTTAATTAATAGCTTTAATTATTATATTTCAGTTTTTAAATACTATATTAATATACCAGTGGCATATCTAGAATTATTATTTCAAAAGGGGCGGGGGGGGGGGCGCTGAGATGGAATAAAAATTGATGTGATGTAATCGCAAAGGACCGTGCAAAATTTCGTTTTAAACAGTTTTTTGCTATAACAGGTATAATTATACTGCATTTTTTTCATAGGAGCCATATTTCACGTTTAAGGCAAATTTACGTTATAGACAGCTTCCGTTTCACTGGCTTTATTGTTTTAATCAGGATTATGATTTTTTTTCTTTAAACCCTTTGAGGGGCAAGCAATTGTGTTTTAGTAATGTTGAATTCCAACCGGAAAAATCTCGTTGCCAGGTGATGCTGCCGTGCGCATGTGTGTGCCTCCGAAGATGCGCGTGTGACAGGTTTTGTGCTATGAGAGTTGTCATAGGCTTTGCGTGCTGTGAGCGTTTCACAGGCTTTTGCTTGCGTGCTGTGATAGTTTCACAGGTTTTTGCTTGCGTGCTGTGATAGTTTCACAGGTTTTTGCTTGCTAGGAGTGTTTTCAGTGCTGCCATCTGTTGGTGTCGAAAGGAGTTGATGATGTTTTTGAAAGTGCGTGTTCGTTTGTCCAAGGTCACCAATGCAGGAGATGTGCGGCGATAAGTATCGAACCGGAGAACCCACGGTCAGAAAGCGAGATCTTACGTGCCGAGCAAAAAGCTAGGTCGATCGCTTCCTGCGAGTTACTCGTTTTACTGGCCGCGCAAGATGGCGTCGCCACATATCCCACCGCCCATCAAGGGGTTAAGATGGGTCCGTTGCACACAGATTTTACTCCATGAAATTTTCTATAAGTTTATTGGTCTGGAAGATTGATAAAAAGACAAAATTTTCCTAATGAACGCACATTCTAAATAGTTAAGAAAACTTTAACCCTTAACCGGAAACGTGAAAATCCCGTGCACAAACAGAACATTTAACAATTTACCAAATAGGGAAATTAAACATTTAATCTTTAATAGTAATGCATTAACAGGACCTAGTGATGGGCGATAACGAGATATTTTTCTAGATTTTCTCGATTGTATGGACATCTCGATATTTTTCGATTGTGTAAATTTTTTCTCGATGACTCCAGTTTGCAAATTTCTTTTATAAATCATATATTATATATGTCATACATTTATCAAGAATCGTCTGCGGGGGAACTGGAATGAGTCGATGTTAATAAAGACTAGGTGACTTCGACCGCTAGCGGGCCCCTCCTTTAATCGGGGCCTCTAATTTATACGTAATCTTGTAATATAAAATCACGAACAGGTTACCCTCTATATACGGCACTGATATATGATAGCAGGCGTGGTGTGCACGCACTACAAAATCTTGTAAAAAATATAATATCGAAACGAATGAACTTCGGACCAGATCTCTTGGGGGAGGGGTCAAAGCGAGCGGAGGGGCACAGCAGCTGCATAATATGATTAAGTCGTCACCGGTCTTTAGGCCTTTTCAACCATTTGTCACATGAGAAGTCTGGATCTGAATTTATAAAAATGCCCTCCCCGTGGGGGCAACGGGGGGGAGGGGTGCGGGTGGTAGATAACATGAGTAAGTGGTCATAAGCCTTTATAACAATATGTCACATGAGGGATCTCGGCTAAATTTAGAAAAACACCCCCGTGGGGGAAAGCGGTGGGGGGTGGTCACGGGAGGTGCATAACATCAATAAGTAGTCACAGACCTTTCCAACGATATCTCACATGAGGTGTCTTGGCTAAATTTGAAAAAGTGTCCCCCGGGAGGGGCAAATTGGGGGGGACTGTCACCGGAGGTGCACAACATCAGTAAGTAATCACAGACCTTTCCAACAATATTTCATATGAGGGGTCTTGGTTAAATTTAGAAAAGTGCCCCCGGGCGGGCAAAGTGGTGGTGAGGGACACCGTAGGTACATAACATCAATAAGTAGTCACAGACCTTTTCAACGATATCTCACAAGAGGGGTATTGACTAAATTTGGAAAAGTGCCCTCCGGGGGAGGCAAATTGGGGGGGGGGGGCGGAAGTGCATAGCAGCAATAAGTAGTCACAAACCTTTCTAACGATATGTCACATGAGGGGTCTTGGCTAAATTTGGAAAAGTGTCCTGAAATTTCATATATTATAAATAATATTTATCGGAGGGCTCCATAAAAAAATCCGATCTAAAATGATAAAAACGAAAAACTACCCTCGCAGTGGGGGCCAAATTGGGGAGGGGAGGAAGAAAGTCTCATAATATGAAAGAGTCATCCGAGAGCTTACCGATGACATATCACATGACTGGTCCAAAAAAAGTTTGAAAATTGCTCCCCCCTCCCTCCCCCCGTGGGCCCACTCTTTCGCCCCAGAATTCACACAGCCGTCACTTTAAAATTTTTATGTTCAATAAATAATATTTACCGGAAGACTGCATAAAAAACCCACATCTAAAGTGATATTTAAATTTATTATAGAAATCGGCTACGGCTTAAAAAATTTGTTCGCCCCTTCCCCATCCCCCTTTGGGCGAAGAAAGGTTCATAGTATGAAAGAGTGGTCAAAGGGCTTTTCGATTATATGCCACAGGAAGGGTTCGGTAAAATTTTTAAAATTGCACCCCGCATGAGTCCACTCTCACGTCCTCCTCCCTCGAAATCACCCGACCCACCTTCCTCTTTGAAATTTTTATATTTAATAAATAATTTTTATTGGAGGGCTGCAGGTATGTGACATCTTGGTAGAGCTAAAATAAGAGAAACTTTGAAAATTAAGGCTTCATTTCACAGCTCATTGTCATGCCTCTTTCTCTATCTCGTCCCTTGGTACTTCTCGATAAATTTTCTTACTTCTCTTCTCTGCCGAGGACGAGAGAAATCCTCGAAAAGCTTCTCATAGGGAAATTTTGAAAAGCGCGTGAGAAATCCTCGAAAGGGTTTTCATTGGGAGATTTCGAAAAGGACGAGAGAAACCAGCGAGAGGCTTCCCATCGGGAAAGGTTGAAAAGGGCGGGAGAAACTATCGAGAGGCTTCCCATCCCGGAAAGCTGAAAACCGCGAGAGAACCAACCATCGAGCAGCTTCCCATCTGGAAGCGCCGATGTGCTGGAAAAATCATCGAGATGAGATTTGCCGAAATGCGAGATAGAAATGAAGCTTTCAGAGTCAAACTTACCGCATTTCTGGTTTAAGTCATAATTTCTCAAAGGAGTCCATCTGCTTATCCAATCTCTTTTTAGCTCACAGGCTATCTAAGCCTGAGAGCTAATGTACCCGTCGGTTCTGTGTGTATGCATGTACGTAGTAGTACGTATGTATGTACGTAACGCGATAACTCTTGATTGAAATGTCCGATTTGCTTCAATTTTTTTTTATGTTCATTCTGATAAGGCGTTCCGCTGATTAGCTTTGACGGTTCATTGGTTAAGGATAAAGGGAGAGAAGGGGGCTGGTCCCCCCCACCTCCTTCATTTAGATAAATAGGTTTTTCATTCAGAATTATTCGATTTGCTCCAAGTTTGGTATACCGGTTTATTATGTGGCCGCCCCTCCGGGTGGTTCCGATCCGACCCCTTGAGTGGGGGAGGTGACCGGAAGCTCGGCAGAGTTCGTTGTGTACGAATGCGAGGGGGCCGGATGGGGACGATTCGCCACCTCCTCGAGAGGCTCATCTCCGACAGGCGTTGAGCACGGTGGCCACGGTTAGCGGACGTTGTGCATAGGTGGGAGCGGTTTTGAGATGTTTACGCAACCACCTCCGGCACCCGGGTTCTCTGGGCAAGCCGGGTAGCGACGCTCCATAATCTGATCCCAGAGCCGGCGGTGGCCGGGTGGTGACTCTGGGCAAAGGATAGCTAAGGCGATAGGACCCCATCCACCTATTGACTAAGAGAGAGCCTGAAGTATGAGTGAGGGCTTTGTAGTGGAAAGTCCTCGGTGCTCGCTAGTGACGACGGGGCTCGCGGGAACGCCATGCAGGGACTCCCGGAGCAACCGAAGGGCGAGGGTTACGGACAGCGCCCAAGTTACTTTATGACTTGGGTGGCTCATCCCTCCGAGGACCTCAGCTGGAGCAGTTGGGAGCCGACCCTCAGGGTGGTAGGGTTTGGCGGTGCCCCCGTTGACCAAGGAGCGGTCGCGTGGAGAGGCCAGTATGGCTCTGGTTGCTCCATGTCGTGCCGTGACCCTTGGGAGGGGGTCGGCCGGCAGGTCCACCATCGAACGCTATTCCCGCAGGGAAACGGGCCGGAGGCTCGCCGGTAACGCGGCGGCTCATCGTGCCTCAGGTGAACTCTCGGTCCGATCCAGGTCCTCCGTGTCTATGCGGTACCGGAGTTTGCCTCGCCTGGTGATGAGGACCTAGAGGTGTCTCCACCTAACTTTCGAACGCACTAACAAAGGTAGCGGTCGGTCACTGCACGGGGTCAGGGGCCTTCGGGCCTGGGTACCCTCGACGGCCGTGAGGTAAGGTAGTGGCGGGCGGGCTTTTGTCGGCCTCCACTGGCTTCTCTGTCCTAGGATGGAGTCGAGTCGGTGGGGGCTGGCGGGACTCCGTTCCGTCCAACCCCCTAGCGAGGCGGAGTCTATTCCGTCTAGGTGGAGCTTTCCGTGCCCGCCTGGGGTCGCTAACGGCACCTAGTCTGGGCCAACTGGCTCCCGGCGTGATCCGCGAGGGGTTCCGACGGTTGAGCCGGGTGGCTTGGGCGAAAAGCCAGGAGCTGGGTCGCTTTACGGCCGGAGGGATTTTCCCCGTCCTCCCTGGTTTTCAAGCTAGGGGCTCCTCACTAACTTTCCTATCGGCTGGCCCACAAAAATGTCTCTGCCGGAAAATGGTATCTGATCTTGGGGGCCTGTCCGTAAATTAAATTCGGGTCGGGAAGCCTCGGTTCAGTCCGTGGGCCCAGCGTCTTTATAGGCGTCTGATTCCTGCGATGGCTTGCGGGGTCTACCGGCTCGAGTAACCAAGTTTAGGGACCACTTGGTTTTTCTAGCTGGGTGGTGAGGACTGTCGTAGCGGCCGTTCGTCTCTTCTTGGGAATAGCCGTCACCGTGTGCGCTGGGCAGCGGTGTCGGTTTGACCGGAGTTTGCGTGGGGTTCCGCTCTGTTGGAGCTTGTCTGGCGGCGACCTTTGGGACGCGTCGCGGGGCTTGCTTCACGGGTGGTTCCTCGCGTCGACAAATGGGCCTGAAAAGGGCCTGGGACCGGAAGATGAACCCCTCATCTATACCGGTTTATTATGTTAAGGAGCTTCCCTGATTAAACTTGGAGGTTCATTAGTTAAGTATGAAGGGGGGAAAGGGGGGTAGACCCCCTCCTTAATTTAGATAAATGGGTTTTTCATGCAGAATTATTCGATTTGCTCCAAATTTGGTATACCGGTTTATTATGTTAAGGAGCTTCCCTGATTAAACTTGGAGGTTCATTAGTTAAGTATAAAGGGGGGAAAGAGGGGTAGACCCCTCCTTAATTTAGATAAATAGGTTTTTCATGCAGAATTATTCGATTTGCTCCAAATTTGGGATACCGGTTTATTATGTTAAGAAGCTGCCGTGATTAGATTTGGAAGTTTATGGGTTAAGTATAAAGAGGAGGGGCTAGTCTCCCCCTTAATTTAGATAAAAGGGTTTTTCATGCAGAATTATTCGATTTGCTTCAAATTTAATATACCGATTTATTCCGATATGGCGCTTTCTTCATTAGATTTGAGGTTTATTGGTTAAGTATACAAGGCAAAAGGGGGGCAAGTCCCCTCCCCTTAATTTAGATAAATGGATTTTCATGGAAAATTATTCAATTTACTTTAATTTTTTTTTTTCTATGTTCATTCTGTTTTCCTGGAGGAGCTTTCTGATTAGATTTGGAGGTTCATTAGTTAAGTATAAAAGGATTAAAGGGGGTTAGACCCCCCCTTAATTTAGCGATATGTTTCTTTTTTCATGCAGAATTATCTGATTTGCTTCAGATTTGATAGACTGATTTATTATAGTTAAGGAGTTTCCCTGATTAGATTTGGAGATTCAATGGTTAAGTATAAAAGGGGCAAACGGGGGATATTTCCCTTCATTTATTTTTTGAGGGACATTATTCTTTGAAATAAGAGTATAATATACAATTAGTGGGAATAACCTGTGAGCTCAATGCCATCAGTTTAACTGGCACTTATCTTTTTATTGCTATTAACCGATGTGGATTATGAAGCATAGTGGTTTATGTATTCAGTTCTGTATAGTCCTAGTTTCAAACTTTACTGTTGAATTTAGTGTTATTTTGCCCCGAATTTTCAATGTTTCTCTTATTTTAGGTCTGCCAAGCTGCCCCAGACCTGGAGCCTCAGATTCATACTATTTATTAAATATAAAAAGTTCAAAGAGGAAGGTGAGTTAATTCTGGGGGGCGTGAGAGTGGACAAAGGGGGGGGGGGAGTAATTTTCAAACTTTTACCAAACCTCTCCTTGACATATCATCGAAAATTCCTTTGACCACTCTTTCATATTATGAACCTTTCTCCTCCAAGAGTTGAATTCCGGAAGGGGGCAGGGGGGGAGCGGTGCGAGGGTGAATTTTTTTTTAATTGTAGAGATATCTACAATAAATATCATTAAATGAGGTTTTTTAATGGAGCTCTCCGATAAATATTATTTATTAAATATAAAATTTTAAAAGTGGGGCTGCGTGATTTCCGGGTATATTCTGGGATAAAACAGTGAACCCACGTGGGAGGGGTAGATTTCAAACTTTTTTTGGACAAGTCATTTGATATATCATCGGAAAGTTTTCGGTTATCATCGGAAAGTTACTCTTTCATATTACGAACCTTTCTTCTTCCCTCCCTAGTTTGTTGCCCCGAGAGAGGCACTTTTCAAACTTTTTTGAAAGCGTTTTTAAACATTTTAGATCGGATTTTTTTACGGAGCCCTCCGATAAATAATTTTTAATATATGAAAATTTCAAAGAGAAGGATGGGCAGGGTATATTTCGGGGGGGGGGGGGGGGGGCACGATAATTGGAATCCTGGGAGTTGGGACTCTTTTCTATCTTTTGATGACACCCTTCATGTGATATATCATTGGAAAGCTCTGTGACTACTATTTCATTTTATATATCGCCCGCGCCCCTTCCCTTACTTTTCCCCCGCGCGGGGGCACTTTTCTAAATTTAGACGACACCCCTCATGTGACATATCGTTGGAAAGTCCTGCGACCACTTATTCATATTATGCGCTTTCCTTGCCCCTCCCCCCCACTTTGCTCCCCGTGGGGGTTCGTTTAATGTATTCCAGTCGAAGACTTTCTAAAAATGGGGAAATTAAAGATCTAATCTCAAATGACGTAGAAAAATCAATAAAAAATATTGATCCCTTTTATCATTCTTTAGTTCATGTTTTTGCCACTAGGGGGTGCTTTTGATTCTTATTTCTTTGGCCATTTTGTTGCTAATTGCCAAAAAATTCTAATTTTTGATACTTAAACTCCCCTTACCGCTTCATAGCTACTCGCGTTTTTTCAGCTTTTTTCAACCACGGGGCATCCTCACAAGACTTTTCCAGTCTTGTGGCTCCATTATAGCCTCCCTTTGGTTTGTTGTTTTTTTATTCCATCTGTTTTCAGTTACCCTATATTTAATCAAATCTGCGTTATATATATATATATATATCTAAAAACAATGATTTCAACAATCGATTCTAGAACATCTCTTTTGTAGATTCTCGAAAGTAATCGATGACTGTATCGATTGTGTATTTTACGATAACGATTTTTTTCGATTGGTAAATTTTCGAGAATCGCCCATCACTAAGCCCTATCACTACTATGAAATTGTCGGCCAGAATAATAGCTAAGTTTTCCAACAACTGTTTTTAGCTTTTCTCGTTATAATCGATTGTAAAACATCTCGACTGTAGATTCTAGGAATTAATCGATGGCTGTATCGATTGTGATTTTTTACGATGACGATTTTTCTCGATTGTCGAATTCTCGAGAATCGCCCATCACTAACAGGACCAATTTTTTAATATAACAGCATAAAAATAAGTTTAAAATGTCGGAGAGAGAAAATATTAAGGGCAGATACGTAGACGCAAACATCTCACAGGTGTACGTTTCCGGTTAAGGGTTAAAATACCTTCAAACAACATACATTTTGGTTAATTTAAATTGGTCTTTGTGAGTGATCTAAACTGGTTACATTCAGAAACACTCATGAAGTCAAATTTAGCCTTAAATGCATAAACTTGGTAGGTGCTCTCATAATAAAAAAATAGGAAATTGAGTAGCGTTTTCCATATTTCGATAAATGCAAAGGATATTTAAAAAACAATGTCAAAATTGATGTTTTGGACCGAATTTCCTGACACTACAGCTAAAGAACTGTCGCCATGCGACATGAACGAATTATAAGCGATTGTTGTCTCATAACGGCAGTTTTTTCCTTTCCAGTGCTGCCGTGTCAGGAAATTCAGTTCAAAACGCCAACTTTGACAGCATTTTCTATAAGCTGAACCCTTAACAGAAAAACAACAAAAAAAAATTCGATTACAGAATTTTTCAATAAGAGCATCTTCCAAGTTATAAATTTGCTAATAAAAATGAATTAAAAAATGTGTCAGAAAGTTGCCTGTTTGGATTCAAGAACAGACTTAAAGAAGCGTTTAACATGTAAAAAGTAAAAGCATACATTTGGCAAGTATGATTATTGAAGTGTTTTGGAATCTAAAAGCGTTTTTCGTTTTTTCGATAAATTAATCATATATTCAGTTATAAACAATTCGCTCAGAAATTTGGTTCAAAAGATCTACTTTTACTTTTCTGCAAGATCTTTTGCTTGTATTGAAAAAAGAGATTCACTATTCAATTGGCAGCTTTTAATTAATAGCACTTTCCATTCGTGAATAAAAGTGAATTCAGGAATGAATCAGTAAGTATCCAGTTTGAATTCGAGAACAGTTTTAATATATGCGTGAATTAGAAAAAAAATCTTTTTTTGGTTAATTAAAAGGTACAAGACAGAAGATACCCTTAAATATAAAAAAGTAATCTGTTTATTTTTTTATGAAGATTTTTTTCTCAGGGTAAAAAGTACATAAAAGTAATCATAATAAATTGTTTCCAAAATTTTATCGATTTGTATAAGTTATCAAATATTGTCTGTTTTTGAAAACATCTCAAACATTTTAATAAAAATTACTATACCATTTAAACAAATTTTATTTCACTTAACAAAGATAAATGAAACAAAGTAATAGAGCAAATTTGAATCTCCAAAATAAATTGACATATAAATTATGAGATAAGTTTTGTTATTGTTAAAACTATTTAAAAGTGTAGATTTTTGAAAATCAAAAATTATCTGTTACATATGGAATTTCAAAAACATCATATTGTAGGATGTCTAAAGAAATTTCCCAACCAACAAAGCTTTCAACTATCAAGTACAAATGCCTTTTGTGTAACTGATCTGTCCCCATAGTCCATCAGTCAAACAAACGTCAAGAGATAGTGAAATTTTTGGTGGTGAAATACAGGGTGTCTACAAATTAGTTGGACAATTTCGTAAGTTAAGAACTTCCGAAATACTAAATGAAATTAACTAGTTCAAAGTCAGACTACTAATAATATTGCTGAACTTTATTCATAGATGGCGTTAGGTATCATAACTGACGCTATCGCTTAGCGAGCGGAGGTGCTATTCCACATAGTTTAAGGACCAAGATGGGATATTTACGGCAAAATGTGTAATGGCAACAGTACTAGCGTCACTACCGACAAGGGGGAAGAATTAACAAGCCTCCGAAATTTACCTATGTTGCAGAAATATGTTTACCCTCTACACTTTGAATATCTTTTCTTTCCTAAAACGAAGCAGGTGTCAGACAATATTCTATTCATGCTTGCTTTATTTATATAGCTGCTTTTTTCCTACCGTACTTGTACTGGTAACTTACAAAATGATAATTAGAGTAATAATATAAAAGAAAACCCTACAAAATTCTGTTAATAACGTAAATATGTAAGTTTATGAGATTAAATTGTAAAAAATCAAATTCAGGTATTGTGTTAATTTATTCATATCGAATAAAACTTTATTGAGTGTAATGTCAGCACCTCTATTTATTTTTAACTGTTAGATTTATATAATTCTAAAAATTTGTCGAAATGAATTTTTCCCTATCTGTAATTTTATTATTATTTCTTATATGTTAATATTATAAATATTATTGAATTGATAGTACGTTATTTACATTAAAAACAATATTTTTATTTTATCTCTAAGAAAGTGAAAATTCGTAAATTTTAAAAGATTATTGTAACGATTGTTTAATACGTTAACCTAATAAATTAATAAAACATCGGCCATAAAAATTTTCCTACTGATAGGGAATGTTTATGAAATTTTCTGGGATTTGTAGAGCGCAATACTTCGTATATTTTTACATTACACCATTACTTTATTTAGCTTTAAATCCAGTTGTATCATATTTACTTCATATATAGCATTCAAGAGGAAATTTTTACCCTGTTTTTCGCTGCACTTCTATCGTTCACTCGTCATGTAAAAAAAAAAGCATATATCCGTGCATGAACATAGAATAGATATCAGATATATAATATAGAATATCTATTTTGTGTCCATGTATCGCAGTAAGATTTTATTGAAAACGTAAACATGAAACATTAAAAAAAGAAAGATCATAATAAGGTAGATGCTCAATGATAAAAATTTTACAAGGATGGGGAGTTTCTTCCCCATTGTCACTAAAGGCGCTACCATCGCAATCGCATTACCATTACGCTCCATGGAAATGTCCCATCTTGAATGTTATTCTATGGCCACCACGATCACAATATCTTTCACCGCTTGATTTCGGTGTATGGGGTTTTGTAAAGGATCACGTGTACAAGCCGCCACTTCCTGCATCCATTCCTGAACTAAAATGAAGAATCTGCACTGCAATTAATTTGATCGACAGAAACATGCTGAAAAATCTGTGGCAAGAAATGATTTACCGATGGGACATTTGGAGAGTCACTTTGAACTTAGAAGGGGGGGGGGGGGTGCATTGAGACCTATAGCGGCATGGCTGTCGTCTCAAATGATCCATCAAACCAGAACATACCCATGAATAGACATCGTAAAAAACCAATTAGTACAATGCAAGATAGCCATAGTTGAAGATCGAAAAAAAACTTGCGTAATTATCAGATTGGCCATGAGGTTGAACCCACTAAACAGCAAGGATGATGATACGAATTATCCAGAAGCACGAAGCACAAAAAGCAGAGTGACGACAGTTAGAATCGATTAATGCTATGCAAAAAGTTAAGAGTCGAGGACCAAAATACCGAGGACTTGCAGAATTCCTGCAAGAACTCAAAAAATGAGCGAAAACATGGATTATGCAACACCGAACTGTCCCAACACAAGCTACGCTGAGAACGATACTTGAGACAGGAGAATAAAATGTGCTCCAATGAGTCAGGAACGAGGCAGACGCACCATCTGTTATCATCTACGAGACCAAAGCGGGAAAGGAGAGCCGGCGTGATCAGCATCTTGCATAAAAGTCGCGAGATAAGAACATCATCTCTTCTATTAGAAGACCAGAAGTGAGTCAGCTTAACACTGGGAATTTCACCATGTGAGGTCGAATATTTACTTGAACTGTACTGTTGTTGAAGTTGAAGAAAGGTATTCCGTTTCTGGTGCTTAACGAGATCTTCAGGTGAAATCCAGTTCAGAAGGACGTCAGAATCACAGACACTTCTGGCAAGACTGTCTGCTTTTTCATTAAGATGAATATCACGATGACCCGGCACCCAGCAAATCCAGATACTTGGGGAATGAAAGGCAATCCGTTGAAGTTTATTCGAGAGCCACAGAATGACTCTAGGAGACTTAATGGAAACAGATTGAAGCGCAGTGAGCACAGAACGGCTATCAGAGAGCAGCAGAGTGGAACGACCCAAAGAGACCAGTTCATCTAACGCTGTCCCGATGGCTAAAGCTTCTGCTGTAAAAATGGAATTCACCGTATGGATTCTATAGCCGAACTGAGAACCCGCGGAGCACCCAGCAATGGAGGCAGTGGATGGGGATTTCGAAGCATAGGTGGCTATATCTGCCAATCATCAGTAAAGTTTTGAAGAAAATCCATGAAAAGAGGGGTAATAATACTGTCATCCAGATCCTTGTGTTGGAAGGGCAGGTCGTCAAGATGGAATTGAACTATTTCCCGGTTACAAGGGATGGGCAACTGGAAAGGAATCAAATGCTCAGGTTGACTGTCAATCTGATCTAGGAGATCCGCAATGCTGGGAATGGTTTCAACAAAGCTGAAGAGATTCCCTTCATGGCAACACTCTGGCATGCAAGATGAAACATCATAATTTTCAAACAGACTCGGGATGTTGCTGGCAACAGCTTGCTGCTCATTTTCCCAGAGAGGGGGCCAATTTCTTAAAGCCAAGTGTTTGATCCAAAAGCCACAAGCGAGACCCTTGATCCTATCACACACCGGGGCCACGCCAGCATGTTTCCGGAGGATCACATTCGGGGTCCACTTCGGGAGCCCCAAAGCCACCCTAATAGCACTAGTTTGCAAGACTTCGAGCTTGTTTAACACTGAGACGCTTGCCATATTAAGAACCACAGCCCCATAATCCATACAACTACATACTGAAGCAGACGCCAGCGTCAGCAAGTGCCTAGATCTCGCACCATAACTCTTGCAAGCCAGGAATTTAAGCATGTTAATACGACAGAACGCCTTCCTTCAGAGGTAATTGACAGGGCTACTGAAACCTCCGCGACGAGCCACATGGAATCCTAGGAATTTGATATCTTCGCTCCATTCAATCAGGCCTCCATTGATGCTGAAATCGAAATCACATTCTGCACGTCTGTGGAGGAGGTTAATCGCATGGCTTTTATCAGGACGAATGGTCAACTTCCAATAGTTGCACCACTGGGTGATGAGGTGCAAGGCTTCTTGTAGCTTTGCTTGGCAGGTAGCTAGGGTAGAATTAATGCAGTAAAGAAAAATATCAGCATAAATCAGAAACTTGATACCCAGCACCTCGAAAAAATCGTACAAGAAGATAGTAAAGAGGATAGGGCTTTATACTGCACCCTTCAGAACTCCTCGACCAGTAGTACGGGAAGACGACATGATACCCCTCCACAGCACCTTGATGCTCCGACTGGAAAGGAACCGATGAAGCCACAGGAGGATCGGGCCGACAATTCCAATCTTGGCACACTTGAGTATTAGGCCATCAATATACACCGAATCATACGCAGCTTGGATGTCAAGCGAAATACCCAGGATAAACTTCTTCTCCAGTTTGGCCTGCTTGATGTCAATGTGGAGTGCTGTGATTGCGGTTTGGCTGTCACGGAACGGTTGAAATCCAAGGTGCCTGGGGTCAAGGGTTTTATTCTCGAGAAGATGATTGGTGATTCTGTTGGCGATCATTCTTTCACAAATTTTGAACATGACCGAGGTAAGTGCAATATGTCGGTAGGAAGCGGTGTCAGATTTAGGTTTACTTGGTTTAAGAATAGGGATAATCAGGGAAGATGTCCACCCCGAAGGAATGTCGCCCGTTAACCAGATATTGTTGTAAATACTGAGAAGGCTCTCCAAGGAGTGATCCGAGAGTCCCTTAAAGAATGCAGCACTGATTTTATCTTCACCAGGGGCTGTTATTTTCGTCCGATGAATGGACTCCTTCAGTTCCGTCATTGTGAAATTACGATTCAGCTTTTCGGATTCGTCAGCCCCAAAGGTTAGGGGGATCGGATCATGACATGCAGCCTCACTGAAGTGATCTGCAAAGAGTTCTGATTGAGTGCTCGCCTCTGAACTAAGGGTGTCAGCGTGCCTCAGGCAGAGATGGGAATCAGGAGACACGGACTGCCGGTTCTTAAGCTTACGGAAAACTTTGTACAGGATACCCGGATCTTTTGCATCGCAGCACACAGAGTCCAAGTATCGTCGTTTAGAATTCTGTATTGCCTGACGAAGCCTAGCAGAAGCCTGTTTGAATTTCACCCAGAACTCCGTAGACACCAGCTGGGGGCCTTTCTTAAGGTAATATCTCTTCTGCTTCTGCAAACCACTACATTTGGTTGACCACCACACCGGGATGCCTTTAGCAGGGTGCTTCCTTGAAAAACTATGCTGGTGCATGGCCCTGCGGACGCGGACTAGATCAATAAAAGAATTATAGTGTGCTATAGGAGAAAGCTCCAACGAATCATTTACCACCTGGCAAATGCGAGGCCATTTGTAAAGAATAGAACCTGGCTGCAGGGGAGTCCTGATTTCTACATTAATGTTAATTGGAAAATGGTCGCTATCAAATGTATCCTCTTCGACTTGAACGGTTGAGCCCACCAACAAATCCGACGAGCAAAGGGACAGATCAATTAAGGAGCACACTCCGCTTGGGGCAATATGAGTTGGATCAGAGGAATTCATTAGGCAAAAGGAACTGTCGCACAGCCACTTCACGAAGGCCTCGGCGTTCCGTGACGACACCTGGGATCCCCAGAGCTGATGGTGAAGATTGAAGTCCCCCAGAATGGAGGACATTCCAAATCTACGTTCGAGGCTGAAAAAAGTCGCGTGATACCAATAATTTACCCTAGGAATTTCTAACTGATTAGAAGGGAGGCTATTACTGCTTCCCGCTTGAACTGTTTCACTGGCTGGCGGGGATTTACATTACTTCTTACGGAGCCTTCCCTTCTTTACGCTAGAAGTTTTTACCTTGACCACGTGATCATAACGTAGATGGAATATCCTCCATTAAAGTCGGGCCATCCATACCACGACAAAGCTTAGCCAAATCCGGGACCACTAGACCGGAACCAGAATAGACATTAGTAATATTCAAGTAAATAGAGCCGAAAAGACAACGGACACCCATAAACTCATTCGCAGACCCCAAACCAGGGAGGTTGATGCTGACTGAAGACCACTTGTTATTTACAGCAATAGCCAGTCCGCCGCCTGGGCGACCCAGCCTATCCGACCTATAGAAAATTTTCCAGGAAGGGAGACCACCTTCTCCGGAGACAGGAAAGTCTCTTGAAAAACTAGAATATCGGCACTTGAAAAGGGGGGGGGTGATTAAGTCAGGGGAGTTTATTCATTAAACTACGGCAGTTCCATTGAACTATGCTAATGCCCATAAATAAAGCAGAAAATCAGTAAACCAAAAAACAAAAGCAAGAGAAAACACAGCAGATAAACTACCCAGGCAAAATGCGGTTCGCAAATGCCAGCCCACAAGAACCACACACTTTTTCCCCCCTAAATAAAACAGATCACCAGTAACACATAAAGCAGAAGCAAAGAGAAACACAACAGATACACAACCCAGGCAACTACAATTCGCAGATGCCAGCCCACACAACAAGAAAAAAAACAGTCCAAACTGTATGGCCAACAAAATAGAGAAGGGGAAACAATCCACTAAAAACATAACTAAAACTTTTTTTTAAACCTCTGTCTTCCTTTCTGTTAGGACGTTTCCGCCCAGGCTGCAAATCGCTGACCTCTGCCATAAATTTCATTATAACATTACTTAGTGCATTAATCGAGTCCAGTACCTTTTCTGAGTTTTTGGCAGTCATTTCCACCAACACACGAACCAGGTTGTTTGTCCTAGTTTCAATTATTTTTTGTATTTCCTCATAGTCCGATTTTTTTATGCTGGCAACCTTGGCATAGGATCCGGAGCTCGACCTCTGAGAGAATCTTCTCCGGACCTCCACAAACGACAAAAAAATTTTGCTTTTGAAATTCAAAAATTCAACTTCTTTCAACCGGGATGGACATTGCAAATAATCTACTCTGTGCTCGCCCCCACAGTTTGTACATCTAACTGGCGACGCGCAAGGACCTGTATGAACCGTGCCACGTGCCACAAATCTGGTCCGAGGTGCATTTGCCAGTTGTATGATTGAACTTATAACATTTGCCGCACTGGCGCGGTCTATCTATAAACTGCTGTATGGTGTGTAACGAGATCTATATTTTTATTTCTGCTGGCAGATTCGTACCTAATGACGTCACCAAAACCGGTGACACCTTGTTCAGTGAGTCCTTCCGTATGAATCTTCTAAGTTCAAAAATCTTAACTGCATTGACTTCCTCAATTTCCTGCCCTAGCTCAGCCAGAGTCCACAGGAACATTGAAGATTAAAAATTTGTTTGTTAAGTTTTCCCACACCACCCGAATTCTAATGGTCACCACCAAAAACTCTGACCAGTTTACTATTTCAGACGCACAGTTCATTTTATTTGTGCTCACTATTATACACCCATTCCTCGTGTACCGAACATTATCAATATCCTTCACCTGAGTAAGTTTCTTTTTTAACTCTGCTTGCACCGCTCTTGGGTCACGTTGTGGTATTGCTTTTGAATCAGCACTTTGTAAAAAAATATTAAACGCCTTAGCTCCATTTGCCGCCGCCCACTGAAGAAGTAAATCCAACGCTAATGACGAGCGAACCACGTTGTTATTATTTTCGTCGCCAACCAAATTATTTTCGACTACCTCCATCGTTGCCACAGTTTCCACCGGAGGTTGCTGAGATACTTTATCATCCACTATATTAATCACAGAACTCGCCATGCTGACCTCCGCAGCTTTACCTGATATAATGGAGGATATTCCATCTCCGTTTTGATCACGTGGTCAAGGTAAAAACTTATAGCGTAAAGAAGGGAAGGCTCCGTAGACGTGTAATGTAAATCCCCGCTAGCCAATGAAACAGCTCATGAAGCAAAGCAGTAGTATCTTTCCTTCTTATCAGTTAGAAGTTCCTTGGGTAAATTACCGGTATCACGTGACTTTTTTCAGCCTCGAACCCATATTTGGAATATCCTCCATTGCAACACACAGAATCTAATAAACCGTACACGGAAGCACAAACACTCCAAAAAGGTTAACTATAAAAATAGCACCGATACAAGAACCACTGGACTTTACCCGAGGCTAACGAAAAAGACAGGCTACCGCGGTGGGTCCGATTGTTCTTTTTTTAGAGACCGCTGGAGTCACGTGATGCTCGAATGCACCAATGAAGTTGTGCGAAAAGAGCGTCACGTGACTCCAGCGGTCTGTAAAAAAAGAAGAATCGGACCCACCGCGGTAGCCTGTCTTTCTCGTTAGCCTCGACTTTACCTATGTGACGTCAGACGCTGGTAAACCGAAGAAAAACACCAATAGGAGTGAAGAACATTTTAACACTGTTTCCCCTTCGTTCAATAAACAGTCTTTTTTGGCGGGTATCTCCTCGCTGAGGCGTGGCTGTTGCCATTCTTAGGTAAAGTCCCTTGAAGAAACACAACACTAAAATATCACCGCACAACACGCCGTGCCGCAATCCGGTAAACGCCCCCTCACGTGCTTCACGGAAAGCTCACCACCGCCAGCTGTACCGAAAGATATTTCACTGTTGACCTTGGAGAGTCACATCGAACATTTGTGATAATGGTAAACTTGAACTGTTTTCCTATCTGACAACAATATGTACTTTAATTTTTTTTTTCAGTCAATTCCATTCAATAAATCATTCTTTTTGCCCAACTAATTGGTAGACACCCTGTATATTTGAAAGCTGGTGAGAGGAGGAAAAAACCTGCCAAAATTTCGCTAATCGCTTTGGTTTATTGGAATCGCGCTGCGTTACAAGTTCGTTTCTTTTCGGACCGCTTGAGTCAAGTGAGGCAGGCCAGGCGCAAGAAAAAGGCCGCACGTGACTCTAGCGGTCTGAAGAGAGACGAACACGAAACATAATGCGACAATCTGTCTTTTTCGATAGCTTCGAGGGAAAAGTCTGTTACTTTATAAAGGTACGAAGTTTGACTGCATGATTTAAAAATGACGTCAAGGCCTGAAGTTTTTGCATTTCACTTTGGATTGTACAGCTGTTCCGTCGAGACCGGCTTAGGCTGCGTTCAGCGATGCCACCCTTTTCACCCTAGAGGGCTACCCTGTCACGTGAGGTGCTACAGCCCTTTTACCCCGAGTGAAAGCCAGGGTTCTTCGGGGTGGTTCGTTGCTGAACGGCATGGGGTAGGGTTACTTGACAAGACAGCAAAACAGTAAACAAATATGGCTGAGACCATGAACATAGAATAGAGAAGGACTTCACACGAAATAGTGTGAATATCGTGTCGCGATTTTGGTCTTAAATGAAGGGATGGCAACGGTTAGAATAGACCAATTCGTTAGGTGGCAACGAGTCACGTGATGTCCATATTTTTCCATGTTTTTGACGTCATCACCGCTAATGGAGCGGGAGATTTGGTGATTTTCTTGGCGATTTTCTGGCAACCTCGTATACTTTTGTTGACATACTAAAATTGTAAACAAGAAGCTATTAACCAGGATAATAACTTATAAAAAACATTATGTAAGATAATATATTTAAGAATATTAATAAAAGCAGTGTTACAAATTATCACCTAAATAATTATTAAATATACAGTGGATAAAAAGGTTCCATTAGCAGCTATAATCATATAATAAAAAAATGATTTTTCACTCAAGATTATTTATTATAAAGTAAATGAAAATTTGTAGTTACAAAAAATATAACGATTGATTGACATATTGCGAACGGAAACTTCCATATTTATTAAATGTTTCAATCGTAACGCCTATTGTATATATGTATTATATATATATATATAACCGTATTTTAAAATACTAGGCTGTAATGTCAAACCAGGATGCATTTTTTTTATTAATAATAATAAAAGCATGACACACAGAAATTGTATTGTATTTAAATTTCTTGTTATTTCTTTATTTTACTGTATTAGAATTTATCAAATTACAAAACTAATTAAATACTAATGTAAAATCAATACTTAAAATAAATGATATAATTCAAGAAATTGAGCATACATTAATATTCATTAGCAATATTCACAAGTCATAAAATGTCAGCTTTTTAGCTTTTCCTTTACAGCATTTATCACTGCTCTAAAAAATTAAGCATTCTTTTAATATATTAATTAACATTGACAAATTGAATGTGTGCTGTAGATGTTTCTTAAAATAAATCTGATGGCACATTTGAAACTCTGAAAAATGTTTTGAAAGTATTTACAGATTATGTTTGTTGTGTTTTCACAGATTTATTTTACTTTAAAGTTTATTATTAATTGTTAAGTTAATAGAAAACTAATGTACTAAAACTTGTTAAGACAAAATCGCTAGAGACGAAGGGAAATTTTCATTTTAGATAGATTTCACTCAGCAAATATAATTATATGGTATTTCTTTCACCAGAGCCATGAAATTTTTGTATATAATGAAAAGACTGTCTTTACCAAAATCCTGTGCTAATGAATGGTCTCCTAATGCACAATAAAAACACTGGAGAGTAAGATTTTTTCTTTTTCTTTTTTTTTTTTTTTTAAGTACCGGACTCTATAAACTTGGCCCCTAAAATAGAGGCCGTACCCGACTCGACAAGATAAAATGAATCCAAACTTTGAAATCGGCCGGGTCAACAGAATTAGTACAGTTTTTTTGCTGAGCCAGGTTGGGAGATAAACAAAATAAACGGTCCTGACCAATATAACAAATTAAGTGGGACGACTTCCGCAACAGAAATATTGGGCCATTTTGCTCACGCAAAAACACCGGCTCGTTAATGTAAATCCTAAGAAAGATATTTTTTTTTAAATATGTCGTTCGCATTCCATTATTTTTAAATGATCTTTTTTGCATTGGATAGCTGAGGTCGGTCTCTACAAAGAGTCATTTTTACTTTTTCGATTGTGTTTATAGGGTTTTTTTTTTTTTTTTACTAGAATACTTTCCCTTATGAAACTGATTCCGAAAATCAAAGTATACTACGAAAAAACATCTGTAAACAAAATCGAAAAAGGGTCGAGATTGACCTCAGCTATTCGATGCAAAAAAAATAAATCATTTAAGCATATTGAAATGCGAACCATGTATTTAAAAAAAAATTCTTCCATAGGATTAACATTAGCGAACGGCCGTTTACCCTTGAGGGAAGTAGCTGATCCATAGGGGAAAAAAATCGGCCCGGCCCGTACAAAAAATTAATTAATTAATTAATTAATGGCCCAGCATAAAAGTTAAAAGTTTGGCCTGGCCCGGAAAACATTTAAAATCTCAGCTTGATTCGACTGAATTTCTTCAAAACATTGATTTTTACGCTGATATGGTTAAAAATTGTTTCGTAGGAAGAGTTCTCAACAAAAATACTTATTTTATCTTTTTTTTTAATGTTTATAATCTTTATTTTTAAAGAAGCGCCTAATAAAATCACTCAAGTACTCATTTATAACTAATAAACAAACGTAATTTTGTCAAAAAAAAAATGGCCATAATTTTTTTTGCAAAAAAAAATTATGACCATTTTTTTCCCCCCATTCGGACCAGAAAATAGAGTTCTAACTTTTTACGATTGCTCTTTCATCTTCACCTAACACTTCATTTATAATGGCTGTTTCATAATAATGGAAGCCATCAGTCCATCAGAAGAAAATAACTTGGTGGAAGCAGAAACTCGGATAGGCAGGACTCGGTAAATTGGGACTGTACTGAATATGTCATTTTAAAAATGATCTTTAGAATATTTTTGTTGATGTTCAGAGGGACCACCCCCTTGGATCCGCCACTGTAGATTATGTAGTTCAGTATTACATATTTTAAATTTTAAAATGAGTCGTCTATTATAAAATTAGTAAAATTCTCTTTGTAAATAAACTTTGTGGAAGAGGGGGGGGGGGGATACACCAAAATCCATGTTTGAGCCGGGTGCAAAAAAAGCTAGTTTCGGCCCTGCAGTTATCAATAGGTGAACTGCTAAAAAAAAAAGAAAGAAAGAAAAAAGAAGTGTTTCTAGTTATCCTAAAGTGTTTTCGGCAGTGTGAGATCTGCACGGGCCGGCTTTTAGGCACGGGTCATACTCTTTTCTGAAGGTTCTGTTCGGGCCGGGTTAAGGCATTACTTTTTTCCTGAAAGATCGGGCCGGGCCGGACCTAACTTATTTTTTCTGTACAGAGCCCGGGCTGGTTTCATTCCTAGTCTTCATGATCCAAAATTTTCAGTCCTAGTTTTGACAAAGCCCGTATGAAAATCATTGTCTCGTCGTGGCCTGGTCTGTTCAAAGGTCAGTAAAATTAGGCCTGGACCAAAAATGTTTGCAAAAAATGCATACATTTTTAAATCACCATTATTCTACAATTAAACATTAAAATTTATATTATTTTTAAAGAGTAGTAGATTTCATACGCTTATTAAAATATAGCTAAGTTAAAATATAGTAAAACGAGTGAAAAGGACCTGCTTATGACGGAATCCTGTTTTAAACTGAACAACGTGTTGAGGATCTTGTCTATAATGCTTTTTTTTTTTCTTTTTTATACAATTCCGTCTTAGCAGATTTTACTGTATAACATTTTTCAGATTTTTAACACTTCAATGCATAGAATATGGATTAACAAAAGTAATGATAACTGAAACATTTACATACAAGAAATAGAGACTCATTAAAAAAAATAAATATCACAGCCTGCGGCACTTCATCAATGTTTTGTAGAAATTCAGTCGGGTTGGGCCGAGATTTTAACTTTTCCAAGCCAGTCTTAGGCCGAACTTTTAAATTTTTTACTGGGTTGGGCCAATATTTTTTTTGTATGGGCCGGACCGAACTTTTAATTTTTGTATCGGCTGGTCCGTGCCGATTTTTTTCTGCGAGTCGGGCAGTCCCGGGTCGAATTTTTTTCTACGAGTCAGGCAGTCCCGACCTAGAAATTTCAGGCCGGGCCCGGAAATTTTGGTCCGTGCAGACCTCTAAGTGTCTCTATACAATATTTCAAGACCTCTAAAATCTGGAAAAGCCGCGGCCGAAACGATTCCGGAATTGAGATTGTATTTGATTGAGATTGTAATTGATCAGTTCCTTGGGTGCGGCGCTTACGTCGATAAACTTTTTTTTAAACAGATTTTCATTGGTGTGGCGCTTACGGTGGGTATTCCCGAAAATACTGTATATATCATTTTCTTTTTTCTGGGCACTGTTTTAATTCCATATTCAGTAGAACAGGAAAATAAAAATTGGAAATATAATAATTAATTTAATATGCTATCTCAAAAAATGCATTTTTCAAATTCTTTTATTAAAAAATTGATTGTTATTTACTTTTATATTTAAATTTTTTATATATTTCTTTTAAAAAATCATTTTTGGACCCAGAATTTGTAAATTTGTTTACATTCATTAAGCAATGCGAATTATAGAAAATTGTGGATTATAGATCCTTGACTGTATTTTATTACTATAATAATAGTTCTTTGAGAAAAACTGTATTTTTTGTTAGTTAGGCACTGTTGATAAATTGACAAATAGTGTTCTCGTCACAATCATTTGTACTGCATTCATTTCATTTAAAATATAAATCTTTCACTTATTTTATTCAAAAATAAACGACCAAGTGTGTGTACTACTCGCGCTCAGAGGATTCTGTACAATAAATCTATGAATTATTAACTCTATTATTAAAAAAAATCATTACTAAAAGAAAAATAAAGCTTTGTAAAAAACTATACAACATAGGGTTTGGTATAGCTGTATATATACTAGAAAAGTATGAATGGGTATACTGTAAATGTTCAAAGAGATGTGAAGCCTAAATTCTATCAAATGTTTCTATTTTTTATAACAGTTATTTAAATAAAATAAAATTTTCTTTTTCTTTTTGTGTGCAAAAATTACCTTAAATGGGTTTTCAGGAGGGCAGAGACGATTTTTCTTTTTGATTTAAGTGTTCAACAATTACTTTAAAAGGGGGTTCCTTTTTACTTTTGTATGTTTGCAGTGATATAAAGATATGATTTTACATTTAAATAACTTTATATCAATTAACATCTAAAAGAGATAGTTGCTATTTAAAAGGTATGACTATTTTGATGTAAAGAAAATAAAATAAATAACAAAAAAATATATTGTTTGGATAAATAAATAACAATTTCAAAAAACAATACCCTTTTCCCCAGAAATATCTTATGACAACCAAGTGTCAGACTTCTCCCCCAACCTAAAATGATTATATATGCACAGCCCTTATATCATGCAAATCAGCCAAAAAATGTAGATTTGTATAAACACTGCAGCAGCAAAAGGAGGTTGCATTTCAAAATTAAAATTTCTCCCAGAGTATTTAAAAAACTGATAAGATGTATTAAAAATAACTTATGTTACGATAAAAATATGTAAAAACCAATGTAAAGAAAAGCATACGTAGCACAAAACATTTATAATTTGTTTCAAGGCTTTATAAAAGGAATCTTTATTTCAACACAAATTTAATGAAAGAAAATGTTAACAGCAATATGGCTAATGTGAGGAATAATTATTAATTATCAGTGTGTTATTAATGTGGGTACTACTTGATTACCCCGTCGACCAATTTCATCAAATTATACAAATTTACATAATTTTATTTTAAATAACGAAAGAAAAAATAAATTAGTAAAACATTAATAAAAAACAAAAAAAAAGTAGAATTAAAAATCACTTGATGACATAACAAACACTTGTATCATGTTTAATGTCCAGTGAATATGACATTTACGATCATCCATTATTGGCATTTAATCTTATAGTTTGATGACAATTTTTTGGTGGACAGGATAATCAAATGGTACCTTAATGTGTACGGGGTTGTACATGTATAACGTTAGCAATATTTAGGTAATTTTAGCTCCTTCCCCCTCACTTACAGTATCATATGTTATCATTCCTCACCCCCCCCCCCCCCTCCATAATGATATCATTATCAATGTTTAAAAATCCATTTTATTTTTATATGTTACTACTATTGTTCTTTCCCACTCTCTTTTTTTTTTTCCTCTTTGAAGATTACAGCGGCTTTTCTATGAAGCCTTTAAACACATTAATGCTAAACTTATTTTGTTTGTTTCGGCTTTTAGTCCAGTGGTTAGGGAGTTGAATTCTGAATTAATTAAGGGAAGGCTGGGAATTATTTTAATCCCTTCAGTTTAGGTCTAGAATGAATGTGCTATGTTTTCCCCCTCGTACTAGGTGAGCGTTAGGAAATATGTATAGATTTACAGTCAAAAAACACATTTTTTTACATACCATAACAGTTCCTCCAAACAACTAACTCTGTCAAAAACATTGTCAATACAAATGTTGTAGAGCCCCGTAGCAGAAATTTCTCCAAGTGTCTGCGACAGATAATTCAGGGGCAAAAAATAATCTGCAGGTAAAATATTTTTATAAATGGAGCGTTAATTAATCAAACAATCACTTACCTGTAGCGTTTTTAGGCATTTTATAAATTTTTATTAATAATAGTCTTAACTTTTTGTATTAAGTAATAAAGAGCTAAACATAATACGAAGCAAAATAAAAGTTCGATGAAAAAGAATCTGCAAAAGAGAAAAGAAAATCTGCGACGCCCGTCTCCCATCTCGAACTTTCTGCTACCGGGTTGTAGAGCTTAAAATTCTGAGTAAAATAAGTAACTACACTTAATATTTTTGTTGAACATTAAGGTCACAATTCCAGTTTAAAGTTTTAGACCTGTGGTCAGGGGATTGAACTCAGAATTAAATAGGAGAAAACTGGAAATTGTTTTAATCCCTTCAGTTTAGGTCTAAAATGAAAATACTATGTTTTCTTCCTCGTACTTGGGTGAATGTTAGAAAATATGCACATATTTATTTTCGAAATAGCCCACATTGGTTTTTATTTGTCAGATATTGTATTATGCAAGGAGTAACAATTCTCCAAAACCCCTTCCAAATAAGTATATTGACTGCACCACTGGTATAAGGAATATACACACAAATAATAATTATGAAAAATTAGGCATAGATTATGAAATTCTCACCAACAATAGCTAATAAGAACTTTATTTTTTTCATACAATGAAATGAAATATATTAATGAGCCATTTAAAAAAACATAACTGAGTAAAAATCCATTTTCAGCACTTGTTGGTCCCATAACACTTTTTGATGCATTATATTTATTGAATTTTGCATTTAAATAGCACACAATGGACCTCATTAACATTAAATAATTACATGGCAATCCCAGTATATTTATGAGAGTTAGAAAGTGGGAAAATAGACAAACCAAAACTATTCAACTTACTGAATAAACACTTTTCAACCATGTTGAAAGTGTTAAAAATGAGAATATTTTCTCATTGTTTTATATCTTAGCGATTTTGTTACTAAAAATAAATAGATAATTAAAACTGTTAAATGAAAACAACAAATTTTTAATAAATTTCTTTTATTTGACAGTACAAGTTACAGAAACAAAATAAAACTTCTTTATATTATAAATATTATTACATAACAAAATTTATTATTGAATATAATGATTACTATATATAATAAATAAAATAACATTGACACAATGCTTTGCAGTATAGGTGAAAACTGGGAAATTGAGTTAGTAGCCAGTGGCCGGTAGACTCAGTTTCATTAGTGGCCACTTTTTAAAGTTAGTGGCCACTATAATGTTTCAAACTTTCTTGACATCTACATAAATTATAATCGATGTATATATACATATTTTTCTACAAGTCAGAGTGTTATACCAGCCAACTATTCATGATAAGAATAGGGAAGCAGTCAAAATTCAAGAAAATTACTTTAAAACCACAAAATCTGTTACATTAATTTTTTTAGAATATATCTTTAGATTATTTGTATATGTTCATAAACACTATTATCAATTTAAATTACTATTACTTTCTTTATGTAAAAAATAACTAAATCAAAATTACAACAGTTAGGTGTATGCAATTAAAAAAATATCAAATAAAGCACAATAAAATGTTATTTGGATTTTATTTAATAAGTAAATGTGTTATTAATATACTAAACACATTACATACAGTTGAAATCTAAGCTGATGAGTGTATTCCGCTGGATTAAACAGTATCTCATGAAGAAAAATAATCTAACTGGTGAGCATGTGGCAGGAGTCGAAATATTGAAAGTACTGCAATCTCCTTAAAATCCACTTGCACCCGGTGAAAAAAAAAAAGGAATAAAATATTTGAAATGCATGTGGAGTCAAAGCTGATGAATATGTTTTGCAGAATAAAACTGTATTTCTTGAAAAAATAATCCAACTGAAGAGCAATGGCGAAAAGCGGAAATATTGAAAATACAGCTAAATCGTTGTAATCTGCTTGCATCTGGTAACAAAAAGAATCAACCACTTTGCTAATTAGATGTAACCAAAGTAGAAATGCATATTTTTATGAAAAAAGCTATATTTCACATGGCAATCGATAACAGATTTTTTATCACCACTTGGAAAGTGGCGACTAGGGTGGCGATTGATGGCCGATTTTTTAATCGCCACTTTTACAACTTTAATCGCCATGTGGCGAGTGGCGACCGCCAATTTTCACCTATACTTTGCAGAAAACTTTATTGATCTGCAGAAACAGATATTTACATTTTAATTTAAAAGAAAGATAAAGCATTTGTAAAAATTGAGTAAAAATAGACGGTACTTTTCTGTTATATGGACACCATTGTTGCCAAGCATAATAGTTGACACAAAATGAAAATCACGTAAATTGAAACATTTGAAAAATAAAAGAAAAAACAGTGTCAATAGTAAAGTGAGCTTTTTTAAAAATATATCATTTGAAAATTACAGACTTTTAAGAACTATTTTATTAAATCACCAATATATACTTAAAATAAATGAACAAATAACTGTTATACAATAAAGTAATAAAATAAAACTCATATTAAACTACTGGTATAAAATTAAAAATATTTTTTAGCATTGCAGTAAACATTTCATTGATCAAAGATCAGGATAGAAATAATTGGGACATTAAGTACCAAATAGACTGTATAACTAGTGAAATTGTTAACTATTAAGACAGGTTTTATTTTATAAAGAAGTGGGATAATCAATTAATAATTTTCAGTTCGTATAATAATTAAAAAGTAATAAATAGTACATCAAAATTAAAAAGCATGTTTCTTGACATACTTAAACAAAAAAAAAAAAAAAAAAAAAAAAAAAAAAAAGAGGAAAGAAAGAAAATTTCAGTTGATCAATTTGATCAATTGAAATAAACAATAATTGGTAAATAATATTTAGTGAGACAAAATGAAATAAGCCTCATTCAAACTGCTAAGAATATCAGCAGATTTGAAGACATCAGAAATGCAAGTGATTTACGCTCCCGTTCTATTAAAAAGAAAACATTTATGGTTTACACATCAAAATTTCTAAAAACATTACAATAATACATTTAGAATACTGTATTTACTACTCATAAGTAAGAGAAACTTACTGTGTGGGCAGAATATAGGCAAGACAAAATAGCTTTTGGATTATTGGTGTTAAATATTTATATAATTAGAAACACATCTAAACATAGCTTAAAATTATTCAGTATCTGTATTTACTCAAGTAAGATGGAGTGATGAAATCAGAAAAGTAGCCGGTGTAAATTGGATGACTAAGGCACTACACAGGAAAGAGGAAACATTGGAAAAATCTGGAGGAGATCTACATCCAGCAGTGGATTGAAAATGGTTGCTGTTGATGATGATATCTCATTATGTCACATGCCAAGAGATAACAAAAAAGTATGATATATTTGAAAGTGTAATATAACCTGAAGACATTTCATTAAAAAATAAGAAGAAAGATAGAAGTAAATGTCTTACAATTGCCCCCAGAACATTGTTTAAATGCATATTACAACTTTTTAAAGCAAAATTAAGAACAGACTCATTTATTGTAATCAGAAAATTATTATAAAGTACAAATAAACAGTAAAAATTACAAACAAGTACAAATAAAAAGTAAAAATTATTTTAAAGTATTAACGGGTACAACTTACTTTTTTTTCAGGCAGGGGGGAGATCATGAATAAAAAGAGGGCTACATCTGAATAAACAATGTAATGCAAATAAGAAAAATGATAAGTGAGGCTAGTTTTCATGTTAAAATGGCTATGAGTCGCCTCACAATAAGAGCCTATGATAGTAGTAACGGGAGAACACAAACTAAATGTTAAACTAATGGCAGTGTTCTTTTCAAAATTCTTATCTGTATTTCGATACTTTGAATTTTTTTTTAGGCCTAGGTTACCTGAGGCTAATATCTAATCAAATATCTTTACTTTTTTTTTTTATGTGCAGTTTTTTTTCTCTGAGGGCACTTTTAATTTTGGAACAGGATCTGAAACTGAAATTTTCCTCTGAAAAACTGTACCTGAAATAAAGAGCAAAAAGATACCAAATTAGACATTGACCTCAAATATCTCATGCAAAACAAAAATCATTTTAAAATATTGAAATGTAAACAAGAAATTTATAAAGAAAGTTGCCATTGGTTTAATATTAGTTTGTGAGCATCGTTGCATAACTAGCATAATTCGCATTGCATCCATTTAATTTTAAATATAAGTCATTCACTCATTTCATTTAAAATACATGTTGCATACATTTCAAATATATATGCCTTTCACCCATTTCAATTAAAATACAGAGAAAAATAAATACCATAAAATTATCATCAAAATATTGTTTCTAATTTAGTAAAAAAAAAGCTGTTATTGGCAAGATTTGTGTATGACTAACATAAAAGTACCAAAAATACTCTAAAGTTGTTAATAAGCATTAAATAGTTTAGCCAGCATGAGTATAATAGTCATTGTAGAATAATTTAAATTGAAAAAATATGAGAATATGCTTTCCACAAATAGAAGGCTTGAATAAAATGCAATTATTTATAAAGTTTTTTTTTTTTTTTTTTAAGGAGTAGGAAGAGATAATACAGCTGATGTGCAATATGTGTTACAAATAAGAATCATTATTTTCTATGCTGAACTTAGCTTATAAACTGTATACTAATTACAACTTAAGAAAATAACCAAATTATATGAATGATATCTGTGGCAACTATGGTCACTTAAATTTTTCCACACACTTTTGAACTAAATTCTGATTCAATAGCTATTAGCATTAACATCTCAAAATTAATCTTCTGAGCTAAAAAAAAACATCATGTGATATACTTAAAATTTCTTAGTTAATTCACATATTTAAAATAAAGTATGAAGTTACCCTTTACTTGCAAAATATATTATAGGGAAAATATAAATTCAGTAAGCTAAATCTAAAAGCATGGCTTCCAATTTCATTGAATTTTTCTGTAACGAATTTTAAAGAATTCAGTGATGCAAAAATTTAGAAGACTCTTTTCAAACTATAGCCTTTTATGGCATTGGATATCATTGGTGCACCCACGAGAGAGCTGAAACCCCTCCCAGACTAGACATTTAATTTTCTTTTAATTATGGAAGAGTTATTTTTTAATAGGTCCTTAAAAAATCAGAATTTTTGAAAAGATATTCATTTTGACACATATTTTTTTTTCTCTTTTATTTATTATGAAATCAAAATATTAGCATGTTTAAAATTTACTTAAAAATTTAAGGTACTTCTTAATTATCCTGTCGACCAATTTCACCAAATTATATAAATCGCCAAAATTATACGCATTGACATAATTTTTATTTTAAATGACAAAAGAACAAATAAATTAGTAAAACATTGATAAAAATACAAATAAAGCATCGAATTAATGGTTTTACATTTAATCTTACAATTTGGTGACAGCAATTTGGTCGGCAGGATAACTAAGAAGTACCAAATTTAATACCCCATGCAACTTATTGCTATCTTTAACCTTCATAATATTTTGATAATTAATAATAAAACTTTAAATTGTTTGATTGCAAACACAATGTAAAACTATTCAGATGCAGAAACACACCAAAAAATCACAAAAACTAAGATATATTTTAGTACAGTTATTTCATTATGTAATATGTTAAAAGCATTCAGAATTAGCCCCACCAAAACTTTCCAGAGCTTTATCCGACTCTGCTCAAGTCAGCAGAAAAAATTTAAGTCAGGACCTCATCCAGCACGGCTTATCAAATCAAATGAAAGAAAGAGCTCGGCAGCAGCCCAGGCCAAATCTGGGCATATATAGGACTCTAAAATATTCGTAGCCCCCTCCAAAGCATAATCCTGGATGCGCCACTGCTGGATATGTATATTAATTCTAATTTGCAGAGACATTGAAAAGTAAATTACAAACATTGACTGAACAAAACAAACAATGTCACTAAATTTTATTTTCGAGCTCAGAGATCTTTAAAAATGAATTACTATATTGATATTGATGCATTTTAACAGAATTCTAAAATACACATATGCATCTGATAATTTCAATAACTTATGCTAATTAAATAAAAAATTCATCTCACTTTAAAAAATTGTAAATAAACAACCTAAATTATAACCTTGATAATAATGGCAATACATTTTTTAGATTATTTCAACATTAGTAAATATTAAATCGAATACATTATTAGGTACATATGCAGCTTAATAATTATTAAGCAAATGAAGTTATAATGTTAATAATATAGATAATACATTTTAGATTATTTCATATTAAATAGACTAATATATGCAGCTTAATAATTATTAAGCAAATGAAATTATAACCTTGATATAATCATAATACATTTCAATATTAGTAACATTAAATGATTATATATATATGCAGTCTGATAATTACTAAGCTGATATTAAATTATAATTTATAATTATCCAGGGACACCATTTCAAAAGTTTCATTGAAATGGGGAGAGTTATAATTTAATATTATAGTATACAACTACGAAGCAATCTACATAATTATATTCAAATATATATTTTTTTAACTAGCCAAAGCAGTCATTAGATGATAAAAGTACCCGATTTTCAGAATATTGTTATATCAAGGGTTTATGAAATAATTTTATGAACCTTAAACTTCTTATTTAATGCTATGATCTTATTTTAAACAAATCTGATAAGTTATTTTAGCTTTAGTGTAATTTCAGAATATTTTTTTATAGCTTGTGACACATTTTTTTAAACATCAAATCCCTTGAAAAGAGTGTGTATGCACGGGGAGAGAAGAGATTAACTGTTCCTCTCTAATATGATACTCATACACTTAATTAAAGGTCAAAACAGGGAAATTTCATTACTGGCCAGTGGCCAGTAGTACCAGTTTTATAAGTGGCCACTTTCTTTAAACTAGCAGCCACTTTTTTATTTAAAAATACTAAACAGTAAACTTTTGTTAAAATTTTTATTAGTATTAATCTAAAATTGAATAGCACAAATAAATATGCTAATATAAACATACTGCAACCAGAAAAAATAGAATAACATGATGAAATGCAAAAAAATTTTACTCTCTCCTTGTAGGAAAGTGGCCGATGACAGCCGATATTTTAATAGCTACTTTTTCTCATTCACTGGCCCTGTGGCCAATAGCTAGTGCTAATTTTGACATTGACACTTAATGTTTTTATAAAATATAGCTTGCTTATACATAACTACACGCTTTAAAAAAAAAAAAAATGATCATTTAACACAATTTTATAAATCTGAAAGTTAATGTGAAAGAAACCTTGGTTAAAAAATTAATTATAATAAATTATAATTATTGTGTTACAAATTGACATAGCTTTAAGTGATTCTCTAAGATGCAGATCCATTTTATGGGAAAAATGACTTTATATAAAACAATATTTATAAATATACAATGTAGTGTTTAGAAAAGTAACTTACTTACAAGCATCATACTTACAAGTACTGAAAACGCATATCATCAAAAACAAGCATGAAAAAGTCCCTTAACAGGATATTTACAAAAGTGAAAGCGGGGTCAACAGGTAGTAATCAACAAGCATACGCATAATTCTTGAAAAAGTCCCATTGAAAACATTCTATAATTTAAATAAATAAATAAATTATAAGAATCATAATAAACTGATTAAAACAACATGAACAATGTAGAATGCATTTTAAAATTCCCTTTTCTTAGGGAACAGAAAATGTATTAAAAAATTACATACTTACAGTCAGTCATAATAAGTTATTACTTACTGGTCGAGTAAACATTTACGACTGTTCCTGATTGACGAGTTTCAAAAATAGCACATAATTGAAAGGCACTGGAAGAAATTCCACTTTCTTGCAGAAGACCACAAATGGTAGTCGTTTTTTATACAGAACTACACACCTGTGTTCCCCTGAGAGCAAAAAACATCGTAAAATGTGCATCTATCCTGACACCAGCAGATTCTCCAGACACTCTGTATTAAAACTTTTATGGATTTTGAAAGTTTTTCAAACTCATTCTGAAAAAAAAAAAATTATGAATTTTCCCAATTTAAGCCACCCTTGGTCTGGAAAAAGGCGGGGAGGGGTGAAAAAAATTCATATTCTAGATTTTACAGTTTTAATTATACTAGTACTACTGAACAATTATTAAAGAATTTCAGAAAAATGGCATCTCAAATTTTTAAAAAGAATAAGGGGTTTATTAATAGTACCTAGTAATAATAACTAATAGTAAAAACTGTTTATTTAAAAAACAGGTGTTTGTTCATTTTAACAGAAGTTAAATTTTATATCTCATCAATTTTTTTTTTAGGGGGGGGGGAGGATTACACATTTATTTATTTAATATCTCATTATTTAATAACATCTGCATTTCTAATTAAATAACTCAAGGTTAATTTTAGAATCATCAAATTGATACATTTCCCGTGAATAAAATCAATTTTGACTGTAAGAAATAAAAGTTAATACTCACTATTTTCCGATGAAGAAAGATTTAAAAGCAAATTTAGAGCAAAACTATTATTTTATACAGATGAAACATTAATTGAGGCCCATAACAAGACTCCAATAGCCACAGGGCCCTGGGCAACCACCCTTTTTGCCTGATGAATGTGCCAATCCTAACAGTAAATATAATTCATTTACTACAATGCATTTTCAGGGAAACATTTTAATAAAAAATTAAGATTGATAGCTATACATTATACAGCAAAGGAAAGTTTAATATAGAACTTAAAGCCATGGTTACATTTTTAAAATGGAAAACATGGAAATGAACAATTTTCTTCTGTTTACTGCTATACCCTGCAGTTTTATAAAGGCTATGTAAAATTCCACCAGCCTTTTTAGAAAAACTACTCACTGCTGGTAAGCACACTGAAGAAGTTCCCAAATCTGATCAAAGTGACAATTTTAGTTATGAATTTTTCCATCAATTTTACATTGCAATAAAAATTATAAAATCAAACACATTAAAAAATTGTTTTATTTATTTTTGGCCTTAATATTTTATTTAAGCTAGCATAACACGAAAGCTAAATAATAGTGCAGTGTAGAGAGAAGGATTGAACACATTAAATTTTTTTCAAGAATAAAAAACTGGTCAAACTATTAAGAGTTGTTGTTTCTTTCACACAATTATAACTGGCGAGAGAAAATAAAAAAAATTTAAGAAGGAAAAAACTCAAACAATTATTCAAAAAAGCACAAGGAATATTTATAAAACTAAAAACAATGCGGGAATTTGAAGATACGGAGAAAATTTATCAATGATCAATTTTACATAATACGAAACGGTCCAGTGTTCTAATTTTTTTTTTTATGGTGATCTTCAAAAAAGTGTTCCACTTTAATGTGTAACACATGATAAACTAATGACAACTGTCGTCATTTAAGCACAAAAACAATTTAGTATCTTCATACCACATTAAATACTAACAAAAAGATTAAAACAAACCAGAAATAAAATGATCTTTGCATATCCAGAAATTTTTTCTTTTTGATTCTGTTAAAGCATCTATTTTCAAGGCAGCCAACAACTTTGAATGTCTGCTGTACGTTATTTCATAGTGACTTTTTCTAATCCCAGGAAAAGCAAAAAAAAAACATTATTTTCAGTATTATCATTATTATTACTGCCTTGAAAGGAGTCGAGAAACGCGATATTTACTAAAACCGCTTTAAGCCTGCGTAAAATGTGGATAAATTATAGCACACTTGGCAATGCTATCAAGTGCGATAAAGAAGCCAATATGGTAAACAGAGTTACACTAAAAAGATGCTCACAAGACGTCACAAGATGGGCAGTAGATTGCGCAGATAGGAGATTTTGGTGTCCATGTTTTTGACGTCATACCAAAATGCCCTATACAACCATGTACATACCAGCGCCTCTAGCGGACACCGTTCATTGGCTGGATCTCAATGATCAAAGAAGTTATTGGTAGAGCAAATTGAAGCAGACGAAACCGAGTACAACCGTGCGACACAGCGCCGACTATTAGACAAATTTTCAAGGAACGGTTTTCTTCTTCTAAAACCTATTTCGTGAGAAGTCCTTCTCTATTCTATGTTCATGGCTGAGACGTTCGTTGATTTCCTGAAATAAAAATAGCGTTTTATTTACAATTTACACATCGGATTTAATGTTATGTGGCGAAATTTATTATTAAGATTCTCACGATTTAGTTAGTATAGTGCTTTTTAAAATGAAATAATTAAAGGAAAGTGGATTGCCAAATTTATCAAGATATGATTACAAATTGCGTGAAATTATCATCCATGCCGTTCCGTTGAGGAGTTTTGTGATTCATTGTTTCTATTTTGCACATTTGAGTGTGGCGTTATTATCGAATTTCAAAAATGAAAATTTTGTTGGTTTTGCACTCGTGATTTTCATCTAGTACAGTCAAGATTTTTGTTATACCGCAGATAAACTTGTCCCCTGCAGTATGATTTAATAGATGTTTTCTTTTAATTTGAAACTAAATCTATATCTGGAATGCTTTCTTAGCCATAACGTGACATTTGAAATAAGGATTTCTTTTTTTCAACTGGCATTCAACAACTTTTAGTAAATGCATCATGCATGTATTGCTGTAATAAATAATATTTGTTTATATGCATTTTTTTAATTCATTTCATTATATCTGTTATTTATTGTGTACATTAAAGGACAAGTCTGTAATAGTATATTTAAATAAAGATTTAAATATTCTTATCTATTAGTTGTAACATTTAAAATGTATTGAAACCTCAAATTTGAAAGCTCAATTAAAAAAAAAAAAAAAGTTTGCTTATTTCAGTTTTAATTTGTCATTATATCTATAATATCATATTCAGTTTCAGTCCTTGAAGGATATCAGGATAATAAATATTGAAAGTAAATCATGTTTTTAATTGGGAATCTTAACTGAGCAAATATCTTAATTGAGAAGCAAATTAGCTTGAATATGTATAATATCTTGGTTCCTATTTTTGGTACATATTTATGAAATAATTTTACAGTAAATTTTAAAATTATTATGTGTTCGCAAGACAGAAAATGCACAATAGCAACATAAACAATTACTTCGATTCTTAGACATTTCAACATTCAAATAAGTATTCATTAAAAAATTAATGTGGCTTAGAAGAAAAGGAGGGTTAAAAACATCATAACTTTTGAAGCTGTAGTATAATAAAAATTAGTGTTGTGATAATATTTCTCTGTCATTTATTAAGGCTTTCCTCAAATCTAAAAGAGCTACTTTCTGAATTTACTTCTTTTCGGAAACACATAAGATTGGCAGGTTTTCTTATTCAGAAACTATGTAATAGAAGGGCGTTATCCATTTTTTGATAAAAGCAATACATTTTTGAGAAAGTACTGGCAAAGTAAGTGCTTTGAATCAAATTTTCCAGAAGCGATAGTATGGGAAAGGGGAAAAACCTGCAGTCATGTGACAAGAATCTCTTATATCTCAATAAGTATTTTAGGTACTTCTTAGTTATCCCGTCGACCAATTATATAAACCGCCAAACCACTGGCCAAATTATACACATTGACATAATTTTTATTTTAAATAACGAAAGAACAAATAAATTAGTAAAACATTAATAAAAAATGCAAATAAAATGTTGAATTAATGGTTTTATTGGCCATTATTGGCATTTAATCTTACAATTAATTAATTAAGGGCAACCATTATTGGCATTTAATCTTACAATTTGGCGACAGTAATTTGGTCGACCGGATGACTAAGAAGTACCATATTTTATTTATCAAAAATGGAAAACGTTATTCGATTCCAAATCCCTTTAATAATCAGGCCTGTCAATTTTATGCCTTTACAGTTAAAAATGTGTCAGAAAGCTTGCATTGTTGAGCATTGAATTTGGGAGAAACTTTAAGGTGTATTTCCAAAGATTCAGTTAAGAGAAGTTCATTATCGCAAGTAATTTTTTGGTACTTACGTATTAACGCCACTGCAGCTTATATATATAAATATGTGTATATTTATGTATATATATATGTATGGGTACTTTTTGGTTAGCCAGGCACCAGTGTTATACATACACACATATATATATACACACACACATATATATACATATGTATGCATACACATATATATGTACATAAATATATATTTATATACATATATGCGTATATATAATACTGGCACCTGGCTAACTGAAAAGTACCTATATATGTGTATATTTATGTATATATATATACTTATTATAGCTGCGGTGGCTTTAATACGTAAGTACCAATTTTTTTTACAATACATGGTGCCCGCCTTACACATCCTGAGAAAAATGAAGTCCAGTTTCGGTTCGGCTCTACTATGTAGAAAAAAAAATGAAAATCTGATATCTGTGCGGCACGAGTCTGCTGAATAAATTAAGCCCAGCCTCAGACACCTAGTAACTGTCAGATGCCGATCTCTACGCTGGACATTATATTTCTGTATTCATGTTGTCAAACTAACATCGGCTTGTGACGTACATTTATACTTATTCTTGCGAAAGTCATATTCATTGAAAATGGCTCATATTTTATTGACTTTGTTTAAATTTTTATATCGGGCTGGTAGGACCATTTAAATTTTTTATCGTCCTGGCCCGTTGAAAAAATTGTCCTAATTCTGCTGGCCTAGCTTGTTTGAAAATTTGCCTTTATTCTGCCGGAGCCGGGCCCGTGTAGACCTCCAGTTTGCACGTCATCACCATTTCAAAACTTTTTTAATATCAAATGAATTTTCAAATATTTGATACATACATACGAGAATCACAATCTTCTTCAGACTCTGTAGCAGGCAGAGTTTGTTTTGAAAACAATTCCTTCTTAGCTTTTTTTCTCTTTTTATTTTTTAATTGCTTAATAAAAGCCTTTTTTACTGGCTTGGTTAGAACAAAACTCCTTTTTTTCTGTTATCTTACTCTTACTTCTAATATATTCTATTTACTACTGTATTATTACTATAATGAAACATGTTTCATTCTACCCCGTCTGCAAGTGTTTCAACCTCAGTGTACCCCCACACTGAGGTTACTAAGTAAAAATTTATTTACAAACTTCTAACATTTATTTTTATTTATTTTGGTTTTGGAAATATGAAGACAACAATCCAAAGATAACAATGTATAGAAAAAATAATTATTACATATAACAACAACGAAAAAGAGACAAAATTACTTTTAGTAAAGAAACTTACTTTCAGTAGTGTAAAACCAATAATCTTCTATTGCTAATGTTGTAGAAGTGTGAATGTATCCAAATCACATCAGTAACTGGAACATATAGTTGTATACCATCTATATAAACTGTAACTCTCTGTGACAAATTTGACTGATTTTACAAGTAATGTTTCATTGTACCCTGTCTTCCCCTATATATTTGCTTTCATTTATTAAGTAAAATTTCTGGTTCAATCCATGTTAATTTGATCTGAGGCATATTTTCTAAAAATTTCAGGACTTCTCTTACTTATTTAATTATCAGAGTTACCCAGAATTAATAATTCCACCCATCTTTTATTACCACAAAAATATAGGTACTTCCTTCATATAGCAATTCCTAAGGATGAATCGTCAAATATATATGGCACATTGTTGAATTCAGGAGGTAGCCTGGGGGAGGCACTCCCACAAGAGCAATAAGATGCCCCCCGCCACCTGGAACTCTATAATGCCCCCCACCCCTCACCCGGAGCCATAGACATCCCTCCCAGAGAAAGTGTCTGAATTCAACACCAATGTGGCATATATAGGAGATTGTTGAAACTTTAACTGTGACCTTGGCATAATTATAATAGTGGGGGCTGCTTTAACAAGAATGTACAAAAATATCCAATAAATGTATTTTAAAGAAACATTAATAATGGATATCTCTAGTATGTTAAATAAGATATCTACTTTGCATGCAAATTGTCTATGAACACTCTTATATTTAACAAAAAAAACCAATGGAAAAAATACTATCTTATTTAAACTATATTATTATCCTTTTATTATTTTCGAGAAAAAGGAATTGATGCAATTTTAAATAGTCAAATATTATTACCACCATCATTATTCGTACTGCATTCATTTTAATTAAAATATAAACCTTTCTCTCAATTTATTTAAAACACACAACTTTTCTTTAAAATATATGCTTTCACTTATTTCATTTAAAATACAAGAAAGAAATAGCACCACAAACGAGAATATAACACCTTCACACACGAAAACTAAAAGCTACTACTATTGGTGCGAGAAAAAAATGTGAGAAAAAAAAATTGTACACAGCTAACATAAAAGTACCAGACTTTTATACAGAGCCACTGAAAGCGAGGTGTAAGTAGTACCCACCACCCTGAATCTGTGATATCATATATCATTACCAAAGCTCTGAAGATCGATAAAAATGAAAAAAAAAATTGCAAAAGGCAATAAATAGTGTTGCTGCAGTTGTTATACTAGAAATATAAATGACTCACTAATCTTAATAACTCTAGTTTGACATTTAAATTTCCAAATTGGTACTTTTCTGGGCACTATTTGATTATCCCGTTGACCAAAAAACTGTTGCCAAACTGTAAGATTATACCCTTTTCTGTTATATTGGCTTTTGCTCTTTTTTTTTTTTTTTTTTTTTTTTTTTAATGCTTGCTGCATTTCAAGCTTCAGAAAATGAGATTTGTTACCAAATGTCATAAATAGCTATATAAACAAACCTGGTGAACTTTTATTCTTTTTTATATATGTATTTATCTATATAATCATATAGTATATATATATAATTTTTTTTATACAAATTACTTCTGTTTGTATATAAAAATAGATAAATAGCTTCTTTGTGTTAACGTAGTACATGCAATATTGTGTATGCTATCTTGGCACTAGTCAACAGATATTTGATACAACCCCTCATCTTTTTGGGAACAACGGATTTCGAGCTTATTCTATCAACGATAATTTTCAAACTATGATTTTGAGACTTTCACATAAGTTGCTCTATATACTTAGCTAATACATTATGCATATTATATTTTGATTGCATGCACAGTGAAACATTTTTTAGTAAACCTGCTCATTTTTCATCCAAATTTTATTATTTTTTAATTCTGATTGCAGGGTATTATGTACAATGTTGTTTGTCACATTTTCTGAAAAGAACTTTTTTTTATATTAAGAACTCTGCAAATTAGAAGCAGAAAACTTTGCGAAATTCGGGACTGTTTTTACAAAAAATTAATATCTCTATGAGAATACATGCTATCCTCCTAAAAATGAATACAGTTTATTACAATAAGCCACTTAATCATAATCTCCAGTTTGAACGCTTTTGCTACAATAGTTTTTACAGGGTTATCCAAAAGATATTCGTTCTTTTTCAATTTGTTGACGGTCCCCTATGGGGTTCAGGAAAAAATCCTCACTGAAATTTATGACCTGTACTATTCTGTTTACACACCTGGAGCTTCAGGATAATTCCTGAAAAAGAACAAATATCTTTTGGATAACCCTGTAAAAACTAATGTAGCAAAAGTGTTCAAACTCGAGATTATTAATAAGTGTCTTATTGTAATATACTGTGTTCATTTTTATGAGGATAGCATGCATAGTAGTAGAAAAATGAAGGTTTTTATAAAATCAGTCCCAAATTTCGCCAAGTTTTTTGCTTATAATTTGCAGAGTTCTTAATATAAAAAAAAAGTTATTTTCAGAAAATATGACAAACAGCATTGTACACAATACTCTATAATGAGAATTAAAAAATAATAAAAATTGGATGAAAAATGAGCAGGTTTACTAAAAAATGTTTCACTGCACATGCGCGAATGCAATCAAAATGTAATATGCATAATGTATTAGCTAAGTATATAGCAACTTTTGTGAAAGTCTCAAAATCATAGCTTGAAAATTATCGTGGATAGAATAAGCTCGAAATCCATTGTTTCCAAAAAGAAACAAAAAGATGAGGGGTTGTATCCAAATATAGTAGTACATGCAATATTGTGTATGCTATCTTGGCACTAATCAACAGATATTTGATACAACCCCTTATCTGTTAAACAATTTTTAGTAAACATGCTCATTTTTCATCCAATTTTTATTATTTTATAATTCTGATTGCAGAGTATTGTGTACAATGCTGTTTGTCATATTTTCTGAAAAGAACTCCTTTTTTTTTTTTATATTAAGAACTCTGCAAATTATAAGCAAAAAACTTGGTGAAATTTGGGACTGTTTTTATAAAAACCTTAATTTCTCGACGAGTATAAATGCTATCCTCATAAAAATGAACACAGTTTATTACAATAAGACACTTATTAATAATCTCGAGTTTGAACACTTTTGCTACATTAGTTTTTACAGGGTTATCCAAAAGATATTCATTCTTTTTCAATTTGTTGACGGTGTCCCCCCCCTCCCCCCCAATGGGGTTTTGGGGAAAAAATCTTCACGGAAATATATGACCTGTACTATACTGTTTACACACCTGCAGTTTCAGGTTGATTCCTCAAGTATTTTTCTAGATATTTAATAAAACGTCAAAAATCGCAAGTGATCGGTCACCTTTGGCCATATAGTGTATATTGTATATATACATACTGTTGTGAAGATAATCGATTCAATAAGTTTGAACGGATTACCTTCACAACACATACATGTATTGGCATCCGGCTAACCGAAAAGTATCAAAAATTCTTTTAATTATGGGATTAACAAAAATAATAAATGTTAACAAAAGGTGATTTCTTTATTAGAAATTCTATAACTTATGAGAACACCATCACATGTCAAACAACTTTCTTCTTTTTTTTTTTTAAAGTATATATTTTAAATGCATTGAATTTATCTTAAAGTAATGAAAGATTGAATAAATACAACTATACTTTGAATATATATGTAAACATAACTAATCAATAAGCACTTATGTAGACAGCATAAAATTAGAGCAAAGATTACTTACTTAAAATAATAAACTTAACTTTTAAAAAGTACATGAATAGTAAAAATTGAAGTATTTACTTCTTTAATATAAAATCAGTCTCTGAAGATTTAAAAGTGGAAAAAATCTTAAAGATTTTAGTATAGGAAGACTAGTTTTATGCATAAAATTTGCTATTTAGTGATACAACGAGTTAGAAAAGATAAAACTACAAAAATACTTTCTTGTAATATGCACACATTGTACTTTCTTTATTAAACAATGAAAATATTAAACTCCTATGAATAACTTTATTTAAATTTAGTTGCTACAAATAACTCTTACTAATTTTAGAATTCCTAATGAACAACACTTTTCGGATAAAGGTATAAACTAAAAATACACTTGATGAAAATTTTTAACTTTTTAATAGAGTTATTATTCAAAAAATGTACAAGTAAAATAATTTTGCAAATCCCAAATGAACTTAATAATATTAATTTATTGTAAATGTAGATCCATTGGTGACATATAAACTGTAGGATAAATGAAACCAGGGAAACAGCAAGAGTGGTGTAGATGACATCTAGGCCAACAGCAAGCTCAAAATACTATAGTGTTGGTTGGGAAGATCATATTATCTAAAGAACTAGCAAGTTACACTCGAAGACAGAATATCGAAATAAACTCCTGCCTCCAAGTGTAGCCAGCTGTCATAAAAATTCCACACTATATCTTTCCTCCATTCTTCATTATTCAGTCCATTTTCTTCCTACAGTCAACTCATATCTTCAGTGATAACTGTAGTACGTTATACATTTTAAATTAATATTTTGATATTAAGTTATTTGAGATTAGGAAAGTTATATTAACTGTACATTTTTAGATAACAACCATATTAAAGCGTCCTTTATTTTTCAGTAAATAATTTCATTTTATGCCAGTGTCTGAAAAGTTTCATCTATTATAAACTCATTAAGTATTCCAAAATAAAAGAGAGTCATCGATAACTACTAATTTAAAATGAAGTAGTAATTGTAATGAGTAGTATAATATTTCATTTATTAAAAAAAGTTATGAATAACATTATGAATATATTTAATTTTGCTGTAAAAATATAAATAAATACTCTTTTATTAAAAAGCAGTAAACCAACGTTTAAAATGCACAAATAATGGATGAAAAGCAGCAAACAACTGTTTCGAATCTACAGCGAGATTCTTCTTCAGTGCAAGATAGGGAAAAAGGAACAGCGTGCTAGAAAAAGCAAGGCTGAGCAAAATGATAGACAGAGACGCGCTGCCTTATAGACCCTATGCGGGTATCGAAAGCGCCAGAAACAACCAATGAGAGAGAAGCAGTGGAAACGACTGGGTGGACAAGTAGCGACATCTACCGGAGAAGGAGAGAAAAAGAAACCAAAAAAGAGGAAATTAAATTAATGCTTTCCAAATACTTGGAAAATCTGGAGTACTAGATAAGTCATTGACTAAAGAGTGAGAATTTTTAATGATGTGGTAAGCTTCCCAAAAATCAAGATCAAGGTTAGAAGAACATTTTTGGATAATGGTGGCTGAGGAAAAATCGAACCTATGTTGAGAAGTCCAAGAATGTTGAGCAATAGAAGAACGTTTGAGCTCCTGATTTTTAACATAACCTTCATGCTCTTTTAAACGAAATCTAAGAGCATGTTTAGTCTGTCCAATATAAGAAAGGCCACACTGGCAAGAGATTTGGTAAATACCCCAGTTGTCAAGGCGATCAACGGGGTGTTTGAGATTTGAAAAAGTGATTTTATTAACAGGAGAAAAAATAACATTAAAATCAAACCTTCTTAGGATTTTAGCAACTTGCTGACTAATTTTAGGAAAAAATGGCAACACAACTGAAGTATTAGAGTTGGAATTAGAATGCTTTTCAGAATGGACGGATTTCGTCAATTTCTTATAAATAGAATCAATAATATTAGAGGAATAACCACGATCAACAGCAATAGCTTTGATGTAATTAAGTTCAGCACTAAGTAACTGAGGAGTGGAACAAATATTGGTAGCCCGAAAAACAAAATTATTGAAAGCAGCGAATTTCTGGTTAGGGGGGTGAGAAGAATGCCTGTGAGGTGGGAGACTGACAGCAAAAGGTTTACGAAAGACGGTAGTCTGAAAGCCATTTTCACTACGAATAACAAGGACATCGAGGAAAGAAAGACAGTTATTGGTCTCGAAACCAATAAGGAGCTCAAACGTTCTGCTATTGCTCAACATTCTTGGACTTCTCAACATAGGTTCGATTTTTCCTCAGCCACCATTATCCAAAAATGTTCTTCTAACCTTGATCTTGATTTTTGGGAAGCTTACCACATCATTAAAAATTCTCACTCTTTAGTCAATGACTTATCTAGTACTCCAGATTTTCCAAGTATTTGGAAAGCATTAATTTAATTTCCTCTTTTTTGGTTTCTTTTTCTCTCCTTCTCTGGTAGATGTCGCTACTTGTCCACCCAGTCGTTTCCACTGCTTCTCTCTCATTGGTTGTTTCTGGCGCTTTCGATACCCGCATAGGGTATATAAGGCAGCGCGTCTCTGTCTATCATTTTGCTCAGCCTTGCTTTTTCTAGCACGCTGTTCCTTTTTCCCTATCTTGCACTGAAGAAGAATCTCGCTGTAGATTCGAAACAGTTGTTTGCTGCTTTTCATCCATTATTTGTGCATTTTAAACGTTGGTTTACTGCTTTTTAATATTCCTGCACAAAGGCTATAATTGCTATTTTAAATACTCTTTTAGTTTCATTACATTGAGAGCTACTTGCCTAGAAATACATTTTGAACATTATATCAGTGCTACTGATTTAAATCTGAGCTACATATTGAAATAACTTTAATTCAATCTGAGTAAACTGTATATTCAACCCAATTTATGATATTTCAGAAGTGATAAATTTATTACAAGAGAAGATAGATTTACATAAGATAAAACTTTGTTTGTAAATATGGAAAAGCAAAAATAATAGAAAGCAAATTTTTTCTACTAATATAAACAAAGATATATTTAATAGGATTATTCAGAATGCACACATAAAATTACTTCATTTATATATTAAAAAATAAACTAGCATAGTAATTTCAAAATAATATAAATAAAATACTTGTACTAGAATATAATATTGCTGAAACAATAATATATATTACATAAATATCTATTTCAAAAAGTAACATTTTTGTTAATAATAACAATAAAGATGATCGCTTAGTTGGAATTTTCATGTCAGAAGAATTTTCAAAACAGGTGTGAATTTTCATTCTGTGGACTATTAAATAATCTCTCAAATTATTTCAGATATTTTTGAGATTTTATGTTTCTCACTAATTAAAATTAAAGTTAAGAAAAATTAATCATGAAATCTTGTAATGCAAATGATGGAAATATATATACACAAAAAAAAAAAAATGCATTTTGAACCTTGTGCATTTTCACAATGCTCTACTCAGCACACTTCGTAATTTTTATTTCCCCATGTTAATTAAAACTTATGAATGATGAATTAAAACTTACATTGCGAACATGATGACATGATGAATTAAAACTTACATGAACTTTCTGTCGTTTACCTACCAGGTAAACGGAAATAAAGATTAAACAACATCAGTTGTATACAAGATGTATTCAAGTCTAATATAAACAAACCCAAAAAACCCCTCACGTGATCAAATCACCCCAGAAAACTTTGAGGGTGGAAAAAAGCCACTCGGTGTGACACTTTCTTCCTTCCTGAACGCTAACCCAGGGTGACCCTTATCACGTGATTTCGTCTCTGAACGACCACCCTGTAAACAGGGTGGAAAGTGCCACTCGGGGTGGCAGTGCTGAACGCGCCCTTACACCAGCGCCCCTACACCCCATTGTTGTTGTTGTTGTTTTGGGACGCGAATGCCCAGACCATGAGGCATAAGCCACTATGGTCGTCGGTGGGCTGCAATTGACCTGCTGAGACTGCGTTTCTTTACAACGGTTGTGCGATGTCTTTTTCAAATACAATTTGTTTAAAATAATAAAGATTAGGAAGTTCACAAATAATTTAGTTTTTCAGTGTTTTAATAAATTGAATAAATCAGGAGTGAGGGATATTATTCAGTTAACTGATTTCAGCATAATAAATGATTTGAAAAAATAAAATAAATAAAAAGAATATAAATCAAAACAAGTATACTAACTATCAAACTAATATCTCACTGGGAAATAAATTGAACTAAATTTGCATATCACAAACGAAAATTTAAGTTGATTGTAATTTATTACTTTATTCTTTTTGTTATGGATATGGGGAGAGGCGGGGGGGCGTAATAGTATAATAATCAACTGAAGATAAATATTTTTTATTGTTAAATTAACTATCCAAGTCATTAACCAGAAATCTAAATTTTTTTTTTTTTTTTTTTTTCAGCATGTATGTATTTTACATTTAGGGTCAAAATATTACTTATATCTATAATTTCAAACAACAGTGAATTAGCAAAATATATAGCAATTCAGAAATACTTCCAAAAATTTTATTAATATTAACATATAAAAGTGAGTAATAATGCAAAGGGTTTAAAAATGTAAGTTAGAAGCAGAAAATCATTACAGAAATAAAAGTTACCATTGAAATGTATATCGTATAAAATACATTTCTCACCAATAATACCTCCCACTCAATATTAAAATACTTTCTTGACTATCCAAGAACTAGCTCATAAATTAAAAAGTTGAATTTACAAGAAAAAAAAAAAATAATCGTGCGTTAGTAATTTTTGTTTTAGTTTAAAATTTGCACAATTTAAAAATTGTAAAAGTCTGTACAAATTCATAACCCACTGCTTCCAATGATTTGTGGAGAAGGACGGCAAGGTTGGGGAGGAGAGGGTATGCGGTAAAACCATTCTCTTATAAATTAATATGCATACAAAATCAATTACATTAACTGTTACATTAAAACATGATGGGACAAAATAACCTAAAGAAAAGCACTAATAAATAAAAAATCTTTAGCTTTAAACAACTGTTTCAAGGCTTCATAATAGGACATTCAATCTCCAATACAAAATGAGAAACAATAGCAGCGCAGCAAAGTACAAGTGTTACTTCCAGTCAGTTTTTCACATTCTGTTTTTTATTTGGCTTTGGAGACCGAAAAAGGAACTCCTTTTATGAAGTCTTCAAATAATTGGATAGCAAAACATGCTGCCTTTTTTTCGTTGATTGTACTTTTTACTGCGTCATTTGTAATGTGTCAAGTATTTACTAAAATGTACTTTATATCCATGAAAAATAACAATAATGTTTACTCATAAAACTTAATTTTTAATAAGTGTTTAAAACAAGTACCTATTATTAGAGTGTTTATAGTAATGGATACCTTATGTGGCTATGACTAAAAGCGTAATTTCAGTTAATGGTTATAGAACATAAAAAAAAAAAAAAATCAGCTTTAACTGAAAAGCTATGTGATTACATTTAATTTTTAAGCTACAGTTAACAGAATGTAACTAGAAATTTCTTTTAAAAAAATAATTGCTTTTATTTGTAAAATTAAACTGAATATTTTCCTCATGACACTACCTTGGATGTTTTATAATCTAGGTTTTTATTAGCATTCTCAGTCAAAGCAGTCAGATAATAATCTTCAGGAGCGTATGAAAGGGAGGGGCTCATGGGGCTCCCATTCAAATGACAACTAAATCACTTGAGTTGTTAAAAATCTCTTGTTTTTTGCTTTGATTATTTATTCATCTCTGATTAAACATCTCCGTACATAAAAGATATACATATATGATTGCATTTATAGCCGGTAAATCTGCAGATAATTGCCATCAAACGTCAGACCTATATTTTTATTTTGAATAATTTTTTTATTTAGTATTGCAAACGTTCATCCCGCAGTTTCATTTCTTTCATATTAGTATTACTAATTATTATAAGTAATATTTCAGGTAATTTAAGTCTTACGTGAAATACAACTAGTGGCATTGATATTGCAGTACTTTTTTTTTTGGGGGGGGGGGGGGGATTTTTAAAAAATTTTTTTAACACTTTCCAACATAGTTGAAAAGTGTTTATGAATTCAGTTTGTCTGTCTGTCAGCAGTCGTGTAAATATTCACAGATTACCATAAAATTGATATATGTTATTGGGATTTACTATGACATGTTCACTAATTGAAAAAGAAGTATGTAGTATTTATGCTTCACTTACAGGGACATCCAAAAAATTACATTACGGCCTATTGGGGAAAATTGTTTACAGTGTATTTAAATGATTTGAAATTTATGTATATCACTGAGATGTACTGCAAAGCACTTACTGTAGAACCAGATGTACATACAATTTATCGTTCATTTACAGGGACACACAAAAGAACTTGGCTACAGTATGAAGAATAAATGCTGGAAGTACGCTTTCAGTTGTAGTACGTGTTTAAAAAATTAACCTTTTTTAATATTACTTGATGTGTATAAATTCGATATATCATATACAGGGCTACACAAAAGATCTCATTTCCATTTATTGATAGAAATTGCTAAATGGGAATTTTCAAATGCATTTAATTGAACTAACTACTTAGCATACTGTACATTCATACAAATCTATAGATCATATTATAGGGTTGCCCAGAAAATTAGATATTTTTCTGACTATTGATGGTAACTGCAGAAAATTGGTTTTCAAATGCATTATGCATTTTCTAAATTGTTTTTTAGACATCTTTCACATTAATAAACTAAATTTCTGTTCCAGTATTCAGAATGTATTGGAAAGTGTTTATAATTGATGCTGAATGCATGATTTTTCTTTATATTTTAATCAACAGAGGTATGACCCCTCATCCCACCCCCCCTGGGTAGCGTTTCATTACTTTGATAACTGTAATTCTCTTGAATTCAGAATTATAAATCTTCTATCTCAAATAATTAAAATAATTACGTTACGATAGTGACATTACCAACTGAATGAAAAAATTTTTTCATAAAAAAACTATTTATTGCTAATCCTAATTGTTCAATTTATTTAAAAATTCCTACCTGAGTCTCGAAATGATTTTAATGATTTCATGTATCAATAACTAAAACTTCTGATTAATATTGTTTTTAGTATGTTTTAAATTTAAGTAAAGCTAAGTAAGCTGAATAAGTAAATAGTAAATTTGATGTTCTAAGCTACTCCATCTAAAAAAATCTTTTTTTTTTTTCACACTTGTTGATAATATCTAATTAAAAAAAAGGGCTTGTTACAATGCCTCACTTTATCTAAATTTAAAACTAATATAAAATTAAGTCGTCATATTTTTTTTTCTTTTTATAATGTAGCAAATTTCTATCTCAAATTTTACTATTTTATTAATTTTTTGTGTTAGTGTCCATTAGAAATATTATTTCTCTTATTACAATTACATTCTTCACAATGGGAAACATATCTGAGAAGTTGGATAATATTGTTGCTATATAATTATAATATTGAAAAATATTACTATAATGATTAATTTAAAAAAATATTTTTAAATAAATTCCTTAAGGGTGTTCATTATTGCCACGTTTATCCTGTTTTAAGTATGTTCCAAATTTTATAAGGAAAATACACAAATAAGCACATGAGTTAAACATTTATACGTGGAAAAACTCACAATAACGAAAAAAAAAACAAAAAAAAAAAAAACGTGTAAATGTTGACATAAAAATATCCACATATAATACGTTCTTATCGCCAAGATTTAAGCAATAAACGTCATTTCTGGCACACCTAAGATGTGGTAACCAGTGGACTAATCAGGTTATCCAGCCAGTGGGAGAAATAATCGCTCGTCGCGTTCCTGCCATCAATCTAACATGGCAGGCTCACCAAAGTTTCGTTTTTACTGCACCTATCTCCCTTAAAATTATACTCTATTTTTCTATATTTCTATTGTTATAAAGATACTTTACGTTTGTCACTCTGATATAATATTTTATAGATATCTAGGGGACGCTGATAATATAGAGGACGCTGGATGGAAGTTGGAACTCAAAAAGTGCTATAAAAGGCCGCGTAAACCGCTACAAGCCATTGCACATTTTAATAAGATGCAAGATGTCTATTAAGTTGCTTACCTGGTGAGCAGCAAAAATAAAAATCAGAATGAAATATAAGCAGAGCAAACCGAACGAAAGGATCCACATTTATTCCGTGCTATTTTACGGGAAACCACATAAGTTTTCCAAAATCGCAGACAGTTATTCGTAATATAGTCATTTTTATTTTTCTTTATTTGTCGCCGGCATTACTATTAGGACTTTTCACGGCTTATAAGCGAGTACTTCATGTGAAGCACACAAATCGTATGTTTTCAATAAACAACGTTTCTTTTTAAAAGCCGCTTCTAAATATTTTACAAATATATTCTATGTCTGTTTTTTTTTTTTTTTTTTTTTTTTTTTTTTTTTTTAGGCGCTGGCAATTTAATCAACTTTTTTCACCTGACTCTGGCATATTTATTGGTATTTTAAAAAATCCCTTTTCAAGCCATTCTTTTAAGTGTTTTTAAATTCTTTACCTAAGTTTAGTCACTGAGACACTTTAGTTAGTATAAATTGTATATCAAATTTGTAAGATTTATCATCTTTATAGTTTAACTTTTAGCAGGATGTTGAAATGTGAATAGAAAACACTGGATTACTGTGTTTAATCATAGGTTCTGGCAGAAAGGGTGGGGCAAGACTTTTTGGATCAAGTGCATGCTTTACTATGTTTAGCTATAGCTTATAAATACACTTTTACCCTCAATCATTTTACACTTAGTGTTTAATTACTTGTGAAAAAAAGAAATCATCTAAGATATGAGAAATTTAATACAAATTTGAAAGTGCACGAGAGTCTATGACCCTTTCCTTCCCCTCTTACTTGCATCCTTGGTTCCAACCATATTTCATTCATGTTAAGGGGATTCTTCGCGCACTTGAAAACACCCGCTCTGTAATGTTAATCCTATGGGCAGGTTATTTTCGAATTTCTCATTTCAATTTGAATATTTTTAAACGATTTTTTTTGCATAGGCTAAATGAGGTCAATCTTTAATATGTCTTTTTTTTACTTTTTCGATTTTAGTTGCAGATTTTTTTTTAAAAAGGTACTTTCAGTTTCCAAACCAGTTTCGAAACTGAAAGTACCTTTTAAAAAAAAATCTGCAACCAAAATTGAAAAAGTAAAAAAGAGTCATATTAAAGATTGAGCTCAGCTATTCTATGCAAATTAAAATTGTTTAAAAATATTCAAATTGAAATGAGAAATTCGAAAATAACCTGCCCATAGGATTAACATTATGAAGCAGGTGTTTTCAAGTGCGCGAAGAATCTCCTTAAGGGTATATTTTAGTATGTTTCTGAAGTTATTAAATTATTTGTGTTTATCAAAGGATTGTATTGGCTATAGGTGAAAATTGGCGGTCGCCACTCGCCACGTGGCGATTAAAGTTGTAAAAGTAGTGATTAAAAATCGGCCATCGATCGCCACACACCAAGTGACGATAAAAAATCTGTTATTGATCGCCAAGTGAAATATAGCTCTTTTCATAGGAATATGCATCTCTACTTTGGTTACATCTAATTAGAAAACTGGTTAATTCTTTTTTCTACTGGATGCAAGCGGATTACAATGATTTAGCTGTATTTTCAATATTTCGGCTTTTCGTCATTGCTCTTCAGTTGGATTATTTTTTTCAAGAAATGCAATTTTATTCTGCAAAATATATTCACCAGCTTTGATTCTACATGCATTTCAAATAATTTATTCCTTTTTTCTTTTTTCCTTACTGGATGCAAGTGGATTTTAAAGGACATTGCAGTATTTTCAATATTTCAACACCTGCCACATGCTCACCAGTTAGATTATTTTTCTTCAAGAAATACTGTTTAATCCTGCGGAACACACTAATCAGCTTAGATGATTTCAACTGTATATATGTGTGTAGTATAACACATTTACTTATTAAATAAAATCCAAATAACATTTTATTGTGCTTTATTTGATCATTTTTTTATTGTATACACCTAACTGTTGGAATTTTGATTTAGTTATTTTTTATATAAAGAAAGTAATAGTAATTTAATTGATTATAGTGTATATGAACATATACAAATAATCTAAAAATATAATAAAAAAAATTAATTAACGGATTCTGTGGTTCTAAAGTAATTTTCTTGAATTTTGACTGCTTCCCTATTCTTATCATGAATAGTTGGCTGGTATAAAACTGATTTATAGAAAAATATGTATATATACACAACGATTATAGTTTATGTAGATGTCAAGAAAGTTTGAAACATTATAGTGGCCACTAATGAAACTGAGTCTACTGGCTACTAACACAGTTTCCCAGTTTTCACCTATAGTATTGGCACTGTTATTACTCTTGCTATTTGTGTGATATATTTTGTAAAAGAAAAATATTATACAGCCTGGGTCGAAAAGGAAGATCTTATTCTTCCTGTAACTGTTTAGAAATTGTTATCTTCTTATATATTTCTATTGCATATGCTAAAGATGTTTACTTCAAAGATTTCTGTTCTGTGGTAAATTGGTGGGAATATATTTTTTTTTTCTTCTTTTCACTTTGATTCTTGTATGTGATGCTGACTGCAATTCAATTAAATCCGAATTTAACAATTATAAGTATCTTAATGTTTAATAGAATGTAACAAGATTAATATTTATTATACAGCAATGTTACTAGTGTATGCTAATTTTAATAATACAAAATTAAGTATTTTAGTTTATCTGAAATATGATAATCACTACCACTATTTAAAGAAATCATCTTCTTATAAGAGTCAACATGAAATCACAGCAAAATCACATGTAGGTACAATAAAGTCAAGATTTTACTGATATTATATCAGTTTGTATGTTTTAGCATGATTTGTTTATCGATTTGTATACATATGTATACAAATTCCCTCAGAGCTCCTTTTTTTATGATTTTGATGTAAATTAATAGGGTACTTGTATGAGGAAAGTTTCATTCAATAATTCAAGAAAAATGTATGTTATTTTTATTATGCATATTTAATTATACATTATTATTATTATTTACTTGACCTTTACTTTTAATAATTTAATCATTTTTTAAATTACAGTACTTCTTATCATTTCAGTTTATTACTTTACTTATTTTAAAATTTTAGTGTATTGCAAGCATTCGTTATAATTTTGATTGCATTATTACATTCAAATTAATGTCTAAAAAATGTAAACAAAGCCATGACCAGAAATCCGCACAGCCTTTGGTCCCAAGCTGTGCGGATTTGAGGGAGTCTGCTGTATATGAGTTATTAAATAAATAATGTAAAGTAATGTATTGATTAAAAATTAAAGTTAAATATCTTATGGCTAATTCCATGAAAACTTGTCATGTCTGTCACCCAGCTGAAAATCGCCATGCTTGTTGGCTACCAGTATTTTATAATGGAAAAATGTGACTCTTTTTTATTGGCGATATCTCGTGAATTGAATAATGTGAAGCAAACTTTTCGAAAATAATGGTGGCCAAAAATCATAGCGATTTTCAGCTGTGTGACAGACATGACAAGTTTTCATGGAATTAGCCCTATATTCAACAAACAGGAGAAACATAATTATATAATGAAGCAAATAACTTATTAAAAGAATGAAAAGGGACTGAATTAGGTGAGTGTTTACTTAAAAAAGTGCAAGTTCGCAAAAATAAATGTTAAAAATGCAGTGGCGTAGCTAGGGGGGGGTGGGGCGGTCCGCCCCAGGTGTCACCCTCTAAGAGGTGACACCTAGTCTTTATTTGCAAAAAATTTATGTATAACGTTATAAGATTTTGGAAAAGAATTCTGAAATAAAATTAAATTTCCAGCACACCACACAACAGATTTAATTTTCTTTTGGGGGAGAATCTGAAATTTTACACAGAATGGGGTGCCTAAATAAAATATACACTAGTGAACAAAAACCTACCTAACAAATGGGTAGCAAAAGCAAACTTTGAAAGAAAGAATTATCTTCTACATATAGGCACCACACTGACTTATGCAGACTATGAGATGAGTTATAAGTCGCCCTGTGGTTTCTTGTGTAGGTAGGACAAAAGGTAAATAAGAAATGATATGGTCATTTCCTGTGTTATTGTTGCCTTGGATTCTTTTAAACTTTTTACTTTCTTCTATATTCAATAGAAAAAAGTATTGTAATCGAAATTTTTTCGATGGATTTACACGTTTTAGGGTCAGAGATCCCCAAAACATGTTTATACAAAATGTGTCCGTTCTTGTGTCTGTATTTTGCCATTGTACCACCTAAAAGTGTATAAAGTTATACATAGAATTGAACCAAATTTTTTGTGTATGTTTTTGGCCATGGCTAGCAGGTACTCCTTGAATTTGGACACATTCCACCCGAAGGAGGTGCTGAAATAGCATTTTTGTACAATATTCATTATTATACCATCGAAAAGTGTATGAAGTCATGCAAAGAATTGAACTAAATTTCAGATTTATGTTTTCGGCTGTGGCAAGCTGGTCATCCCCCTTGAATTTCGAAATATTCTGCCGGCGTTATAATAATGCTGAAAGGGGTACTTTAATAACGAATTTTGCATAATTTTCTCGATTTTTCGAAGTTCTATTGTACATCTACGGCTCGTACAGTGACGGGAACTTCGTATCCTGCTATGCCGACTATTCGCAAACAGCTGATGTACCGCAAAATAATGAAAAACTATTGATTATAATAAATATAATTATTGAGATTAACTCGTTTTTACCTCAATTAACTGATTGAAGCACAGATCAATGAAGGAAGTCAAAGTTGGTATAGTATTGAACTATTAATCTTCGTAACAACTTTTTGAAACATTTAAATGTATGAGGTCGAAGAAAGTTCTGGGATTGGCACATCCAACTATGAGTATTTTCGAAAGAGATTGCACCCACAGACATTATAATCTTTTCTAGTCTGTGATTGCACCCTTGATTTCCAGGAAAGCATATACTTTAGGTGGTAGGGTCAGGTGGGGTAAAATAAGTCATGGGGTAAAATAGGTCAGTTTTGAAAATATTCTAAAAAAAATTAAACAAATGAGTTTTTATTTTTGTGTTGCCCTTTTCATATAATAATACTGATACTTGTCATTATTTTATATGTAAAATTAACTTCAACTTTTACTCTGCAGTTACAGTATATAACAATTTGATATTTTTGTGCCCAAAGCTTGCATGTGTTGGTCATAAAAACTTTTGATTTCAGAAAATTTAGAGCTAAGTTCACATTTTTTAATAATTTTATTAGATAAAGTACTTTATCAAGATTCATTTTCTACATTTTAAAAAATATAACTGCAAAAATAAATATTTCAGGACAAAAAAACCTGTGTGGGGTAAAATAGGTCATGTTTTGCTGAAAGTTAGGCTTAGCATACACAATGTATATAATTGCAATTTTTCTTTTTAAATCATTTTTATGCTGTCAAATATGTTTGTTCTGATTTTAAAGAAGACTGAAGCAAAATTAAAAATGCTGCTTTCAGCCATTATTTAAAATAATTGTTCCATTTCTATTTTTTCATGGTGTGGCAGCTATTGGTAGCAAAACAATACACACATTTCTTTTCTGTGTGTCAGCAACTGGACAATACATGGCACCTTTAGCTGTGTATAAAGGCAAGAATCTGTATGATACATGGACAAAAGGTGGTCCAGATGGAGCAATTTTTGCAGTCAGTTCTTTAGGGCAGATGCAAGATGATATATTTTAAAAATGGATCGAACTCTTATTGACACCATATCAAAGATGAAACTTGCACTTCCAGTTTTGCCAGTCTTTTGATGGTCATGGGATCCATTTAACATACACAACAGTTAAAAAAGCATTAGACAATCAGGTGATATTCCTTTGGCTCCCACCTAACACAAGCCATGCCCTACAGCCTCTTGTTTTGGTGTTTTTAAGCCTCTAAAGTTGTCATGGAAAAGAGTTCTAAAGAACTGGTATCAGGAGAGTTGATTGCAGAATGTATCAAAAGCAGTTTTCCCTTCATTGTTAAACTGTTTGAAAAACTTCCATCAAAAAATGCAGTTGGAGGGTTTAAAGGAAGTGGCTTGTTTCTTCCTAAGAAAGAAGTTGTGTACAAACGAGTTCTAGAAAACTAAGCTGCAAAGTCAAACCAAACTGATGTAGTTGAACCAGTGGTATCAACTTCTAATGTAGTTGTGAATACATCTAGGATCTCAACAACAAATGAACCGTCTGTATCTTTATACAGGGAACAAGATGAATCAAGTTTAGGTTCTCCTTTCAAATACATAGAAGCTGCAATCATACGCACATTATCACCAGCACCATCAACATCTTGCAAAGGTGCAGTGAAGAATGTCCAAAGAAAAAGAACTCGTATGAAAAGAAAAACTGGTAAAATTCTTACAACTGCAACAACACTAGATAGACTTCATGCTAAAAAAGTCCACAGGGAAAATAAAACAACTAAGAAGTCTCTAAAGAAACAGAAGAAAAATGCCAACTTTTCTTCAGAAGAAAATACAACATGCTCTGATACAGAGCAGATTTGATAACGATCATTCTTGTATGCAAGTAGTTTTTGGGGAAAAAAGCAAAAAAAAAATATTTCATGGCATCATACTTTCACAAATTAATGATGCCTACAATATACAAATTGCCAAACAAAGTGGAAGTTCTCACTTTCCCAGAAATAGATGATATAGCTGAAGTTGATGTATCACAAATAGTTGGTCCTTCACATTTTAGGTCCTTCCTGAAGCTGAAATGAGCCACAGGGGACAGTATTTTTTTTCTATATGTCTTCTTCCTCATTCTTTTCACATTTACGTGCATATTTAGATAAATAGTATTCAATAAATTGTGCAATAGGATCTGTTTTTAGCATGACTTATTTTATCCCACTCTATGGGGTAAAACAAGTCATACACAACAGATTTTAAATCTTGTTTTTCAGTTCCAAAAATTTATTAATTCAGAAATATTTCTCTTAAAATGTAATAAGAAGTGTCCATTTGCATATGCTGAGCTGTTTTTTCAGTGGTGGAATTGTTATTTTTTTTCCTATAAAGGTGCAATTGTAAAATGTGCTGTTTTTTGACCTATTTTACCCCACCTGACCCTAAACTAAACTGGTAGACCTCATGCTCAGAATCCGGGTAATATATTCAGCCATCAGGAGAAGGCAGCTGTGATAAATGAGTCACGAGTGGTCAGAAAAGTTTATTTCACAGGCATGAAAGAGTTCCTCCTAAAGGAGGAATTTCACCTTTTTAAAAACAAATTTGGCTGTTCTCTGGATTGATGCAAAAATGCAAAAAAAAATATTAGAAGCATATGGAGGGGGGGGTGGGGTCTAGAAAACTTAATAATTAGACATTTTGGTCTACTCAAATCCTTGGAGTTTGTTTTCTGAATTGCTGTACTACCAAATCAAAGGCAAACTTTTATTATAAGCATCAGAAAGTCATCTAAATTAAGTTCTTTAACTAGGGAAAGGAAGTTTCCATAAGGTTCTTTTCAGAATATAATATGTTATTCTATTTATTTTTATAAAACACTTCTGGGTAAATTCAGTGATGCATTTTTGCAAATATATTTCTGAAGTAAAGCATTTGGCGTATTTAGCATAGAGATTTTCTTTTTTTAAGTAAAGTTTTAAACAGTCAAATCATTCAAAATCATACATTTATTTTGAAAAATTAATCTTTGTACTTCATATAAGTTCATCACATACATTTGAATGGATTTATACTTTTAGCAAACTTTTTCCAATTTTCTTTTTTGTTTTAATGAATTTATACATTTATTGTTATTTAATTTCTTTTATTCTTTTGTTTCTTTTCTTCTTGTTTTTTCTTTTAATACTTTCTAAGTTACAAAAAGAAAATAACGATCATATGTACAGTTATAATTCATTTTATTGTATGAATAACTGTTAAAAATGTGTGTAAATTATAAGAGTTTTGTCTTATTGTATAGATGGAAAAAATGTTCCACCCATTTCCTACACTTTCATGCCTGATTTCAGCAATTTAGCGAACAGAGGAATGGGAAGAGAAGTTTTCGACAAAGCGCTTTGATTTTGGATTATCTTATTTGGCTAGTTGTCGCCTTTTCATGTAGAATGAAAAAAAAATGATATGTTATGCTTACAAGATTTCGATTGAGGGCAAAATATAAATGCGTATTTTAAACGATGTTAGCGATAACATTTATCTTAAAAATATTTTGTTGGTATTAGAAAAGAAATTGCTTTTAGAAAGGAAAAACTTAGTATAAAAGTGTGGTCTAAATATTCTCAGATGCCTATTGGTTTTATAACAGAAACAGAAACATTTATTAACTAGTCAGATGTGCCAATCCCAAAACTTCCTTCTCTCTCATACATGTTAATACTTCAAAATTCGCTAGCACAGTGCCAAAATTAAATGATAATCTATGCCCATCATGAGGATTCTAAAGACATGAAATTCCGTGCATTAGTTTTTGAGATATGACTATCACAAAAATTGTGCAAATCATGCAAAAAGCAGCATATATGCACCACCTGTTGGTAGTTTATACCAAAACCTAATCTGCAACAACTTATGTCAACATCAAACTGAATCCGAAGTTTGATGAAAATCCATACATTAGTGCTGGAGATGGAGCTATTGCAGAAATCGTGAAAAATGCAGCATAGCAGCACCACCTATTGGACGATTTACACCAAAACGTAATCAGTACCAATTCATATCAAGGACTAACTGAATCTGAAGTTTTATGAAAATCGCCAAAAATGCTGCATAGCAGCACCAGCTTTTGGGTAGTATACAACAAAAACCTAATCAGCACCAGTTTATATCAAGGTCTAAAAGTATGTAAAGTGTTGTGAAATTCTGTCCATTAGTTCTTGAGATAGTTCCACAAACTTTTTGTCACATTTAGACAGACAGACTCACAGATAGATATTTTCTAAAAACCAATAAATCGTGTTCAGGACCTTCTAAAACGTACAATCCATCAAAAACCGAATTTTTCACAAATCCAGTACTCTCTTATTGTAAAGATAGAAGGCAGTATAAATGAAATATAAAGTAAAGAACCTTTCATAAGTTTAATTTTCATGCTTTTTTTCTTTAGTCTATCTTTTCAAAAAGAAAGCATTAAATTCGTTAAAATATTCGACTTCCGGTTTTCGACAGATTTATACGTTTTACAATGTCCTGAACACAATTCGACTTTTTTTAGAAAATGTCTGTCTGTACATGACAAAGTTTGTGGGTGCTCTATCTAAGAACTAATGCACGAAATTTAATAAAACTTCAGATTACGTTATACCTTGATATAAATAGGTGCTGATTAGTTTTTGGTGTAAATAGCTCTACAGGTGGCACTGCTATGCTGCATTTTTCACGATTTCTACAATAGCTCTATCTCAGGAATTAATACACGGATTTTCCTCAATGTTCAGATTCGGTTATACCTTGATATAATTTGGTGCTGATTAGTTTTTGCTGTAAATCGTACAACAGATGGTTCTGCTATGCTGCATTTTTCATGATTACCGCAATAGCTGTATCTCAAGACCTAATGCACGGAATTTTATCAAACTTCAGATTCGCTTAGATGTTGACATACATTGTTGCTGATTAGGTTTTCATGTAAATTATAACAGGTGCCGCTGCATTTTTTACTCTATATCTCAAAAACTAATGAACGGAATTTAATCAAACTTCACATTCTGCTGTTACACTTTCACATAAATAGTTGGGTGTATACTTCCCAACAGGTGTCGCTTTTATGCTTTTTGGGTTGTGAATTTTGGTCACAGTCATCTAAGAGTGTATGTGCTGAAATTCAATGACTCGTTTGAAGATGCGATGCTTATTTCTCCTTTTTAAATACACACAATTCAGCAAACATATAACTTTTAGAATCCACATGTGGGCCTAGATTGTCATTTAATTTTGGCACTGTGATAGCGAATTTTGAAGTATTAACATGTATGAGATAGAAGAAAATTTGCGAATTTTGAAGTATTAACATGTATGAGATAGAAGAAAATTTTGGGATTGGCACATCCGACTAGTCTATTTTATTTAAATATTTTGAACTTTAAAACGCATTTTATTCCATTACATTCTAATGTTAAAATATTTGCTTATACGATACAAATAAATTCTTAATTTTATTTATACATTTTTTCGAAAGATACTTCCAAATAGATTGACTATAGTATAGAGCATGAAAAAATACTATAAAATTTTAGTTTTCTTATAATAATATATTTTTTTAAATATTATTACTTTGTTAATATAAAGTTCATAAAAGTTCTCCAAAATAATGTTAAATTTTATTTATAATAACGTATAATTGTGATTGAAAAAATATGACGGGAGGGTGTGGGGGGGGGGGGACATCATAGTGCATGGGGGGGGTGACACCATTTACATCCGCCCCGGGTATTACCCATCCTAGCTACGCCACTGTAAAAATGCCAACTTTGAAGGTACTTTCTGAAAAATCACCTGTTTTATTAAAAATTGAGATTTCATTAGTATATACTTGTAAGAGAACTTGCCAATTTCATACATTAGAATGATTTTAAAAGTGTGTCAGGAAATAAGCAGTCATGAATGTCATTTTAACCTCAATATAATGAAATCTATAAACATTTTCAAATTAGTTCAAGCATCTTACTAGACGTACAGGTTGAAAAAAATAAGATATATAAATAAAATGGTGGCTTTCTGGTATAATTATCAAGCCTAAAATATTTTTCTTACCCGCTACAACAAGCTGAAACATTTCTTGAGCTCTTGTATTCTTCTCATAGAATTTTTTTAAATAGTTATCCATTAAATAAAATGAAACCTATGGCCAAAGAGCCATGTCTGCTTTCCAGTTGGAAATAACATACACATCATCTAATATAATAATACTATTATTATCCTTAATAAACCTCAGTTTCTCGAAATAATCTTATTTTGCAGCAGAATCTAAGTTCTGTACATAATCAGATAAAACTTAATTTGTTTTGCAATAAATATGATATATTGCTATGCAGTTTCCATGAAGATAGAATATAGCTCTAGATGATAAAAGATGCTCTATCTTCATGGCAGTTTTACATATAAAAACGCGCTAATGGCACGAGCGACTAGGTATAGTGTTTCCTCGATTAAACAGTGCATGCATCAACTGATTCTTGGGTTGCTTCCTGCCATTGACTTGGCGATGAGATGCCAAGTACTTTGAGAAAGTATTGTGTAAAGCCGGCACATGGTACTGAGGTGAAAAGTTCCAGTGAACAGTCTCGTCTAGTGGTTAAGGCTAGAACTGGTTATAGTTCTGAATCTATTACTAAATCCTGAGTTTGCGTGTTCTGCACTGTTAAAAATTTGCAGCATTCTGGCAGGTCATTTGACCGTTTTTTCCGAAAACAGTTACACAACTGTAATTTTAACACTATTCTGACCATATTATTGGCCATTTTATGGTCAGAATATAGTTAAATTATGGTTATGAAACCATTTTTTCAAAAAACGGTCGAATGCTGCAAAATTTTTAACAGTGTGTCCTTACTGAGGGCTTTCTTTTTTTTTTTTACAGTTTTGTTTTGACCTGTATTAAGTCAGTTAGTAAAGATCAGTCGATCTTTATTAGCATTTCCTTTGCAATTCTTTTATTGCCAATTAGATAATTAAATTAAATTTATACTTAAGTTTTAAAATATTTAATTTAATTTGTATTAATAAAATTAATTTGTATTAATTAATTTAATTTAATTTGCATTAATAAATTTAATACAATCAATAAACTTAATTTGCAAATATAATTTAATTTGTTTTGATAAATTTAATTTAATTTGCATTAATAAATTTAATACCATTAAAAAACTTAATTTGTAATGAGAATTTAGTTTATATTAATAAATTTAATATCATTAATAAACTTAATTTGTAAATAGAATTTAATTTTAAATAAATTTCAATAATTAAATTAAAAAAATTCATTTATCCATTTTGTAATAATTAAAATGCAATAATAAATCTCCTAAGCTTACTTTATTTTTTCTTGGAACTTTAGTAAGAGATAAATATAAAATTAGCAGAATTAATTTAAGTTTTCATCTTTATCAGTTGCTTTGTAATTTTTCTTATCGTGAATACAGTACTGTTAATTATTTATTTTTTTTTATTCACATGACTTACAAGGTATTTTTTTAATAAATGAATTTCTTTAATACTTAAAATGTAACAAAATTATCTTCTTAACTTACATTAAAGATTTTTTTTTAAAAATGGAACTTAAATAACACACACATATACATAACTAGCATATACTATAACATATACATAATCTGCAGAGTTAATTTATTAAAGTCTTCATCTTTTAAAACTAAGTGCTATCTTTCATATATAAAAATATTTATTAATTTATCAGCTGCTTTATAATTTTTTATTTAAATATCTTACTGTTATGAAATTATAATTTAAAATTCTTATCACTTATGAACTATTTTTTTAAATAATTAAGATGAATATTTATTAAAATCTAATTGCAATATCTTCTAAACTTTCATGGAAAATATTTTTATGTAAGAACTTTAGCAACATATAAATAGTAATTAGCAGAAAGAATTTATTAAAATATTCATCTTTAAAAATTAATTATTATCCTTCATATATAAATTACATGAATAATATATGTTGCAATGGTAAATTAACCATTGTATACATTAAATTACCATACTCTAAGTACTGTATTTTTGGGAATACCCGCCGCACCAATGAAAATCTGTTTTTTTTAAAAAAAGTATATCGACATAAGCACCGCACCCAATGAGATGATATTTATGCAGTACAATCTCTAAATTCCGGAATCGTTCCAGCCATGGCTTTTCCGAATTTTAGAGGTCTTGAAATATCATACAGAGACAGTTGGAGGTCTGCATGGGCCTAAATTTCCAGGCCCGGCCCGACTCGTAGAAAAAAAAATTCGGCTCGGACCAGCCCGATACAAAAATTAAAAGTTTGGACCGGCCCATACAAAAGAAATATTGGCCCAACCTGGTAAAAAATTTAAAAGTTCAGCCCGGCCTGATATTACAGCTAAAAGTTCGGCCCAAGACCTGCTCGGAAAAAAAGTTAAAATCTCCTCCCAGCCCGGGTGAATTTCTACAAAACATTGATTTTTACGTCGATTCGGTTAAAAATTTGTCTCGTACGCAGGGGTCGATTTAGAAAAAGAAAGTTGCATAGCAGTAATTGCTATACAAAGTCAGTTTTGAATAGCAGTTAGACACTTTTGTATAGCAAGTAAAAAATAGCTAACGTAACTTTTAAATCTTGAAAATTTACAACATTTTTTTTTTTTTTTTTTTTTAAGCGTACTTCCTCGCTGTACTTCCATTGTAAATAAACACTTGGGGAGGGTGAAAACACAACGTATGTCGTGTAAAAACACCTTTAAATTTTAACTTTAACTAAGTGTACATGACATAACAAAGGGTGTGGGAAATATGCATCGCAATGATTGCGATTTAATGCATTTCTTGGATCGCACTTTAGTTAAATTTGAATCGCAAATTGCGATGCGATACCGCTTAAATCGAACCCTGCTCGTACGAGAAGTTCTGACAAAGATTTTTTATCTTAACTTTTTTTTCATGTTTATAATTTTAATTTCTACAGAAATGCCGCAGGCTGTGATGTTTATTTTTTTAGTGAATCTCTATTTCTTGTGTGTAAATGTTTCAGTTATCAATAATATTGTTAATCCATATTGTATGTATTGAAATGTTAAAAATCTGAAAAATGCTATGCAGTCAGGGGTGCAAGACTGTCAGTCTTGGAGAAATTTTTAACTGATAGTAAATTCACCTTTATCTGCTTAAATAATAGCAATTTTACTACCAAAAGCTTTTAATCACTTTGTTTTACAGTAAGAGCCCGTGCAGATCTCTGGAGACACTGACGAAACCATTTTAACATAACTAGAAATGTTCCCTTTTTTTTTTTTTTTTTTTTTTAAACATTTTAGCTATTGATAAATCTTTCATTGATTCCGTTTGTGGCATATTTTATTTTTTATTTGGTACATACACATCTTTTCTTGTTCATTTATAAAAATAATTTTGTAAATTTTAAAAATATTTCTTGCTCAGAATTTAGACTTTCCTTTTCATCATAAGTTATTATAATGATAATTATTATGAAAATATATACAGTATAACATCTTTAATCCGGTAACTTCTGTAATCCAGACATTTCAGTATTTTTATTTGTTTTCATTATTTGTGACTTACTTCGATATTTGTAGGTTCTATATATTTAATTTTTTATAACATTAGCCTTATATATCGTTATTTTAAATATGTTAATGCAATTATAATGTTATTTTAAAAATTAATTGTAAGTCTTATTTAAATTTTAACTTTTTGTTTGGTTTTAGAATTTTTTTTTTCAATAATTTACATATGTCTGTTATTTTTGTGTTTTGTATTATTTATTCAGTATTTATAAATCATAATTTAAAAAAAAAATCATACAGTTATTGTTTTTTGCAATTTATAACAGATGGCGACACTGCATAAAATATATATAATCATTTAAAAATGTATACATTTTAGAGCATTTTGAATTGATTTTTCTCAAAGTTTTTCAGTTATTTTAAATTACCAAGTTTTTTTAATTTTTGTATTGCCATATTAATGAAAGATATTAGTATTAATATTTATCTAAATGCATTCTAGTTTCAAAACTTCTGTAATCCGGAATGGCCATAATCGCTATGACTCCGGATTAAAGAAGTTATACTGTATCATAAGTTTAAGGAAAGAGAAGAAAATCCACTTTGCATTAAAAAAAATCTCTTATCTCGTTACCTCTTTGTTCTACTGCGTTCAAAATTCTTTTCAAAGAAACAACACTGAAACTAATCAGCCAACTACACGTCAAGGTCATAGGGCAATGTGTCTGAACATTTGTCCAAGAAGGAGATGGAGTGAATATGAAATCAAGTGTGTTTTACTTGTAGTTGAGTCAAGAGATAGCAAAATTGCATTTTTGTTTTTTAGTTACAAATACGTATTTGTGTGATTTTATTAGGCGCTTCTTTAAAAATAAAGATTATAAACATAAAAAAAAGACAAAATAAGTATTTTTGTTCAGAACTCTTCGTACGAAACAATTTTTAACCATATCAATGTTTTGAAGAAATTCAGTCGGGCCAGGCCAAACTTTTAGCTTTTATGCCGGGCCATTAATATTTCTTTTTTTGTACGGGCTGGGCTGATTTTTTTTTTTTCTATGGATCGGCTATTGTACTCAAAGGGAAACACCCATTCGCTAATGTTAATCCTATCAATGGAAGATTTTTTTTAATACATCGTTCGCATTTTAATATGCTTAAATGATTTTTTTTTTTGCATCAGATAGCTGAGGTCAATCTCTAAAAAGACCCTTTTTTGATTTTGTTTACAGATGGTTTTCATAGTGTACTTGGAATCAGTTTCGAAAGTGAAAGTATTCTAGTAAAAAAAAAACCTCTAAACACAATCGAAAAAGTTAGACTCTTTGTAGAGATCGAACTCAGCTATCCAATACAAAAAAGATCATTTAAAAATAATAGAATGCAAACAACATATTTAAAAAAAAAATTCTTTCTTAGGATTTACATTAACAGGCCGGTGTTTTTATTTGAGTAAAATAATAGCATCAGATTGTGCAGCTCATTTATACTTATTTTGCAAAGTCATATGCATTGAAAATGGTTCATATTTTGTAGGCTTCTTTTAAATATTTATATTGCGGAAGTTGGCCCACTTAATTTTTTATATTGGTCAGAACCGTTTATTTTGTTTATTGCCTGACCCTGCTCATTAACCCGTTTGGGACCATGGGTGCATATATTCACCCTCAAAAAGTGATTAAAACGCTTGAGTTTAATACCAGTAAAAAAGAAGGGTAAAATTGATTTTATTTAAATACGACATTTTCGTGATTTATAAAGTTAAGTCAAATAATTAACAAAAAGTGGTGCCAAATGAATAAAATATACATAAAAGATGCCGGTTCTGAATGGGTTAAAAAAATTGTCCTAATTCTGCTGTCCCGGCCAGTTTTCGAGTCGGGTATGGGCCTCTATTTTAGAGACCTGGTTTAAAAAGAGTCCGGTACTGAAAAAAATAAAGAAATATCTTGCTCTCCATTGTTTTTACTGTGAATTAGGAGATCCGGGATTTGAGATTTCTGTAGTTAGAGGCAAGTAGTTTCAGAGAGTGAGCACTCTGCGAGCAGTTTTGCTTTGCAAGTGGAAGTGTTGGCATTTAAAGAAATAAACTTTCAATGTAAAAGGGGGAAAAAAAAAAAACTCGCAATATTTTAGTTTTTCCTGTTTCACTTGCATATCAATGAAGTTATATTTTGAGTAACTTCAGCACGAGAAACCAAAGTCACTTTGTCCTTGTAAAACTATGATATGACATCGTCATAACATAGATATTGAGAGGATTATCAAATGACAGTTGTTAGTTTGACGTCATTGTGTTATCGATGTTCGGCCAATCGCACGGATGTTCCTTTATTTTTCAGAGATTTTTGGCAACTTCAATTTTATCAGATCACTAAATTTATGCAAATGTGTTAGTAAGTTTAAAACAGGGTTGGCAAGTTTTTGACACATGACGGTTTTTACTGGATTTTACCATGGTTTTTACCGTCGCGTCAAAAACACATTTTTTAGTAGTAGTTTGTTTTTACATTATTATTTTTTTTCCCATTTTATCTTCAGTATTAAGTTGTTTCACATGAAACATTCAATATTGAAAAGGCTCTAAGTCTAAAGTATATTTATCCATCCAAGAAAAACAAAAAAGAATTGCATTAGAATAATATGTAATCTCTACAATAATCTTAAGCTATTTGGCATATTCTACAAAAATTACATTTTTTGAAGAAATCCTATAACCCATAAGTATAAGATTAAAAAATATGTATAATTTCGGCAGAATGTAGTACACTGTTTAAAACTAAATAGCTTTCTCAGAAATTTCCTCAGAAGTAAGTTTTCTTAAAGTGTTAAATCCAAATTGTCATTGATTATTTTTATTTCTAAATAGCAATAAATAAAATACATTTTAATAGTTGAAAATTACATATTTTGGGAGAAAGGAATAAGACTTGTTCTTCAAAGTTAAAGCTTGTAGAGATTAAAATTTGCAAATCAATATTAAACTTTAAACCATGTGAAAACTCAATTTTTAACTATATTTTTGTTAAGTAGTTTATTTTAGTCTGGTTATTTCCTTAAACTAAATAAATAAATATTATTTTTAAGCAGAAATGTAGATCCCTAAAGATCCATTAATTAAAAAGTTAACTGCATTAAAAAATAAATAAAACATTTAAGAATCTTTCTAAATTTAATAATAATTTTAAAGGTAAAAGATTTTTACTCATACAGTCATATTCTAAATATAGATAAATAGGAAGGATAAAAATATATTGTATGTAATAAAAATATGCAATGTGTTATTTCTTTCAATTCACTTTAAATAATGCCTAAATAATTTAAAGTAAAATGTATACAGGTTTTAAATAGTTTGCCTTTATGGTAGCTTTAATAAATTTCAATTTAATCCCCTTCACGGCGAGCATCTTTTATTTACAGAATTTTTAATATTTCATCACTGGTATTTTAAAACAGAAATTTTTGACTAGATGAATCGAGAAAATGCCTTGATTAAATAAGGCAAAATTTACAATAAAAAATTACTGGTAGGAATAATCATGAGCGTATGTGTGACACTCATCTCCAAGAGGTTAAAAATATTTCATGACTATTCAGGTATCAATTTATATCTAAAAATATATAAGCTGAAATGGTAGTCTAAAAGCTTTTATCTGAAATTAGGCCCTACAGGTTTGTATAAAAATTTTATTAATTTAAAATTTTAAGATTCTGCTTATTGAAGTGAAAATGAAAATCACCATAATTGCATTTATGAAATACATAAGATATGCATTTTCAAATATCATATCTAAAAATATTCAAATTTATTCAATGACCACAGTCCATGCTTGACATCTATTGTCACACCATATAACAGCATTTTTGCATCTCTAAAATAATTTTAATGTATTTTATTAAAAATGTATATTGAATATTATTTAATAATTATAATAACCTTTTATTATCATTTAATATTAATGTTCATTGCTGTTAGTAGAATCTATATTAGAGGAGGAGATGACAAATACAGTGAAATACGTTTAACATGAAATTGGTGGGACAAAGTTTTTTTCGTGTTAAAAGATTCGTAAAAATAAGAACAAAATTTTTGATGTCGTCAAATTTTATTTTGATTTCCTGTTAAACTACTAGTAGGTTGCAGCCATTAGGACAAAAAAACGGTAAAAAAAAAAAATTGCTGTTTTGGGAAAAAATCCAATACCTTTTCTTGAAGTGCCTTTTTCAATATTCTGAGATCTAGCTTGTCCGAATCAATTAAGCAAAGCTGTCTCTAAATCTTCATGCTTAGTGGTTCTCATACGTTTTCTCTCTGGCTTAAACACACAGTGCTCAAACATTAACGTAATGGGATCCCTGTTTTTTTTTTTTATTATCGTTGATAAAGTAAAATTGGCAATGCCAAACTCTTTGCAGATTTCTGTTTTTGCCCTTTTTCATCAACTGCATTAAGCAGCTTTAACTTCATTTGAAGAGAAATAGCAGTTTGTTTTCGGACCAATTTCACAGCCATTGTGCTCATAAAACATAAGCTAATTTACAAAAAAAAAAACATGAAATTCTCTGATTTTTACCCAAAATTAAGTGGTTTTAACACAAAATTCCCCAATTTCAACTCAAACAAACAAGATCGAAAGCGAATTTTTTTCGTGTTAAGCGATTTTTGTTTTGTGTTAAAAGAAAAAAAAAATGTATTAAATTGCATAGTATACTGTCCGGACCGCTATATCATTTTGCGTTAGCCGATTTTTCATGTTAAGCATTTTCATGTTAAACGTATTTCACTGTATTGATCTTTCTTTTTACTCCTTGTATTTTTTAATTTTTCCCATTTAGGAAATGCTCTTCTTTTAAATAAATTTAACAAAGTAATTGTGAATAATTATAACAAGAACAACAAGGAAAAATCAATCTACAAATGTATTGTATGTTACACTTACACTATACATTGGGGGAAAATCGAAAATGATAGGTTTTTGATGGAATAAACTTGTAAAAACAGTTTTTACCACTCTCATGTCAAAAAACAATTTTTGACGTCAAAAACCCAACCCTGGTTTAAAATGCTTTTAAGATGTTGGCTGAAAATCGAATGATGTCTTTTTTGAGCTGGATTCTCATAGGCAATGGTTAAATTTAAGAAAATACTGCCGGTATGTTTACCGTGCAAGCACACAGTATAAAGTTTAAGATGTTAGTTATATATTTAGTTCTTTTAATATAATGTTAAATTTAGATATATGTGAAGTGTGGAGATTGTGCCATTTTTAGTATTGTTAATAAATAATGTCTCCATGAATAACTGCTCATTATCAATATACTTTAAGACTTTCACAACCAAACTCTCCTAGTGTATGAGTTAAGTTCACGAACATGAGAGGACGGGATTATTAGAGGAAAAGCTCGTGACAGCTGTACATTCCAGTATCTGGAGGGTAAAGTAATTTATTGACAGGTGTGCGGAAAATGTAATAATTTTTAACTTGAGAACCGGTGAGACAAATGTTATTCATCCCGCTGATTATTTAAAAATAAACAAATAATATTTCTCGGACATCTGTAGTTCAGAGGCATTTTCTAATGTTTTGGTACCAATTTGAGAGCATGAAATTGTTGATCAAAGGGGAAAAAATGGCGTCATAAGATATCAGTATGACAAAAAAAGCCATAAGACATTGCTGTAAAAGGAAAAAATCACCGTACCCGCCACCCTGGCATAAGATCTGCACTTACAATATTTTATACTTTCAAACTCATTCGACTCATAAGCCCAAAAATATGGTAATTCAATGAATGGTAAAAATGTAACAAAAATATATATATACAGGGTGGTTATAATTAAAGTTACCCTGTTTTCACCTACGTACAGTCTGCTCTGGTTGACACATATCAATGAAACTTGGAATATAAGTTATATAGACCGTGAGGAAAAAAAATCTGCAATAAAAAATATTAGTTCAAATTTAGACCACCAGGTGAGAAGGACAAAAAAATCTCAAACTGGAAACACAAAACTTTTTTTATTTACACCATATGTTCAATGTGCATTCCATTTGCATCAAGTACATGTTCAAAGCATATTATAGCATGTTCAACATCAGCGCAAAGGGTTCCTCCATCAATTGCAGCAACATGACAAGTTCTACTTGCTTTCAAATCAGGCAGAGTCGATATGCTCCTTCCATGCACGCGATCTTTCAGGAATACCCACAACCAGAAGTCACATGGATTCAAGTCCGGAGTTGTCAGAAAACTTCTTGAAATTACCCGATCATCTTCAAAGTTGGCACGAAGCAGTGCTATCACTGCTCAGGTAATATGAGGTGGTGCACCATCTTGAATGAATACAGTAGTTTCAAAACACTCTCGCTCCTGTAAGGATGGAATGACCTGCTGCTGAAGGAGGTCTCAGTAATGGGTACCTGTAATGGAACACCTTTTAGGACCCTGAGAAGTGTTCTCCTAAAAAAAAAAGAACCAAGAATGAAATCAGCCATAAATCCACACCATACAGTAATGTAGTCAGGACGCATAGACTGTTCATGCACAATATTAGGACTTGCATTACCCATATGCGACAGTTCTGAGTATTCACTGCTCTGTCTGGGGTAAAATGCACCTCGTCTGACCACAAAATATTCCAGGCCATGCATTGTCAGACCTGCCAACCTTTGAAAATGAGAAATAGTAGCACCCAAAATTTAAATCAATCTGGAGGTTGGTTGGTTGCTGTCTTTTACGTTGCAAATCGGGTTAACTCTGATTGCTTTCGGTTTGGACTAAGTTTAAATTCCTGCAGGTTGGGATAGCCTGATTTTTCAAAAGTTAGTTCTGTATATTCTTTCAGATTTAAAACAATATGTATTATAATAATAAACATAGATGTTTGTCATTGTGTAATATTTCCTGAAGAGAGCACAGAGCTGGGCTGACTGAGTAAAAAAAAAATTCTGAAATTCGCAGAAAATATTCTGAATGGTTACAGCAGTAGCGGAAGGGGTGATTTCTTCAAGGTGCTAATTATGCATTTTTTCCGTGATGCTTCGGTGCAATTCGCTTTTTTGTGATCCTTTGATGAAATTCTTACTTTTTCCGCGACCTTTAGATGAAATTCGTGTTTTTATCACAATCCTTTGATAAATTCTCGATCTTTTGACGAAATTCGCTTTTTTTCGCAATCCTTTGATGAAGTTCGCATTCTGTTTGCTTTCCCTTGATGAAATTTGCTTTTTTACGATCCTTGGAACAATGTGTTTTTTCACGATCCTTTGATGAAATTTGCAGGGGTTTTTACGTGATTTTTTGACCAAATTTGCGTTTTTTCATGAATGTGACCAAACTTGCGTTTTTTGCAATCCCTGGCCAAATTTACGTTTTTTATTGCGATTCTTTGCAGAAATTTGCATTTTTTTCATGATCCTTTTACAAAGTTTGCAGGGGTTTTTCAGTGATCCCTTGTCAAAAATTTGCATTTTTTTGCGATCTCTTGACCAAATTTTTTTTTTTTTGCGATTCTTTCACAAAAATCACGTTTTACCATGATCCTTTGACGAAATAGGCATTTTTTTTCTGCGAATGATTGATGAAATTGATTTTTTTCGGCATGTGTGTTTTTTGCAGAAAATCATAGTTTTAGGCCGATTTTCATAGCATCGTAGTTTTTAGCTCCAAATCATAGAAACTATGATTTTTTCGTAGCAGTTGGCAGGTCTGCATTGTCAACATCAATGGTTATTCTGCCCCAAAACATCCTCGCAAATTGAGTTCCTGTGTCCGGGTCTATAAGGTTCAGTGCTTGCACAACGTGAAACTTGTGTAGATACAACTTTATAATGGATCGAAGAACCTTTCGTACTGTAGACCAAGGGTGAGACAAATCATGTGATAGTGCTCAAGCACTTGTCGAAGAATATTGAGAACCAGACGCTCTTTCGACCATGGAAGAGCAACTTCTTCAGCAGTTTCATTTGAAATCCGTTTCTGTCCTCTTTCTTGCAGCACACCCAACTCCCGTCTCTTCGAATTTAGACATCATCTTTTTCAAAGCCTGCCTCGACACTGGTCCTTGTCGTAAGCCTTTCTGTTCTGATTAAGTACTATATAGCAGAGTGCAATTACTTTAAAAATTAATGAATTCTAACTGTCTTTAATTTCTTAACACAATACCTATTAACTCCCATCTTCTTAGTAGAAAATAAAATGTCTACTTACAAATTTGAAGAGACTTGTAGCAGAAATGAGATAGATGACTCACAATGATACATACTAGAAATGAAGACTTCATTAAATAAAAACTAACATCTTTTTATTTAGGCATATCAGGAAACATCTTCAATTTATACACTTGTAACACCAAAGCAAGAACTAGATGACATGAATGAGAAACTCTCTCATTTTATAATGGTTTGCAACCAATCACAACTAGCCAGCACATGCTGGAACTCTTTTGCATAAACAACAGAAAGTTGAGTAACACTGTGCAACCTGAAAAACATGTCAACAAAGTTTAACTGATACCTTGTTGGTAACCAACCAACCATTCAATCAATTAACTATGAATTTAACTGAAAACCATAAAAACAAAATGTAAACAATATGGATGCCAGCATGCTGTTGAAGTTAAGTGTTAGTTTTGTTAGTAAGTTAGTAGTTTTTATCATTGAAATAAAGTAAAAGGTACCTTTTTAAATAAAACACTTAATACAAGAAATAAAGTTGAAAAATGATGGAAAAAAAACTTAATAAAAAGTGTGGTTCTTCCACAAAATGCCCCCCTTTTCCAGCATTTTTCATTTACTAAACACTTTCAAAAATAAATGTAAATGTATTATGCAAAATACATATGTACAATACACAATTGAAAAATATTTACTTTTAAAAAAAAGTTCATCAGTTCATGATTTTTAAGTTCAAAAAAGTTTTTTTTTTTTTTTTTTCAGCATAAGTAAGCAGATCTAAGTTTCATAAATAAGTCCTTGCACAGAGACTTTGTAAGGAGATCAGCTAAATTGTCTTTAGACTTAACGTGAATAATGTCAAACACATTTTGTAGATATAAGTCTCTTACGAACATGTATTTTAAATCTATGTATCTATTCCTGATATTCTCAGCTCGGTTCTTAATGAACTGTATAGCTGCAGCATTGTCACACTTCAGTATTGGTTTTTGGTTACCAATAATATTTGAATCAAGGTTAAAAGTAGAATACAGTTGCTCTAAGGTTGAATTCAAGTACTTCAGTTCTTTAGCAGCTTCTGAGGCTGCAATAAATTCCGATTCCATCGGAGACATAGCTACACAAGTCTGTTTCATCACACGCCATGTTATCGGGAGGCCATTTAAGAAAATAGAGTAGCCAGTCCAGGATCGGTGGTCACTCGGGTCACTAGCCCAGCTAGCATCAACATAGGCAGAGAGCTGAGTGGGAGGGTCTTGAGGGTGCATTTGGATTCCCAATTCTTTCGTAGTTCCTAGGTAGCACAGGATTTGTTGAAGGCATTTCCAATGGATAGGTCCAGGATTTTCAACAAATTGCGAAAGAGCTGCTACTCCATAGCTGATATCAGGTCTGCAACGTCCGGAAATGTAGAGCAGGCATCCCAGTAAATTTCTGTATGGAACATCTTCCATCTGGTTGTCATCAGTCGGCATATCTTTCCTAGAGGGAACAACTCCAGGTTGGAGGGGAAGAGAGATTTTAGTAAAGTTTTTAAAATTAAATTTTTCAAGACATTTCTCAATGTACTCTTTACAATGAATTTTCATGGAGTCTCCTGTCATATCAAATTCAATACCCAAAAGTTTAGAAATGGGCCCCATATTCTCGACTTCATATAAACTTTTTATAAGAGAAAGTACTTCTTTTAAAATTATTTCATTTTCAGCAAATATCGGCAGGTCGTCCACATATACTAGTACCACTGCTTTTCTTTTATAAGAATAAGCACAAGTAAGTCCTGGTATTTCATTAAAACCATTACTTGTGAGTTTGTTTTGCAATTCTTCATACCAACACCTTCCCGACTGATGAAGGCCATATAATGCTTTATGTAATTTTAAGACATGGTTTTCCTTTCCAAGTGTTATGTAATCTGCAGGCTGTCTTATGTATATATCTTTATCTATGGCTCCATATAAATATGCACATCGTACATCTAGAAGACAATGCTTCCACCCCAAAATACATATGAATAAAGCTATAAAAAGTCTGATTAATAGGAAGTTAACCACTGGACTGAATGTTTCTTCATAATCCAGTCCTTCTCTCTGGTTATTCCCCAAGGCTACTAATCTTGCTTTAAAGTTTCCAAACCCATCGCTGGCTTTTCTTTTAAGAGTATATACCCACTTAGTACCTAAAATTTTACAGTTTTCTGGTTGTGGAACTAATGTCCATACATTTCGGTCGATCATAGTTTTAATTTCTGCATCCATTGCCTCTTTCCAAAACTTAGCTTCAGGGAGCGTTTTTGCTTGATTCGGAGATCTTGGTATTATGATTTCTGCACAGCAGGTTTCCTCACTATCTGATTCATTAGTGTTACTTTCCATTTTTAAGATAATAGGACCCTCATATTTATCTTTATATGAAAAGCTTATTAGATCTTTGTCATAAATTATTTTATTTTTCTGACAATACTCTTGCATTTCTCTTTGGCTTCTTAAAGTCTTCCCATCAGGTGTAAAAATATAAATGTCAACTTTTCCCTTTGAGGCCCCTTTACTTCTTATTGTTCTTATCCTATGAAATTTAACTGTATTCGATTCTGGTTCAGGACTTGGGGTGAGTGATCGAGGTTCTTCTTTTAATTCAATCGCTTTTTCTAACTCATCTTCGGTTGGTTGGGGTAAAGACACTGATTTTGGATCAACTTGTAATTCGGGACTTGAAACACTGTTTCTTATGTTGCCCCCCAAATCATCATCATCGTCAAATTCCGAGGAAATATTATGACCCTCTTTTGCTTTTCCTAGCACTGCTTCGTCAAAAGTCACATGTTTACTTTCTACAATGGTATTTTCATCAGGGATCCATATTCTATAACCACTCGTCCCATACCCATATCCTACAAAAATGCCTTTCTTGGCACGAGGCTGAAATTTATTTCTTTTCTGTGGGGGTTGATGAACATAGGCTGTACAGCCATATCTCCTAAGATGATTTATTGATGGCTTTTTATTATACCACCGCCTGAAGGGAATGTCATTTATGGTAGTGTGAAATGTTCTATTTCTTATGTAATTAACTGCCATCATGGCTTCTAGCCAAAAATCATCTGTTAAATTAGCTGAATGTATTAATGTTCTCATTCCATCAAACAGTACACGATTGTATCGCTCTGCACAGCCGTTCATTTGCGGCGAGTAAATCGTGGTGTGTTCGTGTTTGATTCCAAGATTTTCTAAAAATTTTTCTAATGGTCGGTTACAGTATTCTAACCCATTATCTGTTCTGACAGTTTTAACTTTCTTTCCAGTTTGCCTTTCTACCATAGCTATAAAATCTTTAAACTTACTATAAACTTCATCCTTATTTCGTAATGGGTAACAGAAAGCCCTGCGGCTATAATCATCAATAAATGTTAAAACATATCTATAGCCTTGTTTTGTTGTAACTGGAGCCGGACCCCACACATCGCTGTGTATAAGTTCTAATAGCTCTCTAGATCTAATTTGTGGTAATTTTGGGTGGACAGCTCGTGTACTTTTACCTATTACACATGATTCACACCGTGTTTCATCACCTTTTAGTTTTCCAGTATTTTGTACTAGATTTTTATTAAACATATCTTTCAAAGTGCTTAAGTTTACATGTGCAAGTCGCTCATGCCAGAGCATGATGTTATTCCTGTCTAAAGCATATGAACTATTATAATTGTTCTCTTTACTTAAGTTTACTTTATGTTGTGTCTTAAGTGTTTCATTTTTTCCTTTAAATTGAAAGTTCTCTTTAGTAGGCCAGCCTTTTATAGTGTAAAAATTACCCTTTAATTTAGCACTCCATAAGTATTTCCATCTAGGTGAAAAAATTTGAAAACCTTTATTTAGTCGGGCATGCATTTTCGCCTTATCCATTTTAGACATACTAATTAAATTTCTATGAATAGAAGGAACGTATAAAACATCATGTAAATTTACAGTCATTTTATTTCGGTCTTTAATATTAAATTCAACTTCACCAATACCCTGTACTGTGTGGGGAGTGGTTCCCATACGTACTACTGCACCTGCTGGAGGCTTCCTTAATTCTGTAAAAAATTCTTTATTTTGGCATACATGTGCCGATGATGCACTATCTAAAGTCCATTCTCTATTTGCAGGAAAAAGTTCATTTGCATAACACTTATCTACCATAAATTCAGAGACGAAAGAACCGACTCCAGGTTTAGTTCTAGAAACTAAAGTTTTGTTTTTACAAAATTTAGCAAAATGATCACTTTTACCACATAAAAAACAAGTTAACTTTTTCCTTATGCCTGGCTTAATTGTAATTGGTTTACTAGTATTTAATTTATTTTTACTTTCAACAGTTAATGAACATTCTTGTTTTTGAAGATCACGGAAATTTCGCCGATTATATTCCTTTAAAATTTCTGCCTTTAAATTGTCAAACTTAAATTTAGACTCGACACAATTTTCAAATTCCCTTGCAAGATAATCATATTCCTCTGGCAGGCACTGTAACAATTGATAACACCTATGATCTTCAGTAATTGACTCCCCAGAATCACTTAACTTTCTATAACAATCCTCAAACCTAGCTATAAATGTAGGTAACTCTTCATCAGGAAGAATTCTTAAATTTCTAAACTCTGCAAGCCTATATGCTTTTAAGGACCTACACTCAATTTCTAAATTTGTTTTAAGTGTATCCCATATAACTGAAGGATCACTTAAATGATTTATTTGAAGCTCAACTTCTCTGCTACAATATGTTTTCAATAGACCAGCGGCCTTGCTTTTACTTTGATTCAATTTAAATTTATCAATTTCACCTAAGTCATCTACTTTTGGCCATTTACTCTTATCTATCCAAATTATTAAACCCTCTGACTCTAGTATCCTCTTTACATTTGTTACCCAAGAATGGTAATTATGTCTTGTCAATAGTAATTGAGGGTTAGGGCTAGCAGCCATGTTTGTTTACAAACACTGAAATATTTCTACGTTAAAACTCATCAAATTCTGCCTTTAAAATGGTGCAATACTGGGTTCCATAACCCTTTGTTCTGATTAAGTACTATATAGCAGAGTGCAATTACTTTAAAAATTAATGAATTCTAACTGTCTTTAATTTCTTAACACAATACCTATTAACTCCCATCTTCTTAGTAGAAAATAAAATGTCTACTTACAAATTTGAAGAGACTTGTAGCAGAAATGAGATAGATGACTCACAATGATACATACTAGAAATGAAGACTTCATTAAATAAAAACTAACATCTTTTTATTTAGGCATATCAGGAAACATCTTCAATTTATACACTTGTAACACCAAAGCAAGAACTAGATGACATGAATGAGAAACTCTCTCATTTTATAATGGTTTGCAACCAATCACAACTAGCCAGCACATGCTGGAACTCTTTTGCATAAACAACAGAAAGTTGAGTAACACTGTGCAACCTGAAAAACATGTCAACAAAGTTTAACTGATACCTTGTTGGTAACCAACCAACCATTCAATCAATTAACTATGAATTTAACTGAAAACCATAAAAACAAAATGTAAACAATATGGATGCCAGCATGCTGTTGAAGTTAAGTGTTAGTTTTGTTAGTAAGTTAGTAGTTTTTATCATTGAAATAAAGTAAAAGGTACCTTTTTAAATAAAACACTTAATACAAGAAATAAAGTTGAAAAATGATGGAAAAAAAACTTAATAAAAAGTGTGGTTCTTCCACACTTTCAAGCGTCGATATTCTTGCAGTGCAATTGACAAATTACTGCCATTCTGATAAACCAACTTCACCAGTAGTGCTCGTTCCTTTTTCTCTAACAGCATGGTGCAAAATGACTATACGGCAGCAACTATTGGCTTTTTAAACCACTCCAAATTTTCATAAAGTCCTTTCTCATAGATGAAAACTGCTATCTAGCAGTCGAATTTTGAACTATTTTTTTTTTTTAATTGCAGATTTCATTTTCCCATGGTCCATGTAACTTATATTTCAAGATTCACCGATATCTGTCAAGCAGAGCAGACTCTCTACGTAGGTGTAAACAGGGTAACTTTAATAATAACCACCCTGTATATCTGATTTAATAGTTATTTGCAAAAAGTTTTATTATCTATAAATATATGTGTGTGTTGCAAAAAAAAGTGTAATATACATCAAGCAAATATGAACAATTAAAATAATATGATATGAATTGCAGTATAGATATATAAAATAGTTATTATTATTATGGAGGTTTTTGTTTCTATTTTTATTTATTAATTTATAATCAATTGCTTTATAATTTTTATTCGAAATCTAATATTGTTATTGGCATTTTACTGTATAATACCATTTACGAGCTAATATTAAATAATTAAAACAAAATATCTACTTAAATGCAATAATGGTGCCTCTTAAAATGACATTAAAAAATATTTTTTTCACGTTAGAACTTTAATAAGTTATTTTTAGCTATGCTGCAAGTATCTTAATATTGATTACATACATCTGAGTAAACAATAAAAAAGTAATATTCATCTTGTCATAGCAATCTCATTATTTTCTCATAATTTAACTAAGTCAATATTATTTTAGAGTTGTTGATAATTTTTTGACTACAAAATTAGAGTCTATTTGCCAGTGCTACAGATAAATTGCTAAACTAGCACACTTCAAATAGATCTGAATTTCGCCAAGCAGTGACGCACACGCTGTTTAATGGAGGAAATGCTATACCTAGTCGCTCATGGCAAAATGTGCTAAGACATTGTTGTGTACATGACTGAGCTGAGTTGAGTTGCAGTCTGCTGGCTACAATTAATAATTACAGGATGAAGGAAAAACATATGTGAATATATCACATTATTCCCTCTTTTTTTTACAGTTTAATCACGGTATCAAAGAGGTTTTTTATGAATGTGTGAAGGATACCGACGAACAGTTTCTGAGTTCACAAGAGGAGCATTGTTGGGGTCTGAAGATATAAGAGGCTCTGGTATGTCAGGATCTGTGGACTCTATTAGCTGAGGCCTGCTGAATGGTTCGCAGTCTGATGGAAAAGCTGGCTGCAGATCTGTTTCAGGATCATTAGTGCACAGCTTGAATTTGTTACTTGTGCCAGTATCAGGATCATCCAGATGGGTGGCTACTCTCACAGGTGCATCATCTGTGTAGTCAGGTCTTAACTGATCAGTGCGAGTAAGGTATTTTTTGCCATTTACATTGACATATCACATTGCATAACCTTTAATATTTAGCAACACACCCTTACACCATTGCTGGTTCCTGTGAGATCTCACAAACACTTTCTGATTTGGAAAGAAATTGTGAACTGTTTTGTGGGATCTGTCATGATAGTGTTTTTGAGCTTCTTGCCTACCTTCAACATAAACTGCAGTACTAGGATGTACGAAAGAAATAGGTGTGCGTATTTGACGTTTTAAAAATAGCTCCGTTGGTGTACAATTTGTGGTTGCATGTGGCGTTGACCTGTACTGCATCAAAAATCTAGCAATTTTCTGACTTAACGTTGATTTGTCAGACTTATCAGAGTTCATCTTGTTCAGTGCATTTTGTTGACATGCTAGACATTTGCGTACCATCTCTTTAATATGCTCATCCATATGAGGCCACCAAATATGGCTATGTGCCCACAACTTTCATTTTGCACATGCCACGATGAGTGTCATGGATCATTTCTAACAATTGGTTTCTAAATCTTTCAGGTATCATGACTCTCATACCCCATAATACACAATTGTTCTCGACTGATAATTGACTTTTACGATGAAAATATGGTTTGATGTTGTCATTGTCCTTTTTATTAGGCCAACCATTCTACACAAATTTGAGAACTGGTCCCAAAACAGCATCAGTTCTGGTTGCAGCAGCAATATCTGAGCTTGTTACTGGAAGGTGTTCACAATAGGATATTTTGTAAATCTCAGGATTTTCTTCACATTCACTCTCAACAGGTGATTGTGACAGTGCATCAGCATTTGTGTACTCACTTCCCTTTTTGTATTCAATTGAATAGTCAAAACTAGACAGAAGAACAGCGCCATTGCTAAGACTTTTTATTGGTGGGAGAGAGAACCTTAAATTGCCAAGTCAAATTTCAGTATTTGCCAACTCATTTTACAATTTTGCCAACTTACCACAGTTAGAAAATGTAATATAGTTCTTATTTGTTAAAAGTTTAATAATATTGCCAATTAGTTTTGTAATTTTTACCAAGTCTATCAGAAATAGAAAATATTATAGTTTTTATAAATATTTAAAACAAATTATCCAACTAAGTTTGTAAATTTGCCAAGTGTAATAGCATTCGTGAATGTTTGGGGGGGAACTCCCCCTGACCCCCCCCCCCTAGCGAGGACCCTGAGAAGAACAGCCCACCTCTGTAGACTTGCAGTTGAAATGGGAGGTATAGCTTTATCTGCAGCTAAAATTGAGATCAATGGGTTATAGTCAGTAACTAATACAAAACTTCTGTCATATAGATACTGATGGAACTTTTTAATTCCGTAGATTATTGCCAAAGCCTCCTTTTCTACTTGTGCATATCTCTGTGCTGTTTTAGTTAATGTCCTTGAGACAAAAGCAATGGGACATTCATTACTGTTAATTACATGTGATAAAACGACACCAACTCCAAAAGGAGAGGCATCATATGCTAATTTCAATGGCAATTATTCAGTATAGCGAACCAATACTGACTCTGAAGATAACATGTCCTTAATGGTTTCAAATGCTTCCTCACATTCAGGAGACTACTTCCATGGCGTTTCCTTGTGCAGTAAACCATAAAGAGGTGCAAAAAGTGTAGCACAATTGGGAATAAATTTTGTATAATAATTTATGCCCAGAAAAGACTTGAGTTCAGTCATATTAGTGGGAGCCTTGATTTCTTTTATACTCTTAATTTTTTCATTTGAAGGGTGAATGCCATGTTCATCAATTCTATGACCTAAGAATTCTCAACTGGGTTAGAGAAATGTGCATTTTTGCAAGTTCAGCTTAACATTATATTCTGAAAGTCGAATAAATACTTTCTCGAGGTTTTGATAATGTTCAGCTTTGTCAGTACCTGTGACCAATATGCCATCTTGAAAACAAATTACACCCTGCAGACTTTGAAATATTTGCTCTATTGTAGATTGGAAAATTGCCGAAGCACTATTAATACCATATAATAGCCTATGTAGATATACTAACCCTAAATGAGTGTTCAGAGTTAAATATTCCTGCGAATTTTCATCTAGCTCCACCTGCTGGTATGCATGACTCAAATCCAGCTTTGTAAAGTATTTTCCACCACTTAAAGTTGAGAATAAGTCTTGTTGTGTAGGAAGGGGATACTGGGTTTTGTCTAAACATCTGTTAACTGTGACTTTGAAATCACCACACAGTCTTATGTCACCATTTTTCTTTGGAACCACAACAACAGGAGTTGCCCAGCTTGAGTGCTGCACAAAGTTGCATATTCCACTACTTTATCTTTTAAAATTTCCTCCTCAACTTTAACTTTTAGTGAATGGTACAGGACATGCTTAACAAAATTTTGGTACTGAACCTTCTTTAAATTTTAAGGTTGCTTTCAAATGTTTGATTGGTTCGGTGCTATTGGAAAATAAATTACTACATTTTGTTTTTAACTCGCTAATTGCATAATTTCCAACTTTATTTATTTTATGCCCATAAAATATTATCTTCCAATCTAATTTTACTTGTGACATCCAATCTCGCCCAAACAAGGATGGTTGATTTCCTTTAACAATGATTGCTTGCACATTTACAGCCTGATTTTCATATGAAAGGACAATGCTTCACCAACTTCACCAACCACATCAATGCACTTGTGATTATAATCTTTAAGAATAAGATTTGATTTTCTTACCTCTAGAGAAGGCAGGTTGTCCATAACAACCTTTTCAGAAATTATGCTCACATCAGCACCAGTGTCAACCTCCATTTCTAAACGCTTTCTGCAAACTTTTACTGGAACGATATATTTACGAGGCACTTTATTAACTGACTGAATCAAAAATAAATCACACACACCAATTGTACCACTATTCACTTCAGCAGAAACAAGTTTGGCAGAGGAAAATTTCTGAGCTTTGGATCTGCACTCTGGAGATATATTTTCCCACATGCATGATACTTAGCATTAATATATTTTTTATGTTTTGGGAGCATGCATGGCACCACAACAAAAACATTTTATGTGTGTTTTTTGTTTGCATTTTGATAACTGACATTGTTTTTGGTCACAAGGTGCACTTTGTTTATATTTGGGTTCAGAACCTTCAAAACTGATGCATCCAGATTTGCCAGTTCCATTGCTAGTGCTATATTGTATGCCTCAGCAAGCTTCAACCCTTTTTTAGCCAGTAGGCACTTCTGTGTAGCTTCACAACACAAACCACACACAAAATGGTCATGTAGCACTTCATCTAAAAATAGACCAAACTCACAGGTGACAGATAAATGTTTTAACTCCACCATATATGCAGCAATAGTTTCATTATTTTCCTGATTTCTTCTATGGAAATGAAATCTCTCAGCAATCAAGATTGGGGCTGAGTGAAAATGATTTTCTAAACATTTGTTTACTTCAACGTATGTGCAATCCTTCGGCAATTTAGGAGTCAGAAGCTTACATAAGAGTTTATATATTCTTGGTCCTAAAACCGATATTAAAATAGGGAAGATTTTTTATCACCCACTTCATTTGCATTTAAATATTGCTCTAATCTTTCCATGTACAAGTCCTCGATCAATTCATCGAACACTGTGAGCTGACCCACTAGGCCTAACTGTGTCATATTGCTAAATAATGTGTTTACTTTTTAAAAACAAATATATATAATTAATTATAACTTATATGTGAGTTCATAATATTTAAAAGCTCGTCGACATTTTAATATTTAGTGATAATAATTAAAAAGCTACTCAGAATACTCTGAAATTAAGTGAATTTATTTAAATGTGCATTATGGCAAAACATGCTATGACGTTGTTGTGTACAAGACTGAGTTGAGTTGAGTTGCAGTCTGCTGACTACAATTAATAATTACAGGATGAAGGAAAAACATGTGAATATATCACAGTATTCCTAATCAATATCTCTTTATATTAAGGGGAAAAAAGTTTGGCATTGTATATTAGTGAGTTCAGCTTTAAAAATACAGTATAATCCCCATTTAACGTAACCTGTATTTAGCAATTTGCCGCATATGTCATTTTCCATTGGTCCCAATTCATTTCCTATACTTGTAATATTAAAAAATCCTCAATTTAACATTATCATTTTGAAATAATTCCTGCACTTAACATTTTTTGCAGCAGCAAAAACTCAATGAAATTTTCCTAAAATAGTCAGAAATTGTAATGAAAAAAAAAAAAAAAACTTTCTCATAAATCTGTGCAAAACTCGGAAGCTCTTTTTTCTTTGTCCTTTCTTACCAACTGCAGGTGCAATATTCGAAAGATCTTCCTTCCATCTGCGTCAATACTCTTTATCATGTTATACTAGAACAGAGCTCATAGCATTTGTTAGAGATTTTTCATTAGCTTTAGATAGTAAAATATGGCATAAAAAAAAAGCGATTTTCTTTGCTTGAAAAAGTGGAAATGATCAGGAAAGCAAAAAATTAAAATGACAGTAAAGCTGATTTTTCTAGTTTAATTAGAATTCCATATTCAACTTTGCAAACACTTTCAAAGTACATAGATTTAATAAAACAAAATGAAATCCTCACAGTTTGTGGAATTAGAAAATTTCCTTTTCCAATGGTTTAACAAAGTTTGTGCAACAAATATTCCTATAAATGTCCCAGTTTTCAAAGAGAAAGTAGCAGAAAATGTTTCTAAAATGGGACTTTAAGGATTCAGAGATTCAAATGATTGGATAGACAGCTTTAAAAAGAGGCATATTTTATCCTATAAATCTATTTGTGGCAAGTCTGCTGCAGTTGATACTGAGATTGTCTAATAGTGATAGTCTTTGATAGAAGACTAATCTAGTAAAGACATTTTTAATTCTGACGAGACAGGGTTATTTTTCAATTTTCTTTATGGTAAGATTTTTGCAGTAAAGCATGAAAATTGTCATGAACAGAAACTTTCCAAACTGCAGTTGACTGTTTTGCTTTTTGCAAATTCAGAAGGAGTAAAATTTAAAAAATGTGGTGTAAACAGCTTTCTTACTGAAGATGACTCAAACAAAACAATCTTGGACGATGAGAACAATATTTTAAATTTTTGACAAATTGGACAAACAAATTCAAAATGTAAGATTCTTTTGTTTGTTAATCAGTGCAGTGCACACATTGTAAATTTAAAGTTACGAAATGTGTGAATGGTATTTTTCCTGCCAATTGTACAAGCAAAGTTTAACCTTGTAATTTAGCGATCATATTATCATTGAAAGTAAACTATAGGAAACAACTTTAGAAAAAAATCTTTTCTTAATACAGAATCTGAAGATAGGAAAAATTTACAAACATTCTAGAAGGTTTTCGTATTTCTTCAGCATGACAGAACAGTGAGAAAATGTATCTCAAGTTCTTTTCCTAAAGGTGGTTTTCCAGAGAACAGAGCTCATGAAGTTGAGTATAAGGAAAGGAAAAATGAAGATTATTAAAAATGGGTGTGTTCTTTCTTGCTCAGATCATGAGGATTACTTAGTTTCCTATTCAAATACCATGACATCAGAATTCTAACTCTTAAGTGATTTGATAGACTCAAATTAGAGTGGTTCGGATAATAATAAAGATGGTGAAGAGAAATAGAAATCCCTTCAGTGACAGAAGTCAAGCAAGCTTTGAATACAGTTTAAGCATTTCTTTGAAATAATGAAGACCAAGGGAAATGCTAACAAAAAACTCATATGTTGAGAATGCGATTTGTGATGTAGCGACTTACAACAGGAAGCAAAGTAAAGTAACCGATTTCTTTAGAGATTAATTTAGAAAACTTATGTTTAAATCTTTGTAAATAAAGAAATAAAATGTATCTTACCTAAATTAGTCATTATTTTATGCTCAGTGTTTTGTTTTCGTCTTGCCCTGATTTAAAGTTTACCTGCATTTAGCATCATTTTTTTATGGTCCCTTGAATAACAAACCCTTTCACCGTCCGAGAGTTTTCCTGTATTTTTATAAGAATACTTGTAAATTCCAGGATAAATATATTTATTAATCGCAGTTTGATGCTATAATATCTTTAATATCACTTCTTTCCATATATGGTTCAAAATAAAATTCTATTTAAAATATTTTTGCCTACAGCCTTTTTAACATGATTTCTAGTAACGGAAAAATCCGGGCCAGCCAGTTAAAGGATTAAATTGGGTTTTCACTGTATATGCATATGTATATATAAATATATAATACAAAGGCATGTTTTTTAATTATTTAAAATTAAACTATTATTTGGCTGATATAGAAAACTATATCTTTAAATTCACTGTCATGGTACTGCAGAAAATATCTGAAGCAAGAATTTCATGATGCATGCTGAGAGTAAAAATTTGACAATATCGTCAAATGATTAGAGATGGAAATGCTCTGAAATTTTTTGGAGGAAAAAACTTTTCTTTTTTTTAGGGTGTTTATTTCTTTTAGGAAAATTTAAATACCATTTATTTTTATGTTCAATGTTCTACCTGAAAGCTCTAACTTGTAAAATTGATAATTAAATGCTACTTTTTAAATAAAAAAAAGTAATACTATGCAAAATTATATCAATAATGCCAATTTGTGGAGATGATAAGCTTAAAAAGTGTAATATAGTATTATTTCAATAAAAGTATTTTTATTACCATATGAGCAATTTCTCATGTAATCAATAAAAATAATCAACAACTATTGAAAAAAAAACAAAACAAAACATGGAGCTGAAATGGTTTATTCTTTTTTGCCTGTACCTACCATACAAATAGGTCTTCAGACTTGTTTAATTGTATTTATGCATAAACTTTTGAAAAAAGGGCAATCTTCTGACAAAATTTTGTTGAAAACAATTCATGTTAAGTAAATTACATAAGCAAAAATACACCACTTTTTTTTCAAACTTAAATTATTCCTATAATAAAAATAATCAAAGAATAAAATTTGAGAGTTTCCAATTTCTAAAGTCATTTAATTAACCTAGAAAAAAAAATTATATTTTATCTTTATGACCATCTTCATCCTGAATCAGTTTGAACTTACCGATTCTACAGTACTGGGGGATAAATTGAATATTCTGTTGGAATACCAAACTCTTTTTGTTCACTCTACATTCTGATGTTTTCTTTTTTACGTTCAATGTTCTACATAAAAACATTAACTTGTAGAACTGATAATTAAATGTTATTTTTCCCATTAAAGTAAAATGTCATATACAAAATTATATCCATAATATGAATTTGTGGAAATGATGTAATCCCCCCCCCCCTCCTAAAAAAGCAATAAAGTCATGTTGAATTATATCCATAATATCAATTTGTGGAAATGGCATAATCCCCCACCACCACCAAAAAAAGCAATTTTCTGGTAAAATTTAGTTAAAACAATAAATTTACCTGTTGTTTTTTCTTTTAAACTTAAGCAATTTTTTTAAAATTACTATTAAAAATTATTAAAAATCCAATTTATATTATTAGTTTCAATTTTTTAAAGTCATTCAATTAGCTTACAAAATTTATGTTTTATCTTTATGACTGTCTTCATTCTCAATCAGAGTCTGAACTACACTACTGGGGGATAAACACTCTGCTGGAATTCTATGTTTTTAATTAAATAAACAAATTCCAGCAAATATCAGGGAAAAATGTTTTATTTAAAAATTAGTTTTAATTGCAATTCAAAATAGAAAGTGCAACTTAAATTACTGATAAAAACAGTCAAATAATATATATGAAACAACAGTATTAAATTAAGTAAGAAAAGCTATTCTGGAGCTAAAATTTTAGTTGTAAATTTATATTTCCTTTCGTAATAAATTCATGTGAAGTTAAAAAAAACTTTTTTTTTTAGTGTACACAAATTAAGAAAATATTTTATATAAGGCTGTCTAATTCTAATCCAGACTTTCTAATGTCTGCTTAGTTGATGAAATCAGAAAGAAATGGTGACTAAATGGTGTATAAAATATTTTAAACACAGCACATTTCAATGTTGACTTCCATCCTTCCCCCCAAAAAAGTAAATAAATATTTGAAAAACATCCTATGTGGTAAAAAGAAAAGAGGGAGGGGGGGGGGGAGAAGGAAAGAATGCAATTAAAACAAGCTAATTTTTATTATATATACAGTAGACTCCCTTAAATCCGCGACCCTAAAATCCATGTACTTTTACAGATGTAAACAGTGAAATTTACAATTAAGTTGCAGGAACAAAATTCAAGATGGTACTGAAATTAGTCGCAAATGGCAATTTTTTTACTAATCATGCTCTTTTGGCTATTACAGCTAATTAATTATTAAATAAAATTATGTTACTTTTGATTTAATTTAAATTAGCATATCTATAGCAAAAATTTGCAATATTGTAGGTCCTGCACAATATAAGCAAGAGTAAACTGTAACCGAATTGTTTATTTTTCTTGCATTCGTTTCCCCGTGTTTAAATTTTTATTTTGTCAATATTACATATGCATTTTATTATTAATTCTGCTTAATATTACTGAACTCAAGCATTTTTGTGAAGAAAATATTAATTTATTTCAGAAAAGATCAAAATGCCGCTAATATCAAAGGCGATCACGATCTTCTTCCAAGACATTTTTTAACCAATCAATTTCGTTATATAAAATTTCATCAACATAAAATTTTATTATTTTACAATATGCTGTAAATTATATCAGATATGAGATAAAAATAAGTGCAACAGTAGCTTTGGTATAATACCTACAAGTGTAATTGTTGAAGTCGTATTGTTTATGTTTACTTTTTTCTATGTTCGTTTCGGTTTTAATTTGCAATTATTTTAAATTTTTCATGATTTCATGTGCAATTCTGCCTAATATGGCCAATTCTAATATTTCTAATGAAAAAAGACAAGAAAAGAAAACACATTAGTTTGACAATAATCCAAAAAGTAGAGATCATAAAAAAGTTTGGTTCTGGTTTAAAAGCTATTTTTTTTTTTTTTAACATAATCATTTTATGTAATTAATTAATTATTAAATTAATAAATTATTTTAAATATTTTACTTAATTATTTTATTAATTTATTAAAAGCATTCATTATAATTTCCAATGCTTAACTAGATTCAAATTACCATTTAAAAATGTAAAGAAAACAATGACCAGAAATCCACAAAATTTTGTCCGCACAACACTTGGTTTTAAGATATATATTTAAGGGGGGGGGGGGGGGGGAGGTGAAGCTATAGAATACATTTTCAGAAATTCAGATTGGTGCATTCTCGAAATTGTACGTAAATAAGGCATTTGAAATAATCAGAAAAAAAATTTAGCTTTTAAATATCATGGTATTTAATAAATGTTAAGTTCTAATTTTATTTATATTTTATGACTCAATTTTTATCAATTGTTTTCCAATTTTTTTATTGATCATGTATAGCAAACCTCTAACAAAGAGGGGTCCCGAGTTCAGTTCAGTTGGCAGAGTGCCAGACTTCTAATTTTTCACTCTTTGAACTCTGTGGGCTTGATACCCGACAACTTTTTTTTTTTTGCTATAAATTGAGTCTTCTGAAATTCATTCTTCAATATTCGTAAATTTAGAAACTTCTTCACTAGACATTTGTTTTTCAAAAAAACTTTTTTCATTTAAATTATAACACTACACTAAAGAACTACATCTAATCTTTTCAAAACTTTAAAAACAAAATGTCGTGCCCACTCGATCTGCAGCAGATGGCTGTAAAACGTTAACACAAACAAGAGTAAACATTCTAGACCCACCCTGTTTATTTTCAATAGTATGCATGTGTTGCTAAAAACTGCATGTGTTTTATGGCATTATTTTTTTACTATACTCTATCAATACATAAAGGGTCACCACATTCTGTGTTCCCAACCTCGGGACCTCCCCTTGTAAGATTAATTTACAATGATTTTGAAGATCTCTAAAATTACTTTATAAATAGCATTTTATTGAAATATTTCTAATGTGGGATACTAGTTTTAAAAGTGGCCAATACAGAACTTATGAGTCAATTCTTAGAAAAATTTAAATAAAACTTACTATATACAACAAATAAAATTTATTAATCACAAAAAATGAAATTAATGTTTTTATTTACAAACTATTGTTATTTGTATTTATTATATTTCAAACAAGTTTCTTACAAGTCACCTATTTCTTCTTTGTCAGTTCTTTCTTTTCCTTTGAAAACAGTTTCCATCCCAATTGGCAAATCCTGCAAGCACCTTTCCAATGCAGCTACAGATAGCGTGGTTTCTACTTCTTCAAACTTCATTTCCACATTTGCTACAACAGTACAATGAGCCAAAATCTCAAACTAAGTAAATTTTCACTACAAGAATTAATTTGATAGTTTGTTTATTCTATTTTTTTAAATTTGAAAACTGAAATGTGATCTAAATGTGAGATTTGAATTTATTCACCAAAAGTTATAGCTTTGAAATTACATATTTTTACACCAGGAGAATTTTAAAGGACTCACAGTATTTTTTCATGCATTTTGTGCATCTTTGTGTAACATGCACAACCACCCTCAGATTTAATGCCTTACTTATAAAAAAGAAAAACAACTTTATGATATTAAGATCTAATAGTTAGTGATAATATTACACAATATTCACAGTGGGTATAATGGTTTTATAAATCTGAATACAAAATTGTGAGTCCACTGCTTTATGCAGTGATCAATGACGCCCCATAGTAATAGTCATCAATGACAACCAGTTAAAAGAGCAAACTTACAATATAAAAATTTCAATTCATACTTTTTTTTTTCATTACAAAATTTAAACATACTTTTAAAACGGACAATCCAATTATTAAAGTGGATTTTACACAGCTCAATTTAACTCTTTGATAGCTAAAATTCTTTCTTAAAATAATAAAAGTAAAAACAGTTTTAAAAAACACACTTTTATAAATATTCAATGTTTATCTTTAAAATCACGTCTAATTTCATGACTAAAATTCATGTTGTTCCAAAAAAATTCTGTTACAATGCATTAATTTTGCAGATCCAAATTATTGAAAAATCACCGCTTTGATTTGTGCTTGATAAATAGTATGAATTTGTGAATTTATTTTTAAAAATTATATTTGTCCTATTCATCTTTTAATGTATAGCAACAAGAAGGAAAACAAGTATTATTTAAACTCTATACAGGATTTGTATTTTTTTTTTTTTTTTTTTACATATAATCATAAATTAATTACCGTATAATCATGCATAAGTTGACTCCAAAATTTGAAAAAAATAAAATGTCATTCCATTTTAATAGCAGTACATTTGAATAGTTTTCATTGCATTGTTTAATTGCAGAATTCATATTAATCTTCCATGATTAAATAAGGCAAAGATTGCTATACAAAAACATTGTTATTCATTCAAACAGATGAATATGTTGTTTTACTCAAATTTTGGTGATGACTAATATGAGAATATACATGACAGACAAGGTTTTTTTAGAAGAAATAGTTATTTTTATTAATTTATCTAATTTCAATAATTAAATTATTATTAATTAATTAAAATCATAGATGAAAATATAAATAAAAAATAAAGTTATTTTTATTTTCCACAAATATTTCTTTGTTTCAGTTTCACGGCCACTTAAGGTACATAATTAACTGCATTATTTTTGTAACGCAAAAACAGTTGAAACAATAAAGATTATTTGGCAATATATCCCTTTAAAACTGGAAGATTTTTCGTAGAAGTGAAAAGTTTTGGTGGTTTTTCCTAATTAACAGGATCATATTTGATTGAAAAAAAAAACAATGTCAGGTTATGCCAAGGTAGAATCCATGCAATTCTGTGGGTGCAGGCTCGATATTAAATCGCATAAAAAGAAGAAAATGTTTTTTCTTTTTCTTTAGGATAACCTACACCGTTACGTCGGTCAGGTCTTAAAGGGTTATCACATGTGGCTGGGTAGCATAAAAATGTTTTAAAATCAATTTAATTTATAATGAAGCTCTAAAAATATTAAAATGACGTATTGTCATCAGAAACACACCTGTGAACATTATTTTTTTAATTCTAGCATATCAAGAAAAGCGTGAAAAATTGATTACAACCAAATTAAATAAGAGTGTAAAAATACAATGTTGGTTGCAATATACAGACCCATGCTGGGTGCTTTTACACTAATTCGTATACCATTGCTAAGGGCACCTCAGGTAGAGGGGCACAGGGGGGAGAGCCTACATATCCTTATGGGCCTGCACAAGCCAGGAAATATATATGATTAAAAAACTGATGTGTTTCATTATAATATTAAAAAACTTTATTCACAAAAAGCATCTTTTACTCTTCTTTTAATTCTTCAACACCAGTTAACAACAGTTTTTCTACCTTGTAATTTTCCCTTATTTAATCACTGAAAATCTGAGATTAGACAAGAAAAAAATTTCCGTGCCAAGGATCAGTGCAAGGTTTTTCTTCTTAGGGACCATTTAGTGTAAAATAAAAGTTAAAATAACATTGTGTAGTGAAAGATGAACGCAAATTTGAACCAAGCATTAATTAATAACTAAAGCTTCCTTCTGCGACAGTTTTTCTTTCTGGTGAAATTATTACACAGTTAAAAACCTAACAAAATAAAAGTAATTAATGAAGAGTATGTTTTTATTGAATGGAATTTTATGAAGAGTCCTAAATAAGGCTCAAATTTTGCCTAGATCGGCTCAGGTGTACTAAAATACTGGTTTTTAAATTGAAAAGTTTTGTGTGCTTTATATGGCAAGTTAAATTGTTGTTCTTCGTGAATAAGTTAAAAGTGTCAACATGCATTTTGTTAGATTGTTTGTTTTGTTTACTACTGAAGATGTCCATAAATTAAACATTATTGATGTGGTATTCTATGTAATACTGGCAAAAATAAATCTATTTGTACAAGAAATATATTAGTAGTATCCAAGTTCAGCACATCTTATGAAAGGTTGATAAATTATTAATCATTGACTTAATCCACTATGGACAATATCTCCTTTCCAACCACAGGAAAAAACATACAACTTTAACTCACCAATGACTGCATTAAAAATATTCAAATCACTGGACGTCTCCTGTCTGACTTACAGACTATTGCATTCCAACAACATAAGCTAATTAACCTGAAACAAATATAAAAATTTTAGGTCACATTTAATAATAAAATGCAAATTAAAGAGTTTTAAATATTTTAAACTGTATTAGTGTAGTTGGGGGGGGGGGGGGTTAGAAGCAGAGATTTCAGGGGGAAAAGATAATACAGTAGAAGATTATTATAATGTGAGGTTTTGCATTATACAGAATCTTGAAATCTTGTCCAAGAGAATTTAGCAGATACAAGCATCTCATCTAATTTTTGGAAAAATTATATTTTTTTATGGTTTCTTAACAAAGATCATATAAATAGTGCTTTACTGTATACACTAGGACTTCCTTGAGAGGGATTAGTCTGAGTGATATTTCTGAGAACATAGATTTAATAAAAACTTGTGACAATTAAAGATATGAGATGCTATCTTTAATTGACCATATACTGCCACCAGGGTTTGCAAATATCATGATATTTTTGAAAATATCAAAAATGTCCGATATTTTGATATACAGTAGAAGATCTTTATAACGCAAACCTAAAAACGCAAGGTTGTGCGTTATATAGAATTTTGCATTATATGGATCACATCATTAAATTCACCTTGTAAACATGGCCAAATATGTCTGACACATATCAAAATACATTAGAATATCTTTATACTACATTTCTTGTTACCAAGAGTTATCAAAATTATAAATTTTTGCATAATATAGGTCAGACAGTGTTAAATTTACTTTATAAACATGATCCAAATATAACTGACACAACCACCCCTTATATTAGACATTTTCAAAAATGTTTATTGTAATAATAGCTTTTTTTTTTCTGCAAAAAGATCTTAAATTAGAAAGTTGAACAAATGTATCAAATTTAGTCCTCTAGAGAGTAGCAATATTTCACAATGTGAAAATGCAGGTGTTTTTTAACTGTAAAAATCATTGTTTACATCTGAGAAGTTGTGTGTTATATGGAGAATTGAGTTATAAAGATCTTCTACTGTATATCCAATATTTTCAAAATAGTCAACTTATTGCTGATAATAAATATTTATTTTCAAGCATAATATAAATTAGAAACTAAAACATATTGCACTTAACATGAAAACTTAAACAATATATTAAGAGTACATTTTTCTTTTCTTTTCCTTTTTTTTTTACTTCTTTTTTTTACTTAGAACAAAATTGAAGATCATCTAATTTAAAACAGAAACAATTTCCTTCATACACTTACATTAAAATAATAATAATGCTATAGGATTCAGTATCAGTACCAACATCAAGAAATCAGAAATTTATAAAACAAAATTTTAAATACAAAATATTGTTTGGTTGAAAAATTTTAACAAGAATGTAAGCTTATCATATTTCTTATTCCCTAATAGGATATACAGTTTAAACTGAACTGAATCAATACCAGGACGGATTCTTTTCTAACGAAGCTGAATATATAACTGAATATCTAAATTAGACAGTTTATCTTTCAGTGTCTGTTCTGAATTAATTATGTCCCTCATAATCTACAGTTAAAAAGTAAAAAATTCAAACAAAGCTTGAAAAAGATATTTGTTTTCCTTGGCTAAAAAAGTCACTATCACAGACATAAATTCTTTATTTACAGAACAACACAGTCAATAACAGTTGGAAATTTCATTTGCAGCTGTTTTGACTGAAAATATCAAAAATATCTTACACAGTGATATTTTGAAAATAAATATCAACCACAGAAAAATATTGAAAATATCACGCATCTTGATATTTTGAAAATAAATATTAAGTAATATGAAAATATCGAAAAGAAAACATCAAAAATCTTGATATTTTGAAAATAAATATTGGATATATATCATATCAAGATAATATCGATTGATATATATCAATGAACCCTGACTGCCACAAATTCAAATGATGAAAATGAGCAAATTGAGTGGTAGAATTACAAAACAATATATATAAATTTATACATACACACTGTTAAAAAAATAGGAAAGTAAACCATGCAAGACAGCCATGCATGGGTATAAAACTGGAAGTATGCAATACATTAAAATACAGAAAATAAAACACTAAAATATATTATATCGGAATTTTAACTCTGAAATGATGCCAAAAACATAAACAGATGCTCCGCGCCAATTTTAGTACCCATAAATGACAAAAAATATGAGGTTTGAAGAAAATGAAGAATGCACCAATTTGAGTACCTTGACAAAAAAAATATGTTTAAAGAGAATGAAGGATTTTTTTATATGGTGTGGTACCCTCGAATAGTTAATAGTGTTTGGATACAATGAGGTGTTTAATAAGAGTTTGGGGAATTCTCTCTTCAAAGAGTGATATATCAAAGTCCTGAACACATCAAAAGAGGTATGCAATGTGTTGTTCGAGTGTGTTCCAGATATGCTCAATCGCATTTAAATGAGGAGCACATGTTGGCCACTACATACTCTGAATTGTTTTGTTTTCAAACATATTCCCCACAAGTTGAGCTGTATTTCACTTTAGCATCCATTAAGTAAAAGGAATTGGCACTGACTGCAGCGTAGGGTATGACACGAGATCTGAATATCTCATCTGCATAACCTAAGAGCTGTCAAATTGTCATCGTAATCTACAAATCCGTACATATTTTTTTAGCAAATCATGCAAGCTAAAATATGCCAATATGAACCTGATTATGGAATTTTACACAAATGAGTTACTATAAAAAAAATCTGCTAATGACAATTGAGAAAATGACCTTATGATAAAATCTCTAGATTAGTGAAGCTGAAAAAAAAAATTGCATATCAAATTTAAACCGACACTTCCTTCTGTTAGGGGCCTTGGTGAGAGAGGGAAAAGCCTAGAGAAGGAACACTTTGACAAGTAGGTACTTTCAGGAAACCTATTCCCTGTTTTCCGACATTTATTCAATATTTACAGAATTTATTCAATGCTAGGTGAGTAGTTACCCTTTTTGTTGCATTTAAATTGCATGTTTGGGAGAAAAATGTAGTATTATTAAACATTTAAAGTTTCTATACCTAACAATTCCAAATTATTGGTAATTTAGAACGTTTTCCGTTCATTTCATCTCTTTAAATTTTGAATTTTTTATAAACCATTCTTAAAGATCATTTACATTTCAAGAGTAACCCGAAGCAAAATTTCCAGTTTTCAGGCCCAGCAGAAACACAGAAATAGGAAATTTTCGAATGTTTTTTATTCCTGCACCATTTTAAATAGCAAAATTTTTAGAAATTGTCAGTTACAAGTATTTACTTCTTAAAAGTAACAGCTATGTCAGTTTTCACGTTTGCATTCCTAACAGTTCCATGTACTACTTCGTTATTTAGATCATCTTTAGAGCTTTGTCCACTTTATTTGGTCTTCTAAATTTCGAATTTTTTAGAATTCATTCTGTAATGAGCATTTACATCTTATAAGTTACTACCATGCCAAACTGCCTGTTTCTAGACTCAACAATATCACAGCCTTTTTAATTTTCTGGTTTTTTTTTTTTTTTTTTTTTTTTTTTTTTAACTGATCAGCATTTAAGTCTTAAATGTGAATTTTCAAAATTTTTATCCCTAACAATTCCAAATAAATCTTGATTTAGAATCTTTTTAGAACATTTTACATTTATTTCTCATTAAATTTCAAGCCTTTTAGAGAAAGCATTCATAATGAGTATTTACATCTTAAGAGTAACCACCACACAAAATTTCAATTTCTAGCCCAAACAATATCGAAATACTACCTATTGCAGTCGTTACCATGGTGTGACATTTGAGAAATTCCTTCATAACTTTTCATTATATGACCCCAGGAGTCCATAACCACACCGACATAAAATATTATATATATATATCTACTTATAATAAAATCTGACTGCAGGAAAATGTAGGTAACAGTGCCGGTGCGAACCACTCTGGTCTGCAAATCAACCGTAGCTAAACCGCATGTTAGGCTTAATGAAAAACATATGCTACAGTGGGTCTCAAAAGTATATGGACAGGTGACTTTTTGAAATAACAGTTCAAAAAATGAAGTCATGATCACAAAAAAAAATATATATATATATAATAAGCATATGGTAATTATAATACAAGTTTATGACAACAAAGAAATACAGTATTATAGGTTTTACAGAATTTTTATAAAAAAATTAAATATCAAAATAGGCTGTCCTAAAAGTATATAGACTTTGAATATTTTGCATTTAAATTCAAATTGTGGATCTGTTCCTTTGAATGATATTGAAAACCTTATCAAGTATGTTTCAAAGTAGTGTTTGGAGATTGTATGGCTGTAAAGACAACGAATTCTGCTCTACTTCTTGCTTTAATTCCTGAATAGTAGAAAATTGATGACCATGAGCATACACATCTCATACAATTACTCCCCAAAGGTTTTCAATTGGATTTAGATCTGGGCTGATGGCTTGTCAGACTATAACAGTCACTTGATTCTACGTAAACCAAGCTCTTGTTGAGTGGCAGGTGTGAAAAGACGCATTGTCCTCTTGGGATTTTCAGTTTTTCCTTTCTACAATGTTTCCAAATGGAAGTAGATTGCTTTTAAGGACATTTTAATAATCCTCAGAGCAGTGCCGACCATAAAGAAAAGCAATATTCATTGTTCATTGAAATTAATGATGCCTCACACCATGAGAGAATCCCCTCTTTGTTGTCGACTAAATAACTTGCAAGATTCTCGTCACAGATCATGCCAATAGTTTGCCCAGCCATTAGGGCTATCCAAATTTATTTTGTTTTCATCACTGAAGAAACATTTAACAATTCTTATTCCCAAGGCATGTGTTTTTTAGTCGAAAGAATGCGTGCATTTCTATGGTGCACTTTCAGCATAGGTGTCCGACACATTCTGCAATATTTCTGAATTTTCCTTGCCTGTATGCAATGGTGAACAGTAGATCTCATAATAGTAAACGCTAATGTCTTCAAAATTTCACGAACAGACTCCTTTTGAGTTGAAACTGCTCACAAAATCTCTCTGTCTTGTCATAGATATGTTGTTCTTGGTTGACCAGAACGTTGTTTTGCAATCACATTGTCACTTTTTGATAAAATTTCATAATTTCTGAATCTGCTACTCTTCATTTGTTTAGCAATATCAGAAATTTTAACATTTTGAGCCTTTAAATGCCAAATTTTAGCTATATCATTAGCAGAGAATTGAACGTTGCAAGGCATTTTCCCACTATTCGACAATTGAAGAACAAGCAGTGATTTTATATTTCGAAGTGGTTATGTCACATGTACATAACGCAAATTTTTTTCATACAGTGGAAATAAAAGCAATTCGCTTCATTGTCCATATATTTTTGGGACACCTTATTTTGAATTTTATTTTTTTTACAAAAATTCTGTAAAACCTATGCTGCATTTCATTGTTGTAATAAACATATACTATGATTCCATATGCTTATTATTTTTTCCATGATTATGGCTTCATTTTTTGAGCTGCTATTTCAAAGAATCGCTTGTTCATATACTTTTGAGATGCACTGTAACATTTGACAGCTAAATGATAATTTCTTCTACTTGAAATCATGTCTGTTCAGCATATTTTTACGTAAAACATGTGTATCATATCCATTTATAATGTATTAAGTTCCAAATTAAAATTAAGCTATTGTAAACATAGAAATCAGATCTAAAGAAACGATACTGTTGCCATTCAGATTCAAATTCCAGGAGACCTACAAACAAATGAATGACTCTTTGAATGCTTCATTAAAAAAAAAATACAGGTTAACGCCGAGGCTACTCTTAAAATATTTGTAAAAGTATATTAAAACCTTTAAATATTTTAACTTTGTTTAAAACCTTCAAAAACTATCTAATTAAGTTCTAAATTTAAGGGCCAAATCAACAAAAAGTTCTAAATTAAAAAAAGCAGATAACTATCACCATCTGGTGGAGAAAAGATATAACCTTCACTTCAGGAAAGTGCCGTGCAAGCACACTGCATTACATATATTTTTAATTTGTTCAGAATGATTATTCTTTTGCCCAATTTCAGACTTCCTGTGACATTTGTGTTCTGTCTTATATGACAAAGTAAAAATTATCCGAATTTGAATATCTAAAAGTTTCAAATGCATTTACAATAAAGAATTATTTCAATGGCACTTTAGCATTAGTTAAAGGGAAATTAAAGGGACAATTTTTTCTGTACCAAAGGCTGCGAGCAGTGCCTCTGTAGGCCATTTTAATTCCCAATAAATCAGGAGCTTATGTTTCTTGCTAATTCTTTTGGCGTCATCCATCAGCAATTAATAAAACAAAGAAACTTTCTCTTGTAATCGTACCTTTTTTTAAAATGCATTTTATCAGATTTGAAAACATTGCAAATAAAATTAATATTTCTTATCAGTACAATATATTTTAATTATCTTGCAGATAAAATTATGAATTTTAACATAGTTTGTAGCAAAAAAAAAGTAACGCTAAACAGTAAATTTTTAATGTAGAGGGAACCTAAACAAGCATTTTCGTCATAGAATGTGTAGCTGGAAATTGTGCGCTGGTGACTAAACTGTAGTTTACATAATTTCTTAGTTCTAATCATCAAAAATCAAAGGATAATACTTTTTGATTAACAAAATGCATGAGGCATCTTTTTTTTTTTTTTTTTTTTTTTTTTAAGTCAGAAAAATATTTTTTTAAATATTTTTTTGAAGATTTTTCATTCACATTACGTCATTTTTGACGGGGGTTATATACTAATATATATATAATGTATGTATGTATATTTGTACTAAATTTTGTCTGCACAATAAAAGTCACAATTATGCATGGATTGTCTTCAAACTCAATGAAAATTTTGACATGGCTAATACATCGGTGGAAGTTGCAAATAGGCAAAATCGGCCCAAGGGGATGGAAATGGGGAGGGTTTTTATGGAAACAGAAAAAAAACCCATAACTTCTTAATTATAATACATATCAAATCATTTAAAGTTATTATTACTTCTAGGAAAGGGGCCAAAAATTTATGTATAACAGATTTTTGATATAATTAAAAATGGGTTCAAGGGGGCAAAATAAACAGAATTTTAAGAAGAAAAAAATTCATAACTTCGTCAATTCACTAGATATCAAATTAACTTAAATTTATTATAAATCTTCTTAATATTATTTACAACTTTTACATTGACATGTTTTTGATATAGCTAAATCATATAGCATAAAAAAATTAAAAACAAAAAAAGGGGGGGGGGGACTGAAGAAGAAAAAAATGCATAACTTCGTCAATTCACAAGATAACAAATCTGCTTACGTTTTATAATAAATATTCTTAGTATTATCTACAACTTTTATACTGACAAGTTTTTGATAGGACCAACTCTTACAGCAAAAAATAAATAAATAAATAAATAAAAAATGAAATAGGGCTTGAAGAAAAAGTTATTGTATTAACACTATTCTGATATAACCAGCTGTTAGAGAGAAAGGAAATTAAATACTCATCAAAAGCAGCCAGATAAAATTGTTAAATTGGGTTTATCTCTTGTCTTCATTTAGATTTGTTGGTGAAATTTGGACTTCAAAATCTACCTGAGCCTGTAGGCCGAGCTGGCAAGGATTTTTTGCATTTCAACTTATAAAAATTACTATTAATACCACAAATCAAAACTTACACGCATGTATATGTGCATGCTAATCAAAACAAATTATGGAAATGGGTTACAATCATTATTTTATGCTCACAAAGTAAATATGAGAATGACCAGTTATATTTGAAATCCACAACTAGCAGCATTAGATTTAAATATCATTTTTAAATTGAATGCTTTTTGTTCCAGATAAGAACTTGCTTTTTACAAACTTATTGTACTTAATTTTTTACAAACATAATCATTTAAACTTGTAAACACATATGTAAAGCATTTTTTGTATATTCATTAGGAAAAATACCGTAGAAACTTTACAAATTATCTTCACCTTAGATTTTAATGCTTTTTTATGCCGTTTTAAATAGTAAGAATTTATTTTATTTTAATCAATGATAAATTTTTAAAAAAAGGTTAAAATCATGATTTAATCACTGATTTTAATCATCTGATTAAATCCTTGACATCCTTATTAAAAGTATTAATATGATTATTTTTTACAAATTAAGATCAAATTTGGAGTTTTAATAGTACTGGTTGCTTTTCCTGTGTGAATTTTTTTTTTTTTAATTTGAGGTTAATTGCGCACAAGATTTATTTTACATTAGTTAATATTTTTACATGCAATCTTTACGAATTTAGAGATTTCTACAACTTAAGATTGGATCTAAATGTGTATATTTTGGTAAAATTTCTATTTTACAAATATTGTTGAAAATATTGCATACTTTAAGATTATCTGTTTTTGTGCCTAGAATTGGAAACAAACTTTAGTTCAGTTTTAATATCATTCTTGTGTTGCCAGGTTTTATAGCGAGAACATAACCAATAGTTTTTATTTTGAATTTTTTTATCTTACAGAAATAAAAAATTCTTGATGTGTCGCAAATTGTTCTTTTCTCAAAGAATTTATAAAACATACTTCCATTGTGAAAGAAAGAAAGAACAGAAGTGAATCTAGCCTTGTGAGACTCTTACAAAGAAAGAAGAAAAAAAGTCACAAAACACTTCTGATGGAATTTTCTAGATTTTTTGTCTTATTACCATTTTATTGGTCAGATGATACAATACATTAAACAGTACTGATCTAAGTTGAAAAAAGCAATAAAACCATAAATTCTGCTGGAGCATGATCCCTCCCGATAGCTTTCCCCACAAGTTTCTTTCAAAAAAAAAACTTTTGATAGTCATAGTATCGAATAATGCCCAAAAGTGGGGTTGGGGGCTGAAATGAAGTAACTCAAGGTGGTTTTGTTCGGATTCACTTGGATTCACAACTGAACATTGACACTATATGACTCCTATATGATCCCTTATATTTCCCCCTCTTAATGATTTTCGGCGTAAACTTTTCGGGTTTAAAGGAACAAACTGTCAGAGCATCCTACAAAAAAAAGTTATCTTAGCTCTTTTTTTTTTTAAATGCTGTTACAGTACTATATTTATGCAATGAAATTAAGGAAATAAAAAGTGAAGCTCTAAATTATATTTAAGCCCTCCATCCCCTTTTTAACGTCTACACACTTATAATTTTTGCAACACTTCTATTAGTGTAAGACACATTTACACACTTATTTGTGTTTTTCAAGTGATAATTATACACTTAGTTTTGTAAGCTAAAATACACATAAAATAAGTAAAATTTTGTACACAATGTGCAATTTTTATGACAAGTGTGTAATTTTAGAAATTAACGCACATATATACAGTGCGTGTAAAAACTATAAAAAAAGCAAAAATTTTGATAAATTGAAAATGCGAAAGGTGAAATGGTAATTTAATGTTGATCATAAAGTGGAAATACTAATATAAAAGTCAACAGAATGTATCTGTGTCCTTTTTATTGCGAAAAAATCATAATTATGCAAAAAACTATCTTTGAATGTGTAAAAACTTTAAGGACACCAGTAATTTTTTTATAGCAATGTTATGTAAAATTATTATTAAGGATCGACCAAAACTGGTTTTTAAGGCCGAAATATGAAACCAAATTTTGGCGATCTTCCTATTTTCGGCGGAAAACGAAAATGTCCAAAAACATTTTAAAGTACTTAAATTGTATGTATTAAAGTAATTAATACATACATAAATATATTATTTATTAATTAATTACACATACTTTTAATTATGCGTATTTATGAAATATACATAATTATTAATTATATGTGTGGCTCAAGTCTCTGTGCCTTAGATTCAAAACTTCTTTTTTTCATATAAAATAAAACGTAATTAATTCCTCAATGACACAGAAAGATTTTCTAATTATGCAAATTTCATTTAATAAAAAAATAGTTTAGTTTTATGTATACACACCTTGATTTATCTTTTATAATGATTTCTGTAAATGATCATCTGTTATACTTGAACTTTCTCAAAGAGTATTCGAAACTCTTCTGCGGTTTCAAACTGAAAATTTTCTATTACTGTTATGTCTGCAGCTTTTAATGAGCACTTGAAAAAGTCTAGTTATATATACATTGCTTGCTTTATAATTTGCATTCAAGTCTTAAGTCAGTCATGACTGATAATTACAAACAACGAAGTTTGTGGCAATAAATAGTCTGATTTGAG